>CM055088.1:26192899-26584677 GCA_029204025.1 Blomia tropicalis
ATTGATTGATAAAAAATCGATTTGACATCAAAAAATGAATCAATTGGAACCCTGTTTTGGGTAGAATCTTTTGGATTTTCGAACTGAAATTCTCAGGAATGATTATTTAATTAATAACAAATCATTCCTGAAAATTTCATCAGAATCGAAGCAACTTTAATTTTTGCTCGATTTTCATCAAAAATGAAGGCTTTAGCCTTTGCTTTTTTTCAATTTTTGACAAAAAATTAAAGTTGCTTGGATTCTAATGAAATTTTCAGGAATTGTTTATTGATCAATAACAAATCAATTCTGTAAATTTCAATTTGAAATTCCCAAGGATTCTACCCAAATTGATTGATAAAAAATCGATTTGACATCAAAAAATGAATCAATTTGAACCCCGTTTTGGGTAGAATCCTTGGGATTTTCGAACTGAAATTATCAGGAATGATTTATAATGAATAAATTAATCATCCCACAAAATTTCATCAGAATCCAAGCAACTTTAATTTTTGCTCGATTTTCATCAAAAATGAAGGCTTATAATAATAATAATAATTTTATTGAGAAAGAGTGATGCGTTATCTTTCGATATTTGCATCAGATAGAGTAAATATTTTTATATAGATTAAAGAATGAAAAATTATAATTTGAAATAGAAAAGAAAGAAAAATAAAGAATTTAGTTTTTGTGTATTACATTGTGAGATTAGATGTGTGTTCATAAATAGATTTGAAGAATGAATTTAAAAGTATACATGAATTGACATTATTGATGACTACATCCAATCTTTGCTCTGTTATGGAGATAGGTCTGGACTCGGTGAATAATGGGCAGTCCAGAAGCAGGTGTAGCGAGTCCTGTTCCCCAGTGCCACACGGACACTGGGGATCATTCGTCGCTTTTATTTTGAATTTATATTTCTTAAAATTTCCGTGGTTAGTGAAAAACTGAACGTTAATAAAGTTGGGATATATGTGAGAGGGTAGATGTGTGGGGAAAAATTTAATGAATGTACTATTCGCTGTATCGTGGAGTTCAACTAATTTGGATTTTAATTTTGTTTTAATTTTGTTTTTTATGCTTGAGTCGGAAATGTATTTGTAGCTGAATTTTGTTATTGTAGGTATATAGAGGTTGTTTGAAAATGAATTTCTGCTTTTTGTTAAATGTATTAAAGAGTTATTTTTTAATTGGTGTATTTTATACATGTTTTTATTTATTTTTGTTTTTTTATTACTGTCAAAACTTGTGATTTTGGAATGGATTAATATTTTTTGTTGTGTGGGTTTGATTAATGTTATTATTTTTCTTATTAAGAATTGCGTTATTTGTTGACTATTGGTTTCATCATAGAACTTGTACCATTTTGTGACTGCGGTTGTCTCAATGTATATTTTGCCCACTATATAATTATCTAAGCTGATTATTGTGATGTCTGCCTTGATATCATATATTATTTTAGGATTTAATTTATTGATTACCGAAATTTTTGGCGGGAACATATCAAAGAAACATCTTTCAGGTTCCATTTGATTAGGGATATTGAGTAATGTTAGGTATTTGCGATCTCCTTCTAGAGCTTTGTTTTGTTCATATGTAAGAGTGATATATTCAGAAAATTTTGGAGTGCGAGCTAATATGTGAGTACAATTCGATGGTATAGATTTATACCCGCGAATACAAAATTTTAGAATTTGGTATTGTAGGGAATCCAATTTACTAAATGATCTTTTGGTAATATGATTATAATAGATATCAAACCCATACGAAATTATTGGTCGAATTAGACTTTTATATAGTATAATTCTTTTGCTAGCACCCGGTCCCCAGAATTTTTTGCATAGTGAGAATAACATGGATTTAACTCTTGTAGCCTTTACAATTGCATCCGTTATATGTTTATCAAAATTTATTCGATTCTTGTGTTTATGGTTTGCAAATGTTAATCCTAATATTTTAATTGTTTCAGTTGGGTCTATATTATGTATTCCGGATTTGATTTGTATATTATTGTTGTGAAAATGAAGTAAACCACATTTGTTGTAACTTATTTCTAGACCGTTATTCTTGCACCAGTTTGTGGTGAAATTTAGACAATCTGTGAGTGTTTTAGATAGCTGTGAAGGGTTGTCAGCCCAACAAATGACAGAAATATCATCTGCATATGCAGCTAGATGTGAATTTTGAACATTGAATGTACTTAGAAGATCATTTATTAAGAGATTCCATAAAAGAGGTGATAGTCCACCACCCTGTGGACATCCCTTGTTAAGCTGCTTGCTTACTTTTGTGCCTATATAACTAAAATCGATTTGTCTGTTATGAAGATATGAACTAATTAATTTAGTGATTTGAGGTGGGAATTTGTACTTGATTAACCTTTCAATTATGATAGGCCATGACGCATGGTCGAAGGCACCAGCAATGTCTATCGCCAGTATAGATGTTAATTTGGTTGATTTGTGTATTAGAATATTGTCTGTAATTTCTTTTAATGCTGTTATTGTTGATTTGCCTTGATTGAATCCGTGTTGAAGTGGACTTATTATGTTATGTTTAATTGAAAATTGTGTCATATGTGCCTTGATTAATTTTTCATATATTTTACCTATATTGGGCAATAAGCTTAATGGGCGATAGCTTTTATAATGATTATAATCATTCTTATTTGGTTTTAGTAAAATTTTTGCAGAAGCATGTTTCCATAAGGTGGGAAAATGTCCAATTTTTAGACTAACATTAAATATTTGTGTTATTGCTTGAATGTAATGTACAGGAAGGTTCTTTATCATGTTATTAGTTATAAAGTCTGGTCCGGGAGCTTTTTTGATATTTAAACTATTTATGATTTGAGAGACTTGCTCGTAAGTGAAACTTATTGATGGATATAGATCATAGTTAGGAAAATAAACTGTTTGTGGAATTGGGTTATTTGATGTGTCGTTTGGAAATAAGTTGGTTAAAAGTTCTTTCATTTTGTTATGTCTTTCGTCAAACCTTACATTATCTATTATTTGTAATGAAGAATTGAATTTTTTAAGTTTACTTTTGAGAACTCTGTAGAAATTTCCATATGGATTATTTGATTCAATTTCTTCTAAGAATTGCCTCCAGCATGCGTTTTTGGCCTTTTTAATAGCTCTGACATATTTGTTGCGAGTAGCTTTGTATGTTTGTTGACTAACACTTGGATCTTTTCTTATATATCTGTTTCTTATAATGTGAAAGCGATTTTTTAGGTTTTCTAAATCTCTAGACCACCAATTTGTGGATTTGTGAAAATGATTTGGGGATCTACGTTGGATGCTATCTTGAGCTGCCATTATTACCTGTCCAGTCACTTGTTCCACATAGGAGTCCAATTGATGATTGTCAACAATATCGTCAATTTTAGGTGAAATAGAATTTAGTAAGTTTGTAGAAAGATAGTTGGAAAATTTGGTCCAATCTGCACTGGATTCATTAAAGATCCAGTTAGAAAATGAAGTATTAGAAAGAGAAAGAGAAGAAGATATGTGTAGATTGAAAGAGATAGTGGAATGATCAGAAATAGTACAAAGTTGCAATGAATGCCAGTTAGAAATAAGAGGGTATGCTAAGTGATTCGTGATCGTGAGATCAATTATACTGTTTCCATTCATGTTATGAAAAGTGGGAGTCTTATTATTTTGTATAGTTAGATTGTGTTCAGACAAAAGCTGTGCTAGGATGTGACCGTGTTTGTTGATTTTTTTATCATACCATAGTTTATGCCTTGCGTTGAAGTCTCCAGCTAGAATTATTGGATAGTTTTTAAATTCTTCAATTAATTCCTCAATGAACGCAATGTGAGTTTCATTCATACTGTTTGGTTGTACGTATATATTGCAGATTATTAACGGAGATGAAGCTGGGTTTATAACTATAGTAGTAGCGAAATGATTCGTGAATTTGTATATAGGGGAATGTTGTATGAACTTATTGAAAATTATTGTTGCGCTATTGACGGTTTGGATGTCTTTGGCGTGTATTATGTTGCTTGTCATATCAAAGACAACATTGTCCCGATGACAATACGGTTCTTGAATTAGTAATATATCCGGTGATAAAGATGAAATATTTGTTTTGAGTTCGTTTGTTGCAGTTATACTTTTTCTTAAGTTTTGGATTATTATTGTGAATTTACAGTTCATCGAAGAGATTATCAACTTCTTCTATCACAGGAGTACTGGAGGGACTATTTATGCTAGACGTTTGAGGTAAGTAATTGGTTATATTTTTGATGTGGTTGATTTCCGCATTGTATAATGGACAGTTATTCGAGTTTGGTTTGTGATCTGTAGATTTGGTTTTGAAGTAATGATGCTTTGAGCAGTTATGACAATTTTGTACTTGTGTACAGTTGTGATCTCCGATTGAGCCGCATTTGATGCACACTTTCGGTTTGGGACATTCGTTGGCTTTATGACTAGCTCTGAACTGGAAACAATTCTGACATTGTTTCGGCAAGATATGATCTTTAAAGGAAACTGCTTGAAAATCTGTATAGATGTGTGTCAAGCTCTTAATAGTTTGATAGATTTTCGGTGAGACTTTGATAACAATATCTCTAAATGGTTTGTTGTTGTTATTATTAATCGAGAACACAGTAATTTCGTTTTGTGAGTTGCTTAGCTGAGGGTTCATATTACATATGATTTCTGGAATTTTGGCTGCGTCAGTCAATTTGTCAACGTTTTTAAGACAAATAAGTGGATCTAGACCTTTAGGTTCAAAACAAGATGCTTTAGAGTCAAAATCACGAATTTCTTTGAACAGGTTTTGCATTTCTTGTATATTTTGATTAGCATCTATTTTGAAAATTATCCCGGTACGTGACTTAATAATTTTGTTGATTCGAGTTTTGTCTCCGTTAGCTCGAATTTCATTAATTTTGTCGTACACAATCTGCTGAACTTCTTGCACGTTGGTTGAAGGTTTGGCCTTTATGATTAGTGTTTTCTCGTTAGCTTTGATGTTGTTTATTTGTTTTGGTATTTGAGAAACTGTGTTCACTACTTTAGCGTATGTCGGCTTGTTCATTTCTTCGAGTTTTTTGTCTATTTTGTCAATCTTCGTCTCCATATCGTTAGATTGTTGGTTCATTGAATTGCAGAAACCAGTTAATATTCCAATTTTGAATTTTAGAGCGCTTAGCGCTTTGGATACTTCACTTTGATCATCTTTCGACACGTAGCCAGCTTTTTTGTTAACAATTAGTCTTTGGATTAATTCGATATCTTCCATACAGCTTTTTTCATTTTTCTTAAACGGATTATCTTCTGTATCCATTGTTAATCTAATGGAGTGGAAGTTATTTTTTGCTTATAAATGTGAACTTACTCGCGGTTATAATCCTCTTACGGGACCGATCTCGCTCGGAACCGGCGTTGATCTTGTGTTGAGCTTCAATATATGAGTTTGGTATCAAAATGTCACGGAGATGAATCTTTATATTTTTAGCTCTTATAAGAGCTGTTTTAGTTAATGGAAACAGTACAATTTAGTTGATAAACAATGTTATTGATAAACGGAATAAAAAAGCACGTGTTGTTGGTACGGCTATTTCGACTATGAATCAATTTGAACCCTGTTTTGGGTAGAATCCTTTGGATTTTCGAACTGAAATTTTCAAGAATGATTTGTTATTGATTAATTAATCATCCCACAAAATTTCATCAGAATCCAAGCAACTTTAATTTTTGCTCGATTTTCATCAAAAATGAAGGCTTTAGCCTTTGCTTTGTTTCAATTTTTGACAAAAAATTAAAGTTGCTTGGATTCTAATGAAATTTTTAGGAATTGTTTATTGATCAATAACAAATCAATTCTGTAAATTTCAGTTTGAAATTCACAAAGATTCTACCCAAATTGATTGATAAAAAATCGATTTGACATCAAAAAATGAATCAATTTGAACCCTGTTTTGGGTAGAATCTTTTGGATTTTTGAACTGAAATTTTCAGCAATGATTTATAATTAATCAATAAATCATCTTACAAAATTTCATCTTGATCCAATCAACTTTAATGTTTGTTCGATTTTTATCAAAAATGAAGGCTTTAGCCTTTGCTTTTTTTCAATTTTTGACAAAAAATTAAAGTTGCTTGGATTCTAATGAAATTTTCAGGAATTGTTTATTGATCAATAACAAATCAATTCTGTAAATTTCAGTTTGAAATTCCAAAGGATTATACCCAAATTGATTGATAAAAAATCGATTTGACATCAAAAAATGAATCAATTTGAACCCTGTTTTGGGTAGAATCTTTGGATTTTCGAACTGAAATTTTCAGGAATGATTATTTAATTAATAACAAATCATTCTTGAAAATTTCATCAGAATCCAAGCAACTTTAATTTTTGCTCGATTTTCATCAAAAATGAAGGCTTTAGCCTTTGCTTTTTTTCAATATTGGACAAAAAATTAAAGTTGCTTGGATTCTAATAAAATTTTCAGGAATTGTTTATTGATCAATAACAAATCAATTCTGTAAATTTCAGTTTGAAATTCCCAAGGATTCTACCTAAATTGAGTAATAAAAAATCAACATGACATCAAAAAATGAATCAATTTGAACCCTGTTTTGGGTAGAATCCTTTGGATTTTCGAACTGAAATTTTCAGGAATGATTTATAATTAATCAATTAATCATCTCACTGAAAATTTCATCAGAATCCAAGCAACTTTAATTTTTGCTGATTTTCATCAAAAATGAAGGCTTTAGCCTTTGCTTTTTTTCAATTTTTGAGAAAAAATTAAAGTTGCTTGGATTCAATGAAATTTTCAGGAATTGTTTATTGATTAATAACAAATCATTTCTGTGAATTTCAGTTTGAAATTCAAAGGATTCTACCAAAAACAGGATTCAAATTGATTCATCTTTTGGTGCAAAAAATCGAATCAATTTAAATCCAGTTTTTGGTAGAATCCTTTAGATTTTTGAACTGAAATTTTCAGGAATGATTTGTTAATTGATCAATTAATCATCCTGAAAATTTCATCAAGAATCCAAGCAACTTTAATTTTTGCTCGATTTTTATCAAAAATGAAGGCTTTAGCCTTTGCTTTTTTCAATTTTTGAGAAAAAATTAAAGTTGTTTGGATTCTAATGAAATTTTCAGGAATTGTTTATTGATTAATAACAAATCATTTCTGTAAATTTCAGTTTGAAATTCCAAAGGATTCTACCCAAAACAGGATAAAAAATTGATTCATCAAAAATGTGAATCAATTTGAATCCAGTTTTTGGTAGAATCCTTTAGATTTTTGAACTGAAATTTTCAGGAATGATTTATAATTGATCAATTAATCATCCCAGAAAATTTCATCAAGAATCCAAGCAACTTTAATTTTTGCTCGATTTTTATCAAAAATGAAGGCTTTAGCCTTTGCTTTTTTTCAATTTTTGAGAAAAAATTAAAGTTGTTTGGATTCAATGAAATTTTCAGGAATTGTTTATTGATTAATAACAAATCATTTCTGTGAATTTCAGTTTGAAATTCCAAAGGATTCTACCCAAATTGAACAAATTCAAATTGATTCATCAAAAAATGTCGATCAATTTGAACCCGTTTTGGGTAGAATCCTTTAGATTTTTGAACTGAAATTTTCAGGAATGATTTATAATTGATCAATTAATCATCTGAAAATTTCATCAAATCCAAGCAACTTTAATTTTTGCTCGATTTTTATCAAAAATGAAGGCTTTAGCCTTTGCTTTTTTTCAATTTTTGACAAAAAATTAAAGTTGTTTGGATTTCAATGAAATTTTCAGGAATTGTTTATTGATTAATAACAAATCATTTCTGTAAATTTCAGTTTGAAATTCCAAGGATTCTACCCAAAACAGGATTCAAATTGATTCATCTTTTGGTGTCATGTCGATCAATTTAAATCCAGTTTTTGGTAGAATCCTTTAGATTTTTGAACTGAAATTTTCAGGAATGATTTATAATTGATCAATTAATCATCCCAGAAAATTTCATCAAAATCCAAGCAACTTTAATTTTTGCTCGATTTTTATCAAAAATGAAGGCTTTAGCCTTTGCTTTTTTCAATTTTTGAGAAAAAATTAAAGTTGTTTGGATTCCAATGAAATTTTCAGGAATTGTTTATTGATTAATAACAAATCATTTCTGTGAATTTCAGCTTGAAATTCCAAAGGATTCTACCCAAAACAGGATTCAAATTGATTCATCTTTTGGTGCCTTGTCGATCAATTTAAATCCAGTTTTTGGTAGAATCCTTTAGATTTTTGAACTGAAATTTTCAGGAATGATTTATAATTGATCAATTAATCATCCCAGAAAATTTCATCAAGATCCAAGCAACTTTAATTTTTGCTCGATTTTTATCAAAAATGAAGGCTTTAGCCTTTGCTTTTTTTCCATTTTTGAGAAAAAATTAAAGTTGTTTGGATTTCAATGAAATTTTCAGGAATTGTTTATTGATTAATATCAAATCATTTCTGTGAATTTCAGCTTGAAATTCCAAAGGATTCTACCCAAAACAGGATTCAAATTGATTCATCTTTTGGTGCCATGTCGATCAATTTAAATCCAGTTTTTGGTAGAATCCTTTTGATTTTCGAACTGAAATTTTCAGGAATGATTTATAATTGATCAATTAATCATCCTAAAAATTTCATTGGAATCAAGCAACTTTAATTTTTGCTCGATTTTCATCAAAAATGAAGGCTTTAGCCTTTGCATTTTTTTTCAATTTTTGACAAAAAATTAAAGTTGTTTGGATTCTAATGAAATTTTCAGGAATTGTTTATTGATTAATAACAAATCATTTCTGTGTAAATTTCAGTTTGAAATTCCAAGGATTCTACCCAAAATTGATTCAAAAAATCGATTTGACATCAAAAAATGAATCAATTTGAATCCAGTTTTGGGTAGAATCCTTTGGATTTTCGAACTGAAATTTTCAGGAATGATTTATAATTAATCAATTAATCATCCCAGAAAATTTCATCAGAATCCAAGCAACTTTAATTTTTGCTCGATTTTCATCAAAAATGAAGGCTTTAGCCTTTGCTTTTTTTCAATTTTTGACAAAAAATTAAAGTTGTTTGGATTCTAATGAAATTTTCAGGAATTGTTTATTGATCAATAACAAATCATTTCTGTAAATTTCAGTTTGAAATTCCAAGGATTCTACCCAAATTGATTCAAATTGATAAAAAATCGATTTGACATCAAAAAATGAATCAATTTGAACCCAGTTTTGGGTAGAATCCTTTAGATTTTCGAACTGAAATTTTCAGGAATGATTTATAATTAATCAATTAATCATCCTGAAAATTTCATCAAGAATCCAAGCAACTTTAATTTTTGCTCGATTTTTATCAAAAATGAAGGCTTTAGCCTTTGCTTTTTTTCAATTTTTGACAAAAAATTAAAGTTGTTTGGATTTCTAATGAAATTTTCAGGAATTGTTTATTGATCAATAACAAATCAATTCTGTGAATTTCAGTTTGAAATTCCCAAGGATTCTACCCAAATTGATTGATAAAAAATGATTCATTTGACATCAAAAAATGAATCAATTTGAACCCTGTTTTTGAGAATCCTTTGGATTTTCGAACTGAAATTTTCAGGAATGATTTATAATTAATCAATAAATCATTCCTGAAAATTTCATCAAAATCCAAGCAACTTTAATTTTTGCTCGATTTTCATCAAAAATGAAGGCTTTAGCCTTTGCTTTTTTTCAATTTTTGACAAAAAATTAAAGTTGCTTAGATTCTAATGAAATTTTCAGGAATTGTTTATTGATCAATAACAAATCAATTCTGTAAATTTCAGTTTGAAATTCCCAAGGATTCTACCCAAATTGATTGATAAAAAATCGATTTGACATCAAAAAATGAATCAATTTGAACCCTGTTTTGGGTAGAATCCTTTGGATTTTCGAACTGAAATTTTCAGGAATGATTTATAATTAATCAATTAATCATCTCACAAAATTTCATCAGAATCCAAGCAACTTTAATTTTTGCTCGATTTTCATCAAAAATGAAGGCTTTAGCCTTTGCTTTTTTTCAATTTTTGACAAAAAATTAAAGTTGCTTAGATTCTAATGAAATTTTCAGGAATTGTTTATTGATCAATAACAAATCAATTCTGTGAATTTCAGTTTGAAATTCCCAAGGATTCTACCTAAATTGAGTAATAAAAAATCAACATGACATCAAAAAATGAATCAATTTGAACCCTGTTTTGGGTAGAATCCTTTGGATTTTCGAACTGAAATTTTCAGGAATGATTTACTTAATTAATAATTAATCATTCTGAAAATTTCATCAGAATCCAAGCAACTTTAATTTTTGCTCGATTTTCATCAAAAATGAAGGCTTTAGCCTTTGCTTTTTTCAATTTTTGACAAAAAATTAAAGTTGCTTAGATTCTAATGAAATTTTCAGGAATTGTTTATTGATCAATAACAAATCAATTCTGTAAATTTCAGTTTGAAATTCCCAAGGATTCTACCCAAATTGATTGATAAAAAATCGATTTGACATCAAAAAATGAATCAATTTGAACCCTGTTTTGGGTAGAATCTTTGGATTTTCGAACTGAAATTTTCAGGAATGATTTTAATTAATAACAAATCATTCCTGAAAATTTCATCAGAATCCAAGCAACTTTAATTTTTGCTCGATTTTCATCAAAAATGAAGGCTTTAGCCTTTGCTTTTTTTCAATTTTTGACAAAAAATTAAAGTTGTTTGGATTCTAATGAAATTTTCAGGAATTGTTTATTGATCAATAACAAATCAATTCTGTAAATTTCAGTTTGAAATTCCCAAGGATTCTACCTAAATTGAGTAATAAAAAATCAACATGACATCAAAAAATGAATCAATTTGAACCCTGTTTTGGGTAGAATCCTTTGGATTTTCGAACTGAAATTTTCAGGAATGATTTATAATTAATCAATTAATCATCTCACAAAATTTCATCAGAATCCAAGCAACTTTAATTTTTGCTCGATTTTCATCAAAAATGAAGGCTTTAGCCTTTGCTTTTTTTCAATTTTTGACAAAAAATTAAAGTTGCTTAGATTCTAATGAAATTTTCAGGAATTGTTTATTGATCAATAACAAATCAATTCTGTGAATTTCAGTTTGAAATTCCCAAGGATTCTACCCAAATTGATTGATAAAAAATCGATTTGACATCAAAAAATGAATCAATTTGAACCCTGTTTTGGGTAGAATCCTTTGGATTTTCGAACTGAAATTTTCAGGAATGATTTATAATTAATAATTAATCATCTCACAAAATTTCATCAGAATCCAAGCAACTTTAATTTTTGCTCGATTTTCATCAAAAATGAAGGCTTTAGCCTTTGCTTTTTTCAATTTTTGACAAAAAATTAAAGTTGCTTAGATTCTAATGAAATTTTCAGGAATTGTTTATTGATCAATAACAAATCAATTCTGTAAATTTCAGTTTGAAATTCCCAAGGATTCTACCTAAATTGAGTAATAAAAAATCAACATGACATCAAAAAATGAATCAATTTGAACCCTGTTTTGGGTAGAATCCTTTGGATTTTCGAACTGAAATTTTCAAGAATGATTTATAATTAATTAATTAATCATCTCACAAAATTTCATCAGAATCCAAGCAACTTTAATTTTTGCTCGATTTTCATCAAAAATGAAGGCTTTAGCCTTTGCTTTTTTCAATTTTTGACAAAAAATTAAAGTTGCTTGGATTCTAATGAAATTTTCAGGAATTGTTTATTGATCAATAACAAATCAATTCTGTAAATTTCAATTTGAAATTCCAAAGGATTCTACCCAAATTGATTGATAAAAAATCGATTTGACATCAAAAAATGAATCAATTTGAACCCTGTTTTGGGTAGAATCTTTGGATTTTCGAACTGAAATTTTCAGGAATGATTTGTTAATTAATAATTAATCATCTCACAAAATTTCATCAGAATCCAAGCAACTTTAATTTTTGCTCGATTTTCATCAAAAATGAAGGCTTTAGCCTTTGCTTTTTTTCAATTTTTGACAAAAAATTAAAGTTGCTTGGATTCTAATGAAATTTCAGGAATTGTTTATTGATCAATAACAAATCAATTCTGTAAATTTCAGTTTGAAATTCCCAAGGATTCTACCTAAATTGAGTAATAAAAAATCCACATGACATCAAAAAATGAATCAATTTGAACCCTGTTTTGGGTAGAATTTGGATTTTCGAACTGAAATTTTCAGGAATGATTATTTAATTAATAACAAATCATTATTGAAAATTTCATCAGAATCCAAGCAACTTTAATTTTTGCTCGATTTTCATCAAAAATGAAGGCTTTAGCCTTTGCTTTTTTTCAATTTTTGACAAAAAATTAAAGTTGCTTGGATTCTAATGAAATTTTCAGGAATTGTTTATTGATCAATAACAAATCAATTCTGTAAATTTCAGTTTGAAATTCCCAAGGATTCTACCTAAATTGAGTAATAAAAAATCAACATGACATCAAAAAATGAATCAATTTGAACCCTGTTTTGGGTAGAATCCTTTGGATTTTCGAACTGAAATTTTCCAAGAATGATTTATAATTAATCAATTAATCATCTCACAAAATTTCATCAGAATCCAAGCAACTTTAATTTTTGCTCGATTTTCATCAAAAATGAAGGCTTTAGCCTTTGCTTTTTTCAATTTTTGACAAAAAATTAAAGTTGCTTGGATTCTAATGAAATTTTCAGGAATTGTTTATTGATCAATAACAAATCAATTCTGTAAATTTCAGTTTGAAATTCCCAAGGATTCTACCCAAATTGATTGATAAAAAATCGATTTGACATCAAAAAATGAATCAATTTGAACCCTGTTTTGGGTAGAATCCTTTGGATTTTCGAACTGAAATTTTCAGGAATGATTTATAATTAATCAATTAATCATCTCACAAAATTTCATCAGAATCCAAGCAACTTTAATTTTTGCTTGATTTTCATCAAAAATGAAGGCTTTAGCCTTTGCTTTTTTTTCAATTTTTGACAAAAAATTAAAGTTGCTTGGATTCTAATGAAATTTTCAGGAATTGTTTATTGATCAATAACAAATCAATTCTGTAAATTTCAGTTTGAAATTCCCAAGGATTCTACCTAAATTGAGTAATAAAAAATCAACATGACATCAAAAAATGAATCAATTTGAACCCTGTTTTGGGTAGAATCCTTTGGATTTTCGAACTGAAATTTTCAGAATGATTTACTTAATTAATAATTAATCATCCCACAAAATTTCATCAGAATCCAAGCAACTTTAATTTTTGCTCGATTTTCATCAAAAATGAAGGCTTTAGCCTTTGCTTTTTTTCAATTTTTGACAAAAAATTAAAGTTGCTTGGATTCTAATGAAATTTTCAGGAATTGTTTATTGATCAATAACAAATCAATTCTGTAAATTTCAGTTTGAAATTCCCAAGGATTCTACCTAAATTGAGTAATAAAAAATCAACATGACATCAAAAAATGAATCAATTTGAACCCTGTTTTGGGTAGAATCCTTTGGATTTTCGAACTGAAATTTTCAAGAATGATTTGTTATTGAATAATTAATCATCCCACAAAATTTCATCAGAATCCAAGCAACTTTAATTTTTGCTCGATTTTCATCAAAAATGAAGGCTTTAGCCTTTGCTTTTTTTCAATTTTTGACAAAAAATTAAAGTTGCTTGGATTCTAATGAAATTTTCAGGAATTGTTTATTGATCAATAACAAATCAATTCTGTAAATTTCAGTTTGAAATTCCCAAGGATTCTACCCAAATTGATTGATAAAAAATCGATTTGACATCAAAAAATGAATCAATTTGAACCCTGTTTTGGGTAGAATCCTTTGGATTTTCGAACTGAAATTTTCAGGAATGATTTGTTATTTAATAATTAATCATCTCACAAAATTTCATCAGAATCCAAGCAACTTTAATTTTTGCTCGATTTTCATCAAAAATGAAGGCTTTAGCCTTTGCTTTTTTTCAATTTTTGACAAAAAATTAAAGTTGCTTGGATTCTAATGAAATTTTCAGGAATTGTTTATTGATCAATAACAAATCAATTCTGTAAATTTCAGTTTGAAATTCCAAAGGATTCTACCCAAATTGATTGATAAAAAATCGATTTGACATCAAAAAATGAATCAATTTGAACCCTGTTTTGGGTAGAATCCTTTGGATTTTCGAACTGAAATTTTCAGGAATGATTTGTTATTGATTAATTAATCATCTCACAAAATTTCATCAGAATCCAAGCAACTTTAATTTTTGCTCGATTTTCATCAAAAATGAAGGCTTTAGCCTTTGCTTTTTTCAATTTTTGACAAAAAATTAAAGTTGCTTGGATTCTAATGAAATTTTCAGGAATTGTTTATTGATCAATAACAAATCAATTCTGTAAATTTCAGTTTGAAATTCCCAAGGATTCTACCTAAATTGAGTAATAAAAAATCAACATGACATCAAAAAATGAATCAATTTGAACCCTGTTTTGGGTAGAATCCTTTGGATTTTCGAACTGAAATTTTCAGAATGATTTTTAATTAATAATTAATCATCTCACAAAATTTCATCAGAATCCAAGCAACTTTAATTTTTGCTCGATTTTCATCAAAAATGAAGGCTTTAGCCTTTGCTTTTTTCAATTTTTGACAAAAAATTAAAGTTGCTTGGATTCTAATGAAATTTTCAGGAATTGTTTATTGATCAATAACAAATCAATTCTGTAAATTTCAGTTTGAAATTCCCAAGGATTCTACCTAAATTGAGTAATAAAAAATCCACATGACATCAAAAAATGAATCAATTTGAACCCTGTTTTGGGTAGAATCTTTGGATTTTCGAACTGAAATTTTCAGGAATGATTTATAATTAATTAATTAATCATCTCACAAAATTTCATCAGAATCCAAGCAACTTTAATTTTTGCTCGATTTTCATCAAAAATGAAGGCTTTAGCCTTTGCTTTTTTTCAATTTTTGACAAAAAATTAAAGTTGCTTGGATTCTAATGAAATTTTCAGGAATTGTTTATTGATCAATAACAAATCAATTCTGTAAATTTCAGTTTGAAATTCCCAAGGATTCTACCTAAATTGAGTAATAAAAAATCAACATGACATCAAAAAATGAATCAATTTGAACCCTGTTTTGGGTAGAATCCTTTGGATTTTCGAACTGAAATTTTCAGGAATGATTTATAATTAATCAATTAATCATCTCACAAAATTTCATCAGAATCCAAGCAACTTTAATTTTTGCTCGATTTTCATCAAAAATGAAGGCTTTAGCCTTTGCTTTTTTTCAATTTTTGACAAAAAATTAAAGTTGCTTGGATTCTAATGAAATTTTCAGGAATTGTTTATTGATCAATAACAAATCAATTCTGTGAATTTCAGTTTGAAATTCCCAAGGATTCTACCCAAATTGATTGATAAAAAATCGATTTGACATCAAAAAATGAATCAATTTGAACCCTGTTTTGGGTAGAATCTTTGGATTTTCGAACTGAAATTTTCAGGAATGATTACTTAATTAATAACAAATCATTCCTGAAAATTTCATCAGAATCCAAGCAACTTTAATTTTTGCTCGATTTTCATCAAAAATGAAGGCTTTAGCCTTTGCTTTTTTTCAATTTTTGACAAAAAATTAAAGTTGCTTGGATTCTAATGAAATTTTCAGGAATTGTTTATTGATCAATAACAAATCAATTCTGTAAATTTCAGTTTGAAATTCCAAAGGATTCTACCCAAATTGATTGATAAAAAATCAACATGACATCAAAAAATGAATCAATTTGAACCCTGTTTTGGGTAGAATCCTTTGGATTTTCGAACTGAAATTTTCAGGAATGATTTGTTATTGATTAATTAATCATCCCACAAAATTTCATCAGAATCCAAGCAACTTTAATTTTTGCTCGATTTTCATCAAAAATGAAGGCTTTAGCCTTTGCTTTTTTTCAATTTTTGACAAAAAATTAAAGTTGCTTGGATTCTAATGAAATTTTCAGGAATTGTTTATTGATCAATAACAAATCAATTCTGTAAATTTCAGTTTGAAATTCCAAAGGATTCTACCCAAATTGATTGATAAAAAATCGATTTGACATCAAAAAATGAATCAATTTGAACCCTGTTTTGGGTAGAATCCTTTGGATTTTCGAACTGAAATTTTCAAGAATGATTTGTTATTGATTAATTAATCATCCCACAAAATTTCATCAGAATCCAAGCAACTTTAATTTTTGCTCGATTTTCATCAAAAATGAAGGCTTTAGCCTTTGCTTTGCTTTTTTTCAATTTTTGACAAAAAATTAAAGTTGCTTGGATTCTAATGAAATTTTCAGGAATTGTTTATTGATCAATAACAAATCAATTCTGTAAATTTCAGTTTGAAATTCCCAAGGATTCTACCTAAATTGAGTAATAAAAAATCCACATGACATCAAAAAATGAATCAATTTGAACCCTGTTTTGGGTAGAATTTGGATTTTCGAACTGAAATTTTCAGGAATGATTATTTAATTAATAACAAATCATTATTGAAAATTTCATCAGAATCCAAGCAACTTTAATTTTTGCTCGATTTTCATCAAAAATGAAGGCTTTAGCCTTTGCTTTGTTTCAATTTTTGACAAAAAATTAAAGTTGCTTGGATTCTAATAAAATTTTCAGGAATTGTTTATTGATCAATAACAAATCAATTCTGTAAATTTCAGTTTGAAATTCCCAAGGATTCTACCCAAATTGATTGATAAAAAATCAACATGACATCAAAAAATGAATCAATTTGAACCCTGTTTTGGGTAGAATCCTTTGGATTTTCGAACTGAAATTTTCAGGAATGATTTTATAATTAATTAATTAATCATCCACAAAATTTCATCAGAATCCAAGCAACTTTAATTTTTGCTCGATTTTTATCAAAAATGAAGGCTTTAGCCTTTGCTTTTTTTCAATTTTTGACAAAAAATTAAAGTTGCTTGGATTCTAATGAAATTTTTAGGAATTGTTTATTGATCAATAACAAATCAATTCTGTAAATTTCAGTTTGAAATTCCAAAGGATTCTACCCAAATTGATTGATAAAAAATCGATTTGACATCAAAAAATGAATCAATTTGAACCCTGTTTTGGGTAGAATCTTTTGGATTTTCGAACTGAAATTTTCAGAATGATTTGTTATTGATTAATTAATCATCCCACAAAATTTCATCAGAATCCAAGCAACTTTAATTTTTGCTCGATTTTCATCAAAAATGAAGGCTTTAGCCTTTGCTTTGTTTCAATTTTTGACAAAAAATTAAAGTTGCTTGGATTCTAATGAAATTTTTAGGAATTGTTTATTGATCAATAACAAATCAATTCTGTAAATTTCAGTTTGAAATTCCCAAGGATTCTACCTAAATTGAGTAATAAAAAATCAACATGACATCAAAAAATGAATCAATTTGAACCCTGTTTTGGGTAGAATCCTTTGGATTTTCGAACTGAAATTTTCAGGAATGATTTTTAATTAATAATTAATCATTCACTGAAAATTTCATCAGAATCCAAGCAACTTTAATTTTTGCTCGATTTTCATCAAAAATGAAGGCTTTAGCCTTTGCTTTTTTCAATTTTTGACAAAAAATTAAAGTTGCTTGGATTCTAATGAAATTTTCAGGAATTGTTTATTGATCAATAACAAATCAATTCTGTAAATTTCAGTTTGAAATTCCCAAGGATTCTACCCAAATTGATTGATAAAAAATCAACATGACATCAAAAAATGAATCAATTTGAACCCTGTTTTGGGTAGAATCCTTTGGATTTTCGAACTGAAATTTTCAGAATGATTTGTTAATTAATTAATTAATCATCTCACAAAATTTCATCAGAATCCAAGCAACTTTAATTTTTGCTCGATTTTCATCAAAAATGAAGGCTTTAGCCTTTGCTTTTTTCAATTTTTGACAAAAAATTAAAGTTGCTTGGATTCTAATGAAATTTTTAGGAATTGTTTATTGATCAATAACAAATCAATTCTGTAAATTTCAGTTTGAAATTCCAAAGGATTCTACCCAAATTGATTGATAAAAAATCGATTTGACATCAAAAAATGAATCAATTTGAACCCTGTTTTGGGTAGAATCTTTTGGATTTTCGAACTGAAATTCTCAGGAATGATTTGTTATTGATTAATTAATCATCCCACAAAATTTCATCAGAATCCAAGCAACTTTAATTTTTGCTCGATTTTCATCAAAAATGAAGGCTTTAGCCTTTGCTTTTTTTCAATTTTTGACAAAAAATTAAAGTTGCTTGGATTCTAATGAAATTTTCAGGAATTGTTTATTGATCAATAACAAATCAATTCTGTGAATTTCAGTTTGAAATTCACAAGGATTCTACCCAAATTGATTGATAAAAAATCGATTTGACATCAAAAAATGAATCAATTTGAACCCTGTTTTGGGTAGAATCTTTGGATTTTCGAACTGAAATTTTCAGGAATGATTTACTTAATTAATAACAAATCATCTCTGAAAATTTCATCAGAATCCAAGCAACTTTAATTTTTGCTCGATTTTCATCAAAAATGAAGGCTTTAGCCTTTGCTTTTTTTCAATTTTTGACAAAAAATTAAAGTTGCTTGGATTCTAATGAAATTTTCAGGAATTGTTTATTGATCAATAACAAATCAATTCTGTAAATTTCAGTTTGAAATTCCAAAGGATTCTACCCAAATTGATTGATAAAAAATCGATTTGACATCAAAAAATGAATCAATTTGAACCCTGTTTTGGGTAGAATCTTTTGGATTTTCGAACTGAAATTTTCAGGAATGATTTTTAATTAATAATTAATCATCCTGAAAATTTCATCAGAATCCAAGCAACTTTAATTTTTGCTCGATTTTCATCAAAAATGAAGGCTTTAGCCTTTGCTTTTTTTCAATTTTTGACAAAAAATTAAAGTTGCTTGGATTCTAATGAAATTTTCAGGAATTGTTTATTGATCAATAACAAATCAATTCTGTAAATTTCAGTTTGAAATTCCCAAGGATTCTCCAAATTGATTGATAAAAAATCGATTTGACATCAAAAAATGAATCAATTTGAACCCCGTTTTGGGTAGAATCCTTTGGATTTTCGAACTGAAATTTTCAGGAATGATTTATAATTAATAAATTAATCATCTCACAAAATTTCATCAGAATCCAAGCAACTTTAATTTTTGCTCGATTTTTATCAAAAATGAAGGCTTTAGCCTTTGCTTTTTTTCAATTTTTGACAAAAAATTAAAGTTGCTTGGATTCTAATGAAATTTTCAGGAATTGTTTATTGATCAATAACAAATCAATTCTGTAAATTTCAGTTTGAAATTCCCAAGGATTCTACCTAAATTGAGTAATAAAAAATCAACATGACATCAAAAAATGAATCAATTTGAACCCTGTTTTGGGTAGAATCCTTTGGATTTTCGAACTGAAATTTTCAGGAATGATTACTTAATTAATAATTAATCATCTCACAAAATTTCATCAGAATCCAAGCAACTTTAATTTTTGCTTGATTTTCATCAAAAATGAAGGCTTTAGCCTTTGCTTTTTTTCAATTTTTGACAAAAAATTAAAGTTGCTTGGATTCTAATGAAATTTTCAGGAATTGTTTATTGATCAATAACAAATCAATTCTGTAAATTTCAGTTTGAAATTTAAAGGATTCTACCAAATTGAGGATAAAAAATCGACATGACATCAAAAAATGAATCAATTTGAACCCTGTTTTGGGTAGAATCCTTTGGATTTTCGAACTGAAATTTTCAGGAATGATTTATAATTAATCAATTAATCATCTCCACAAAATTTCATCAGAATCCAAGCAACTTTAATTTTTGCTCGATTTTTATCAAAAATGAAGGCTTTAGCCTTTGCTTTTTTCAATTTTTGACAAAAAATTAAAGTTGCTTGGATTCTAATGAAATTTTCAGGAATTGTTTATTGATCAATAACAAATCAATTCTGTAAATTTCAGTTTGAAATTCAAAGGATTCTACCCAAATTGAGGATAAAATCGATTCATGACATCAAAAAATGAATCAATTTGAACCCAGTTTTGGGTAGAATCCTTTGGATTTTCGAACTGAAATTTTCAGGAATGATTTATAATTAATCAATTAATCATCATTCACAAAATTTCATCAGAATCCAAGCAACTTTAATTTTTGCTCGATTTTTATCAAAAATGAAGGCTTTAGCCTTTGCTTTTTTTCAATTTTTGACAAAAAATTAAAGTTGCTTGGATTCTAATGAAATTTTCAGGAATTGTTTATTGATCAATAACAAATCATTTCTGTAAATTTCAGTTTGAAATTTTAAAGGATTCTACCCAAATTGAGGATAAAAAATCGATTCATGACATCAAAAAATCAATCAATTTGAACCCAGTTTTGGATAGAATCCTTTGGATTTTCGAACTGAAATTTTCAGGAATGATTTATAATTAATCAATTAATCATCTCACAAAATTTCATCAGAATCCAAGCAACTTTAATTTTTGCTCGATTTTTATCAAAAATGAAGGCTTTAGCCTTTGCTTTTTTCAATTTTTGACAAAAAATTAAAGTTGCTTGGATTCTAATGAAATTTTCAGGAATTGTTTATTGATCAATAACAAATCATTTCTGTAAATTTCAGTTTGAAATTCCTAAAGGATTCTACCCAAAACCAGGATAAAATCGATTCATGAACACCAAAAAATCAATCAATTTGAATCCAGTTTTTGGATAGAATCCTTTGGATTTTCGAACTGAAATTTTCAGGAATGATTTATAATTAATCAATTAATCATTCACAAAATTTCATCAGAATCCAAGCAACTTTAATTTTTGCTCGATTTTTATCAAAAATGAAGGCTTTAGCCTTTGCTTTTTTTCAATTTTTGACAAAAAATTAAAGTTGCTTGGATTCTGATGAAATTTTCAGGAATTGTTTATTGATCAATAACAAATCATTTCTGTAAATTTCAGTTTAAAATTTAAAGGATTCTACCCAAAACCAGGATAAAATCGATTCATGAACACCAAATAATCAATCAATTTGAATCCAGTTTTTGGATAGAATCCTTTGGATTTTCGAACTGAAATTTTCAGGAATGATTTATAATTAATCAATTAATCATCATACAAAATTTCATCAGAATCCAAGCAACTTTAATTTTTGCTCGATTTTTATCAAAAATGAAGGCTTTAGCCTTTGCTTTTTTTCAATTTTTGACAAAAAATTAAAGTTGCTTGGATTCTAATGAAATTTTCAGGAATTGTTTATTGATCAATAACAAATCATTTCTGTGAATTTCAGTTTGAAATTCAAAGGATTCTACCTAAAAAACCAGGATAAAATCGATTCATGAATCAAAAAATCAATCAATTTGAATCCAGTTTTTGGATAGAATCCTTTGGATTTTTGAACTGAAATTTTCAGGAATGATTTATAATTAATCAATTAATTAAATCATCTCACAAAATTTCATCAGAATCCAAGCAACTTTAATTTTTGTTCGATTTTTATCAAAATGAAGGCTTTAGCCTTTGCTTTTTTCAATTTTTGACAAAAAATTAAAGTTGCTTGGATTCTAATGAAATTTTCAGGAATTGTTTATTGATCAATAACAAATCATTTCTGTAAATTTCAGTTTGAAATTCCCAAAAGGATTCTACCCAAAACCAGGATAAAATCGATTCATGAACACCAAATAATCAATCAATTTGAATCCAGTTTTTGGATAGAATCCTTTGGATTTTCGAATTGAAATTTTCAGGAATGATTTATAATTAATCAATTAATCATCTTACAAAATTTCATCAGAATCCAAGCAACTTTAATTTTTGCTCGATTTTTATCAAAAATGAAGGCTTTAGCCTTTGCTTTTTTTCAATTTTTGACAAAAAATTAAAGTTGCTTGGATTCTAATGAAATTTTCAGGAATTGTTTATTGATCAATAACAAATCATTTCTGTAAATTTCAGTTTGAAATTCAAAAGGATTCTACCCAAAACCAGGATAAAATCGATTCATGAACACCAAAAAATCAATCAATTTGAATCCAGTTTTTGGATAGAATCCTTTGGATTTTTGAACTGAAATTTTCAGGAATGATTTATAATTAATCAATTAATCATCTTACAAAATTTCATCAGAATCCAAGCAACTTTAATTTTTGTTCGATTTTTATCAAAAATGAAGGCTTTAGCCTTTGCTTTTTTTCAATTTTTGACAAAAAATTAAAGTTGCTTGGATTCTAATGAAATTTTCAGGAATTGTTTATTGATCAATAACAAATCATTTCTGTAAATTTCAGTTTGAAATTCAAAGGATTCTACCAAAACCAGGATAAAATCGATTCATGACATCAAAAAATCAATCAATTTGAATCCAGTTTTTGGATAGAATCCTTTGGATTTTCGAACTGAAATTTTCAGGAATGATTTATAATTAATCAATTAATCATTCTTACAAAATTTCATCAGAATCCAAGCAACTTTAATTTTTGCTCGATTTTTATCAAAAATGAAGGCTTTAGCCTTTGCTTTTTTCAATTTTTGACAAAAAATTAAAGTTGCTTGGATTCTAATGAAATTTTCAGGAATTGTTTATTGATCAATAACAAATCATTTCTGTGAATTTCAGTTTGAAATTCAAAAGGATTCTACCCAAAACCAGGATAAAATCGATTCATGAACACCAAATAATCAATCAATTTGAATCCAGTTTTTGGATAGAATCCTTTGGATTTTCGAATTGAAATTTTCAGGAATGATTTATAATTAATCAATTAATCATTCCTGAAAATTTCATCAGAATCCAAGCAACTTTAATTTTTGTTCGATTTTTATCAAAAATGAAGGCTTTAGCCTTTGCTTTTTTTCAATTTTTGACAAAAAATTAAAGTTGCTTGGATTCTAATGAAATTTTCAGGAATTGTTCATTGATCAATAACAAATCATTTCTGTGAATTTCAGTTTGAAATTCTAAAGGATTCTACCCAAAACCAGGATAAAATCGATTCATGAACACCAAATAATCAATCAATTTGAATCCAGTTTTTGGATAGAATCCTTTGGATTTTCGAATTGAAATTTTCAGGAATGATTTATAATTAATCAATTAATCATCTGAAAATTTCATCAGAATCCAAGCAACTTTAATTTTTGCTCGATTTTTATCAAAAATGAAGGCTTTAGCCTTTGCTTTTTTTCAATTTTTGACAAAAAATTAAAGTTGCTTGGATTCTAATGAAATTTTCAGGAATTGTTTATTGATCAATAACAAATCATTTCTGTGAATTTCAGTTTGAAATTCTAAAGGATTCTACCCAAAACCAGGATAAAATCGATTCATGAACACCAAAAATCAATCAATTTGAATCCAGTTTTTGGATAGAATCTTTTAGATTTTGAACTGAAATTTTCAGGAATGATTTATAATTAATCAATTAATCATCCTGAAAATTTCATCAGAATCCAAGCAACTTTAATTTTTGCTCGATTTTTATCAAAAATGAAGGCTTTAGCCTTTGCTTTTTTTCAATTTTTGACAAAAAATTAAAGTTGCTTGGATTCTAATGAAATTTTCAGGAATTGTTTATTGATCAATAACAAATCATTTCTGTAAATTTCAGTTTGAAATTCTAAAGGATTCTACCCAAAACCAGGATAAAATCGATTCATGAACACCAAATGATCAATCAATTTGAATCCAGTTTTTGGATAGAATCCTTTGGATTTTCGAATTGAAATTTTCAGGAATGATTTATAATTAATCAATTAAATCAACTTACAAAATTTCATCAGAATCCAAGCAACTTTAATTTTTGTTCGATTTTTATCAAAAATGAAGGCTTTAGCCTTTGCTTTTTTTCAATTTTTGACAAAAAATTAAAGTTGCTTGGATTCTGATGAAATTTTCAGGAATTGTTCATTGATCAATAACAAATCATTTCTGTGAATTTCAGTTTGAAATTCAAAAGGATTCTACCCAAAACCAGGATAAAATCGATTCATGAACACCAAATGATCAATCAATTTGAATCCAGTTTTTGGATAGAATCCTTTAGATTTTTGAACTGAAATTTTCAGGGATGATTAATTGATTAATTATAAATCATTCCTGAAAATTTCATCCTGATCCAAGCAACTTTAATTTTTGCTCGATTTTTATCAAAAATGAAGGCTTTAGCCTTTGCTTTTTTTCAATTTTTGACAAAAATTAAAGTTGCTTGGATTCTAATGAAATTTACAGGAATTGTTTATTGATCAATAACAAATCAATTCTGTGAATTTCAATCAACTTAAATTCCAACTTAAATTTTGATTTAAACTTAAATTCCGATTTAAATTTTGACTTAAATTTTGACTTAAACTTAAATTTCGACTTAAATTTTGACTTAAATTTTGACTTAAATTTTGACTTAAATTTTGACTTAAATTTTGACTTGAATTTTGACTTAAACTTAAATTTCGACTTAAATTTTGACTTAAATTTTGACTTAAATTTTGACTTAAATTTTGACTTGAATTTTGAAATTTTGACTTAAATTTTGACTTAAATTTTGACTTAAATTTTGACTTAAATTTTGACTTAAATTTTAAATTTTAAATTTTGACTTAAAAACTTTGACTTAAATTTTGACTTAAATTTTGACTTAAAATTTTGACTTAAATTTTGACTTAAATTTTGACTTAAATTTTGACTTAAATTTTGACTTAAATTTTGACTTAAATTTTGACTTAAATTTTGACTTAAATTTTGACTTAAATTTTGACTTAAATTTTGACTTAAATTTTGACTTAAATTTTGACTTAAATTTTGACTTAAATTTTGACTTAAATTTTGACTTAAATTTTGACTTAAATTTTGACTTAAATTTTGACTTAAATTTTGACTTAAATTTTGACTTAAATTTTGACAAAAAATTAAAGTTGCTTGGATTCTAATGAAATTTTAAGGAATTGTTTATTAATTAATTTTAAATCATTTCTGTAAATTTCAGTTTGAAATTTTAAAGGATTCTACCCAAAACCAGGATAAAATCGATTCATGAATCACCAAATAATCAATCAATTTGAATCCAGTTTTTGGATAGAATCCTTTGGATTTTCGAATTGAAATTTTCAGGAATGATTTATAATTAATCAATTAATCATCATACAAAATTTCATCAGAATCCAAGCAACTTTAATTTTTGCTCGATTTTTATCAAAAATGAAGGCTTTAGCCTTTGCTTTTTTTCAATTTTTGAGAAAAAATTAAAGTTACTTGGATTCTAATGAAATTTTCAGGAATTGTTCATTGATCAATAACAAATCATTTCTGTGAATTTCAGTTTGAAATTCTAAAGGATTCTACCCAAAACCAGGATAAAATCGATTCATGAACACCAAATAATCAATCAATTTGAATCCAGTTTTTGGATAGAATCCTTTGGATTTTCGAATTGAAATTTTCAGGAATGATTTATAATTAATCAATTAATCATCTTACAAAATTTCATCAGAATCCAAGCAACTTTAATTTTTGCTCGATTTTTATCAAAAATGAAGGCTTTAGCCTTTGCTTTTTTTCAATTTTTGAGAAAAAATTAAAGTTGCTTGGATTCTAATGAAATTTTCAGGAATTGTTCATTGATCAATAACAAATCATTTCTGTGAATTTCAGTTTGAAATTCTAAAGGATTCTACCCAAAACCAGGATAAAATCGATTCATGAACACCAAATAATCAATCAATTTGAATCCAGTTTTTGGATAGAATCCTTTGGATTTTTGAACTGAAATTTTCAGGAATGATTTATAATTAATCAATTAATCATTCCTGAAAATTTCATCCTGATCCAAGCAACTTTAATTTTTGCTCGATTTTTATCAAAAATGAAGGCTTTAGCCTTTGCTTTTTTTCAATTTTTGACAAAAAATTAAAGTTGCTTGGATTCTGATGAAATTTTCAGGAATTGTTTATTGATCAATAACAAATCATTTCTGTAAATTTCAGTTTGAAATTCAAAAGGATTCTACCCAAAACCAGGATATAAAATCGATTCATGACACCAAATGATCAATCAATTTGAATCCAGTTTTTGGATAGAATCCTTTGGATTTTCGAACTGAAATTTTCAGGAATGATTTATTAATTAATCAATTAATCATTACAAAATTTCATCAGAATCCAAGCAACTTTAATTTTTGCTCGATTTTTATCAAAAATGAAGGCTTTAGCCTTTGCTTTTTTCAATTTTTGACAAAAAATTAAAGTTGCTTGGATTCTGATGAAATTTTCAGGAATTGTTTATTGATCAATAACAAATCATTTCTGTGAATTTCAGTTTGAAATTCTAAAGGATTCTACCCAAAACCAGGATAAAATCGATTCATGAACACCAAAAAATCAATCAATTTGAATCCAGTTTTTGGATAGAATCCTTTAGATTTTCGAACTGAAATTTTCAGGAATGATTTATAATTAATCAATTAATCATTCCTGAAAATTTCATCAGAATCCAAGCAACTTTAATTTTTGCTCGATTTTTATCAAAAATGAAGGCTTTAGCCTTTGCTTTTTTTCAATTTTTGACAAAAAATTAAAGTTGCTTGGATTCTAATGAAATTTTCAGGAATTGTTTATTGATCAATAACAAATCATTTCTGTGAATTTCAGTTTGAAATTCAAAAGGATTCTACCCAAAACCAGGATAAAATCGATTCATGAACACCAAATAATCAATCAATTTGAATCCAGTTTTTGGATAGAATCCTTTGGATTTTCGAATTGAAATTTTCAGGAATGATTTATAATTAATCAATTAATCATTCCTGAAAATTTCATCCTGATCCAAGCAACTTTAATTTTTGCTCGATTTTTATCAAAAATGAAGGCTTTAGCCTTTGCTTTTTTTTTCAATTTTTGACAAAAAATTAAAGTTGCTTGGATTCTAATGAAATTTTCAGGAATTGTTTATTGATCAATAACAAATCATTTCTGTGAATTTCAGTTTGAAATTCAAAAGGATTCTACCCAAAACCAGATAAAAAATCGATTCATGAACACCAAAAAATCAATCAATTTGAATCCAGTTTTTGGATAGAATCCTTTGGATTTTCGAACTGAAATTTTCAGGAATGATTTATAATTAATCAATTAATCAATTCACAAAATTTCATCAGAATCCAAGCAACTTTAATTTTTGCTCGATTTTATCAAAAATGAAGGCTTTAGCCTTTGCTTTTTTCAATTTTTGACAAAAAATTAAAGTTGCTTGGATTCTAATGAAATTTTCAGGAATTGTTTATTGATCAATAACAAATCATTTCTGTGAATTTCAGTTTGAAATTCCAAAGGATTCTACCCAAAACCAGGATAAAATCGATTCATGAACACCAAAAAATCAATCAATTTGAATCCAGTTTTTGGATAGAATCCTTTGGATTTTCGAACTGAAATTTTCAGGAATGATTTATAATTAATCAATTAATAAATCATTCCTGAAAATTTCATCAGAATCAAGCAACTTTAATTTTTGCTCGATTTTTATCAAAAATAGGCTTTAGCCTTTGCTTTTTTCAATTTTTGACAAAAAATTAAAGTTGCTTGGATTCTAATGAAATTTTCAGGAATTGTTTATTGATCAATAACAAATCATTTCTGTGAATTTCAGTTTGAAATTCCAAAGGATTCTACCCAAAACCAGGATAAAATCGATTCATGACACCAAAAAATCAATCAATTTGAATCCAGTTTTTGGATAGAATCCTTTGGATTTTCGAATTGAAATTTTCAGGAATGATTTATAATTAATCAATTAATCATTCCTGAAAATTTCATCAGAATCCAAGCAACTTTAATTTTTGCTCGATTTTTATCAAAAATGAAGGCTTTAGCCTTTGCTTTTTTCAATTTTTGACAAAAAATTAAAGTTGCTTGGATTCTGATGAAATTTTCAGGAATTGTTCATTGATCAATAACAAATCATTTCTGTGAATTTCAGTTTGAAATTCAAAAGGATTCTACCCAAAACCAGGATAAAATCGATTCATTGACATCAAAAAATCAATCAATTTGAATCCAGTTTTTGGATAGAATCCTTTGGATTTTCGAACTGAAATTTTCAGGAATGATTTATAATTAATCAATTAATCATTCTGAAAATTTCATCAGAATCCAAGCAACTTTAATTTTTGCTCGATTTTTATCAAAAATGAAGGCTTTAGCCTTTGCTTTTTTTCAATTTTTGACAAAAAATTAAAGTTGCTTGGATTCTGATGAAATTTTCAGGAATTGTTCATTGATCAATAACAAATCATTTCTGTGAATTTCAGTTTGAAATTTCAAAGGATTCTACCCAAAACAGGATAAAATCGATTCATTTTTGAACACCAAATGATCAATCAATTTGAATCCAGTTTTTGGATAGAATCCTTTAGATTTTTGAACTGAAATTTTCAGGAATGATTTATAATTAATCAATTAATCATTCCTGAAAATTTCATCCTGATCCAAGCAACTTTAATTTTTGCTCGATTTTTATCAAAAATGAAGGCTTTAGCCTTTGCTTTTTTTCAATTTTTGAGAAAAAATTAAAGTTGCTTGGATTCCAATGAAATTTTCAGGAATTGTTTATTGATTAATAACAAATCATTTCTGTGAATTTCAGTTTGAAATTCAAAGGATTCTACCCAAAACAGGATTAAAATTGATTCATTTTTGAACACCAAAAATCAATCAATTTGAATCCAGTTTTTGGGTAGAATCCTTTAGATTTTTGAACTGAAATTTTCAGGAATGATTTATAATTGATCAATTAATCATTCCTGAAAATTTCATCAGAATCCAAGCAACTTTAATTTTTTGCTCGATTTTTATCAAAAATGAAGGCTTTAGCCTTTGCTTTTTTTCAATTTTTGAGAAAAAATTAAAGTTGCTTGGATTCTGATGAAATTTTCAGGAATTGTTTATTGATTAATAACAAATCATTTCTGAAAATTTCAGTTCGAAAATTCAAAAGGATTCTACCCAAAACAGGGTTCAAATTGATTCATTTTTTTTTGTCAAATCGATTTTTATCAATTTTGGGTAGAATCCTTTGGGAATTTCAAACTGAAATTCACAGAATTGATTTGTTATTGATCAATAAACAATTCCTGAAAATTTCATTAGAATCCAAGCAACTTTAATTTTTTGTCAAAAATTGAAAAAAGCAAAGGCTAAAGCCTTCATTTTTGATGAAAATCGAGCAAAAAATTAAAGTTGCTTGGATCGGATGAAATTTTCAGAGATGATTAATTGATTAATTATAAATCATTCCTGAAAATTTCAGTTCGAAAATTCAAAGGATTCTACCCAAAACGGGGTTCAAATTGATTCATTTTTTGATGTCAAATCGATTTTTTATCAATCAATTTGGGTAGAATCCTTGGGAATTTCAAATTGAAATTTACAGAATTGATTTGTTATTGATCAATAAACAATTCCTGAAAATTTCATTAGAATCAAGCAACTTTAATTTTTTGTCAAAAATTGAAAAAAGCAAAGGCTAAAGCCTTATTTTTGATGAAAATCGAGCAAAAATTAAAGTTGCTTGGATTCTGATGAAATTTTCAGGAATGATTAATTGATTAATTATAAATCATTCCTGAAAATTTCAGTTCGAAAATTCAAAGGATTCTACCCAAAACGGGGTTCAAATTAATTCATTTTTTGATGTCAAATCGATTTTTTATCAATCAATTTGGGTAGAATCCTTGGGAATTTCAAATTGAAATTTACAGAATTAATTTGTTATTGATCAATAAACAATTCCTGAAAATTTCATTAGAATCCAAGCAACTTTAATTTTTTGTCAAAAATTGAAAAAAAGCAAAGGCTAAAGCCTTCATTTTTGATGAAAATCGAGCAAAAATTAAAGTTGCTTGGATCGGTATGAAATTTTCAGAGATGATTAATTGATTAATTATAAATCATTCCTGAAAATTTCAGTTCGAAAATCCAAAGGATTCTACCTAAAACGGGGTTCAAATTAATTCATTTTTTGATGTCAAATCGATTTTTTATCAATCATATTTGGGTAGAATCCTTGGGAATTTCAAATTGAAATTTACAGAATTAATTTGTTATTGATCAATAAACAATTCCTGAAAATTTCATCAAAATCCATGCAACTTTAATTTTTTGTCAAAAATTGAAAAAAAGCAAAGGCTAAAGCCTTCATTTTTGATGAAAATCAAGCAAAAATTAAAGTTGCTTGGATTGGGATGAAATTTTCAGAGATGATTAATTGATTAATTATAAATCATTCCTGAAAATTTCAGTTCGAAAATCCAAAGGATTCTACCTAAAACGGGGTTCAAATTAATTCATTTTTTGATGTCAAATCGATTTTTTATCAATCATATTTGGGTAGAATCCTTGGGAATTTCAAATTGAAATTTACAGAATTAATTTGTTATTGATCAATAAACAATTCCTGAAAATTTCATCAAAATCCAAGCAACTTTAATTTTTTGTCAAAAATTGAAAAAAAGCAAAGGCTAAAGCCTTCATTTTTGATGAAAATCAAGCAAAAATTAAAGTTGCTTGGATTCTGATGAAATTTTGTGAGATGATTAATTGATTAATTATAAATCATTCCTGAAAATTTCAGTTCAAAAATTAAAAGGATTCTACCCAAAACGGGGTTCAAATTGATTCATTTTTTGATGTCAAATCGATTTTTTATTAATCAATTTGAGTAGAATCCTTGGGAATTTCAAACTGAAATTCACAGAATTGATTTGTTATTGATCAATAAACAATTCCTGAAAATTTCATTAGAATCTAAGCAACTTTAATTTTTTGTCAAAAATTGAAAAAAAGCAAAGGCTAAAGCCTTCATTTTTGATGAAAATCGAGCAAAAATTAAAGTTGCTTGGATTCTGATGAAATTTTGTGAGATGATTAATTGATTAATTATAAATCATTCCTGAAAATTTCAGTTCGAAAATCCAAAGGATTCTACCTAAAACGGGGTTCAAATTAATTCATTTTTTGATGTCAAATCGATTTTTTATCAATCATATTTGGGTAGAATCCTTGGGAATTTCAAATTGAAATTTACAGAATTAATTTGTTATTGATCAATAAACAATTCCTGAAAATTTCATTAGAATCCAAGCAACTTTAATTTTTAGTCAAAAATTGAAAAAAAGCAAAGGCTAAAGCCTTCATTTTTGATGAAAATCGAGCAAAAATTAAAGTTGCTTGGATCGGTATGAAATTTTCAGAGATGATTAATTGATTAATTATAAATCATTCCTGAAAATTTCAGTTCGAAAATTCAAAGGATTCTACCCAAAACGGGGTTCAAATTGATTCATTTTTTGATGTCAAATCGATTTTTTATCAATCAATTTGGGTAGAATCCTTGGGAATTTCAAACTGAAATTCACAGAATTAATTTGTTATTGATCAATAAACAATTCCTGAAAATTTCATCAAAATCCAAGCAACTTTAATTTTTTGTCAAAAATTGAAAAAAAGCAAAGGCTAAAGCCTTCATTTTTGATGAAAATCAAGCAAAAATTAAAGTTGCTTGGATTCTGATGAAATTTTGTGAGATGATTAATTGATTAATTATAAATCATTCCTGAAAATTTCAGTTCAAAAATTAAAAGGATTCTACCCAAAACGGGGTTCAAATTGATTCATTTTTTGATGTCAAATCGATTTTTTATTAATCAATTTGAGTAGAATCCTTGGGAATTTCAAACTGAAATTCACAGAATTGATTTGTTATTGATCAATAAACAATTCCTGTAAATTTCATTAGAATCTATTCAACTTTAATTTTTTGTCAAAAATTGAAAAAAAGCAAAGGCTAAAGCCTTCATTTTTGATGAAAATCGAGCAAAAATTAAATTTGCTTGGATTCTGATGAAATTTTCAGGAATGATTTGTTATTAATTAAGTAATCATTCCTGAAAATTTCAGTTCGAAAATTCAAAGGATTCTACCCAAAACGGGGTTCAAATTAATTCATTTTTTGATGTCAAATCGATTTTTTATCAATCAATTTGGGTAGAATCCTTGGGAATTTCAAACTGAAATTCACAGAATTAATTTGTTATTGATCAATAAACAATTCCTGAAAATTTCATCAAAATCCAAGCAACTTTAATTTTTTGTCAAAAATTGAAAAAAAGCAAAGGCTAAAGCCTTCATTTTTGATGAAAATCGAGCAAAAATTAAAGTTGCTTGGATCGAGATGAAATTTTGTGAGATGATTAATTGATTAATTATAAATCATTCTAAAAATTTCAGTTCGAAAATCCAAAGGATTCTACCTAAAACGGGGTTCAAATTAATTCATTTTTTGATGTCAAATCGATTTTTTATCAATCATATTTGGGTAGAATCCTTAAGAATTTCAAATTGAAATTTACAGAATTGATTTGTTATTGATCAATAAACAATTCCTGAAAATTTCATCAAAATCCAAGCAACTTTAATTTTTTGTCAAAAATTGAAAAAAAGCAAAGGCTAAAGCCTTCATTTTTGATGAAAATCGAGCAAAAATTAAAGTTGCTTGGATTCTGATGAAATTTTCAGGAATGATTTGTTATTAATTAAGTAATCATTCCTGAAAATTTCAGTTCGAAAATCCAAAGGATTCTACCCAAAACGGGGTTCAAATTAATTCATTTTTTGATATCAAATCGATTTTTTATCAATCAATTTGGGTAGAATCCTTGGGAATTTCAAACTGAAATTCACAGAATTGATTTGTTATTGATCAATAAACAATTCCTGAAAATTTCATTAGAATCCAAGCAACTTTAATTTTTAGTCAAAAATTGAAAAAAAGCAAAGGCTAAAGCCTTCATTTTTGATGAAAATCTAGCAAAAATTAAAGTTGCTTGGATTCTGATGAAATTTTCAGGAATGATTTGTTATTAATTAAGTAATCATTCCTGAAAATTTCAGTTCGAAAATCCAAAAGATTCTACCCAAAACAGGGTTCAAATTAATTCATTTTTTGATGTCAAATCGATTTTTTATCAATCAATTTAGGTAGAATCCTTGGGAATTTCAAACTGAAATTTACAGAATTGATTTGTTATTAATTAAGTAATCATTCCTGAAAATTTCATTAGAATCCAAGCAACTTTAATTTTTTGTCAAAAATTGAAAAAAAGCAAAGGCTAAAGCCTTCATTTATGATGAAAATCGAGCAAAAATTAAAATTGCTTGGATTTTGATGAAATTTTCAGGAATGATTAATTAATCAATAACAAATCATTCTTGAAAATTTCAGTTCGAAAATCCAAAAGATTCTATCCAAAACGGGGTTCAAATTAATTCATTTTTTGATGTCAAATCGATTTTTTATCAATCAATTTGGGTAGAATCCTTGGGAATTTCAAACTGAAATTCACAGAATTGATTTGTTATTGATCAATAAACAATTCCTGAAAATTTCATCAAAATCCAAGCAACTTTAATTTTTTGTCAAAAATTGAAAAAAAGCAAAGGCTAAAGCCTTCATTTTTAATAAAAATCGAGCAAAAATTAAAGTTGCTTGGATCGGGATGAAATTTTCAGAGATGATTAATTGATTAATTATAAATCATTCCTGAAAATTTCAGTTCGAAAATCCAAAGGATTCTACCCAAAACGGGGTTCAAATTAATTCATTTTTTGATGTCAATTCGATTTTTTATCAATCATATTTGGGTAGAATCCTTGGGAATTTCAAAATGAAATTTACAGAATTGATTTTTTATTGATCAATAAACAATTCCTGAAAATTTCATCAAAATCCAAGCAACTTTAATTTTTTGTCAAAAATTGAAAAAAAGCAAAGGCTAAAGCCTTCATTTTTGATAAAAATCGAGCAAAAATGAAAGTTGCTTGGATTCTAATGAAATTTTGTGAGATGATTAATTAATCAATAACAAATCATTCTTGAAAATTTCAGTTCGAAAATCCAAAGGATTCTACCCAAAACAGGGTTCAAATTGATTCATTTTTTGATGTCAAATCGATTTTTTATCAATCAATTTGGGTAGAATCCTTGGGAATTTCAAACTGAAATTCACAGAATTGATTTGTTATTGATCAATAAACAATTCCTGAAAATTTCATCAAAATCCAAGCAACTTTAATTTTTTGTCAAAAATTGAAAAAAAGCAAAGGCTAAAGCCTTCATTTTTGATGAAAATCAAGCAAAAATTAAAGTTGCTTGGATTCTAATGAAATTTTCAGGAATTGTTTATTGATCAATAACAAATCAATTCTGTGAATTTCAGTTTGAAATATACAAGGATTCTACCTAAATTGATTGATAAAAAATCGATTTGACATCAAAAAATGAATTAATTTGAACCCTGTTTTGGGTAGAATCTTTTGGATTTTCGAACTGAAATTTTCAGGAATGATTACTTAATTAATAACAAATCATTCCTGAAAATTTCATCAGAATCCAAGCAACTTTAATTTTTGCTCGATTTTCATCAAAAATGAAGGCTTTAGCCTTTGCTTTTTTTCAATTTTTGACTAAAAATTAAAGTTGCTTGGATTCTAATGAAATTTTCAGGAATTGTTTATTGATCAATAACAAATCAATTCTGTGAATTTCAGTTTGAAATTCCCAAGGATTCTACCCAAATTGATTGATAAAAAATCGATTTGACATCAAAAAATGAATAAATTTGAACCCTGTTTTGGGTAGAATCCTTTGAATTTTCGAACTGAAATTTTCAGGAATGATTACTTAATTAATAACAAATCATTCCTGAAAATTTTATCAGAATCCAAGCAAATTTAATTTTTGCTCGATTTTCATCAAAAATGAAGGCTTTAGCCTTTGCTTTTTTTCAATTTTTGACAAAAAATTAAAGTTGAATAGATTCTAATGAAATTTTCAGGAATTGTTTATTGATCAATATCAAATCAATTCTGTGAATTTCAGTTTGAAATATACAAGGATTCTACCCAAATTGATTGATAAAAAATCGATTTGACATCAAAAAATGAATTAATTTGAACCCCGTTTTGGGTAGAATCTTTTGGATTTTCGAACTGAAATTTTCAGGAATGATTACTTAATTAATAACAAATCATTCCTGAAAATTTCATCAGAATCCAAGCAACTTTAATTTTTGCTCGATTTTCATCAAAAATGAAGGCCTTTGCTTTTTTTCAATTTTTGACAAAAAATTAAAGTTGTTTAGATTCTAATGAAATTTACAGGAATTGTTAATTGATCAATAACAAATCAATTCTGTGAATTTCAGTTTGAAATTCCCAAGGATTCTACCCGAATTGATTGATAAAAAATCGATTTGACATCAAAAAATGAATTAATTTGAACCCTGTTTTGGGTAGAATCCTTTGGATTTTCGAACTGAAATTTTCAGGAATGATTTATAATTAATCAATTAATCATCTCTGAGAATTTCATCCCGATCCAAGCAACTTTAATTTTTTCTCGATTTTCATCAAAAATGACGGCTTTAGCCTTTGCTTTTTTTCAATTTTTGACTAAAAATTAAAGTTGCTTGGATTCTAATGAAATTTTCAGGAATTGTTTATTGATCAATAACAAATTAATTCTGTGAATTTCAGTTTGAAATTCCCAAGGATTCTACCCAAATTGATTGATAAAAAATCGATTTGACATCAAAAAATGAATTAATTTGAACCCCGTTTTGGGTAGAATCCTTTGGATTTTCGAACTGAAATTTTCAGGAATGATTTATAATTAATCAATTAATCATCTCACAAAATTTCATCAGAATCCAAGCAACTTTAATTTTTGCTTGATTTTCATCAAAAATGAAGGCTTTAGCCTTTGCTTTTTTTCAATTTTTGACAAAAAATTAAAGTTGCTTGGATTTTGATGAAATTTTCAGGAATTGTTTATTGATCAATAACAAATCAATTCTGTGAATTTCAGTTTGAAATTCCCAAGGATTCTACCCGAATTGATTGATAAAAAATCGATTTGACATCAAAAAATGAATCAATTTAAATCCAGTTTTTGGTAGAATCCTTTAGATTTTTGAACTGAAATTTTCAGGAATGATTTATAATTGATCAATTAATCATCCCAGAAAATTTCATTAAGATCCAAGCAACTTTAATTTTTGCTCGATTTTTATCAAAAATGAAGGCTTTAGCCTTTGCTTTTTTTCCATTTTTGACAAAAAATTAAAGTTGCTTGGATTCCAATGAAATTTTCAGGAATTGTTTATTGATTAATAACAAATCATTTCTGTGAATTTCAGCTTGAAATTCCAAAGGATTCTACCCAAAACAGGATTCAAATTGATTCATCTTTTGGTGTCATGTCGATCAATTTGAACCTTGTTTTTGGTAGAATCCTTTAGATTTTTGAACTGAAATTTTCAGGAATGATTTATAATTGAGCAATTAATCATCCCTAAAAATTTCATTGGAATCGAAGCAACTTTAATTTTTGCTCGATTTTTATCAAAAATGAAGGCTTTAGCCTTTGCTTTTTTTCCATTTTTGACAAAAAATTAAAGTTGTTTGGATTTTAATGAAATTTTCAGGAATTGTTTATTGATTAATAACAAATCATTTCTGTGAATTTCAGCTTGAAATTCCAAAGGATTCTACCCAAAACAGGATTCAAATTGATTCATCTTTTGGTGCCTTGTCGATCAATTTAAATCCAGTTTTTGGTAGAATCCTTTAGATTTTTGAACTGAAATTTTCAGGAATGATTTATAATTAATCAATTAATCATCCCAGAAAATTTCATCAAGATCCAAGCAACTTTAATTTTTGCTCGATTTTTATCAAAAATGAAGGCTTTAGCCTTTGCTTTTTTTCCATTTTTGAGAAAAAATTAAAGTTGTTTGGATTCCAATGAAATTTTCAGGAATTGTTTATTGATTAATAACAAATTATTTCTGTGAATTTCAGCTTGAAATTCCAAAGGATTCTACCCAAAACAGGATTCAAATTGATTCATCTTTTGGTGCCATGTCGATTTTTTATCAATCAATTTTGGTAGAATCCTTTAGATTTTTGAACTGAAATTTTCAGGAATGATTTATAATTGATCAATTAATCATCCCAGAAAATTTCATCAAGATCCAAGCAACTTTAATTTTTGCTCGATTTTTATCAAAAATGAAGGCTTTAGCCTTTGCTTTTTTTCCAATTTTTGAGAAAAAATTAAAGTTGCTTGGATTCCAATGAAATTTTCAGGAATGGTTTATCAATTAATAACAAATCATTTCTGTGAATTTCAGCTTGAAATTCCAATGGATTCTACCCAAAACAGGATTCAAATTGATTCATCTTTTGGTGTCATGTCGATCAATTTGAACCTTGTTTTTGGTAGAATCCTTTAGATTTTTGAACTGAAATTTTCAGGAATGATTTATAATTGAGCAATTAATCATCTCTGAAAATTTCATTGGAATCCAAGCAACTTTTATTTTTGTTCGATTTTTATCAAAAATGAAGGCTTTAGCCTTTGCTTTTTTTCCATTTTTGACAAAAAATTAAAGTTGTTTGGATTTTAATGAAATTTTCAGGAATTGTTTATTAATTAATAACAAATCATTTCTGTAAATTTCAGTTCCAAATTCTAAAGGATTCTACCCAAAACAGGAATCAAATTGATTCATCTTTTGGTGCCATGTCGATCAATTTAAATCCAGTTTTTGGTAGAATCCTTTAGATTTTTGAACTGAAATTTTCAGGAATGATTTATAATTGATCAATTAATCATCCCAGAAAATTTCATTAAGATCCAAGCAACTTTAATTTTTGCTCGATTTTTATCAAAAATGAAGGCTTTAGCCTTTGCTTTTTTCCATTTTTGAGAAAAAATTAAAGTTGTTTGGATTCCAATGAAATTTTCAGGAATTGTTTATTGATTAATAACAAATTATTTCTGTGAATTTCAGCTTGAAATTCAAAGGATTCTACCCAAAACAGGATTCAAATTGATTCATCTTTTGGTGCCATGTCGATTTTTTATCAATCAATTTTGGTAGAATCCTTTGGATTTTTGAACTGAAATTTTCAGGAATGATTTATAATTGATCAATTAATCATCCCAGAAAATTTCATCATCTGATCCAAGCAACTTTAATTTTTGTTCGATTTTTATCAAAAATGAAGGCTTTAGCCTTTGCTTTTTTTCAATTTTTGAGAAAAAATTAAAGTTGCTTGGATTTTAATGAAATTTTCAGGAATGGTTTATCAATTAATAACAAATCATTTCTGTGAATTTCAGCTTGAAATTCCAATGGATTCTACCCAAAACAGGATTCAAATTGATTCATCTTTTGGTGTCATGTCGATCAATTTGAACCTTGTTTTTGGTAGAATCCTTTAGATTTTTGAACTGAAATTTTCAGGAATGATTTATAATTGAGCAATTAATCATCTCTGAAAATTTCATTGGAATCCAAGCAACTTTTATTTTTGTTCGATTTTTATCAAAAATGAAGGCTTTAGCCTTTGCTTTTTTCCATTTTTGACAAAAAATTAAAGTTGTTTGGATTTTAATGAAATTTTCAGGAATTGTTTATTAATTAATAACAAATCATTTCTGTAAATTTCAGTTCCAAATTCTAAAGGATTCTACCCAAAACAGGAATCAAATTGATTCATCTTTTGGTGCCATGTCGATCAATTTAAATCCAGTTTTTGGTAGAATCCTTTAGATTTTTGAACTGAAATTTTCAGGAATGATTTATAATTGATCAATTAATCATCCCAGAAAATTTCATTAAGATCCAAGCAACTTTAATTTTTGCTCGATTTTTATCAAAAATGAAGGCTTTAGCCTTTGCTTTTTTCCATTTTTGAGAAAAAATTAAAGTTGTTTGGATTCCAATGAAATTTTCAGGAATTGTTTATTGATTAATAACAAATTATTTCTGTGAATTTCAGCTTGAAATTCCAAAGGATTCTACCCAAAACAGGATTCAAATTGATTCATCTTTTGGTGCCATGTCGATTTTTTATCAATCAATTTTGGTAGAATCCTTTGGATTTTTGAACTGAAATTTTCAGGAATTGTTTATAATTGATCAATTAATCATCCCAGAAAATTTCATTCTGATCCAAGCAACTTTAATTTTTGTTCGATTTTTATCAAAAATGTAGTCTATAGCCTTTGCTTTTTTTCAATTTTTGAGAAAAAATTAAAGTTGCTTGGATTTTAATGAAATTTTCAGGGATGGTTTATTGTTTGATAACAAATCATTTCTGTAAATTTCAGCTTGAAATTCCAAAGGAGTCTACCCAAAACTTGATTCAAATTGATTGATAAAAAATCGACATGAAACCAAAAGATGAATCAATTTGAACTTTGTTTTGGGTAGAATTCTTTAGAATTTCAACCTGAAATTTTCAGAAATGATTTATAATTGATCAATTAATCATCCCTGGAAATATCATTAGAATCCAATGAATGGATTCTTATGAAATTTTCAGGAATGGTTAAAGTGAAATCGATTGTACATTTACACCATTTCCATTACACCAACGCCTGATGTCAACATAGCCGCAGCGGTGTGCTTTGTTTATGTCTACACTCATTTCACTTTGAGACATCATCAAGTGAGCATCGGTTTTAAATCCGCCTGGTTTTTGGAATGATTGAATACAAATTCTTTATATTCTTGACCTCAAACTTGACAGTCCAAAGCCTGTGTAAAGTGATGATGGTTGGAATCATTGGATCTGTGACCAGTTATTCCGTAAAACTGCTGACTTGTATTGCTGACGAATATCGCATTGAAGATTTGATTGCGACTCAATAAACGCGTCTATTTATTAAATAAATACTTAATGTTTTTGGGATGACGGACTCGATAGACTCTTGACCATGAACATTAATTTGGATGGCGATCATTACCGGATGGATTACGGCTCACCTTTTTATATAAAATACTTAATGTTTTTGGGATGACGGACTCGATCGACTCTTGACCATGAACATTAATTTGGATGGCGATCATTACCGGATGGATTACGGCCCACCTTTTATATAAAATACTTAATGTTTTTGGGATGACGGACTCGATAGACTCTTGACCATGAGCATTAAGTTAGGATGGCTATCATCGATACCTGATGGATGGCGAACATTACCCGATGGATGGCCTTCATCTATTTTTATTTTATTTTATTTTATTTTATTTTATTATTGTAACACACACACACACACGGTGTTCTCTCGATTCTCTCTAGTTCTCTCCTAGAATCGTTGTGTGTGTGTTCTTATTTTAACCTTTATTTTATTTTTATATAGACCGATTGCACCTTGGATGCACCGGTGAAGCACCGGCCCGCAGAAGAAGTTCGCTTGAAGGGTTTTGGTACGCTTGACCAGCCGACCTTCAAGCAACTAAAAGAAGCAACCGGCAACGCATAGCAGTCTGGAGCAACAAAAGGGCTTGGGTCTCAACATTTTGATTCTCTCTGTGCCTGGTTGCAAGACTTAAAACGCCCACAAACAGCAGAGATATAATGAGTCTGGAGCAACAAAAGGGCTTGGGTCTCAACATTTTGATTCTCTCTGTGCCTGGTTGCAAGACTATAAATTCCCAAACAGCAGAGATATAATGGGTTCGCCGGGGGGAAATAGGTTCGCCCAGCCTCTCCTGCCTACCGGCAACGCAACCTAAGTGGGGGAATGGGTAGTCTTGGACGTACAATAGGTTTCTTTAGCCTGCCTGTACCTGTACGTGAGACTTTAAGCCTTATAAACAGAAACTTGGCGAAGACATCGCGGGGGAGGAAGAAAGGTAAGTGTATCGAAGGGGAGAGAGAGAGAAGAGAGAGAACACCTTTTATTATTAATCAATAAAATTTTTATTTTTTTTGTATTTTATTTATTATTATTACAATAAACTTTTCATTTTCCAAACCACTTGTTTTTTCTTCTTCTCCATTTGTTTTCTCCATTTAGTTTCTCCATTGGTTCATCTCCATTTGGTTTCTCCATTTGGTTTCTCCATTTGGTTTCTCCATTTGGTTTCTCCATTTGGTTTCTCCATTTGGTTTCTCCATTTGGTTTCTCCATTTGGTTTCTCCATTTGGTTTCTCCATTTGGTTTCTCCATTGGTTTTCGTCACTGGTCTTCGTCACAAGAACGCATGCGCCAGTCAGGTAATCGGGCGCCAATTAGCTTGACCACCAAGTTGGTTCAATTGTTTTCGCTATGTCCAACTAATGGGGGAACCGGCATGGTGTGTGCCAAAACCCATTAGCGGGCGAGAGAAACACTTACATACAAAATGTTTGCATAGAGACATGCAAAGAGGCCGACGATATGATCAAACGATATCATACGGAGGGTAATGTGTAGACATAGTGACGGCTCACACACAAGATGCAATGTATAAGTACATTGCAAATAGATCATTTTGGGTAAAGTTAAACAATCAACCATACAAGAGGAATGCAGATTGAATATAAAAAAATAACTATTACAACTCTCATTCAATAGTTGACAATGTAAAACTAAAATGATAGAGATAGTTGAAAAGATAGATCATCTCAAGTGAAACACTTTCAAACATTGGAGCTATGTCTAAGGATAAATAATCAATCATACAAGAAGAATGCTGGGTGAATTAAACAAAATAAAATTCTCTATCAAAAACAACTAATACAATTTTCATTCAATAGTAAATCTAATATGATAGAGATGTAGATGTCAGGTAATCGAGCGTCAATTAGCTTGACCACCAAGTTGGTTCAATTGCTTCGTTATGTCCAACTAATAGGGGAACCGGCAAGGTGTGTGCCAAAACCCATTAGCCAGCGAGAGAAACACTCACATACAATGCATAGAGACATGCAAAGAGGTCGACGATATGATACAACGATATCATACGGAAGACGATGTGTAGACATTGCAAATGAATCTAATTAGATCAACCACTTACGCATTGAAACTGTCTAAGGATAAATAATCAATCATACAAGATGAATAGATTGATTTAAAGTAAATAAATAAATAAAATTCTTTATCAAGAAGAAATATTATAACTCTCATTCATATAGCTGACATTGTAAATCTAAAATGATTAAGATATATTGAAAAGATCATCAAACAAAATGCATGCATAATGATATGCACGTGGACCGTTTAAGGTCAAAGACACATTGATACTATGTCTAAAAATAAGCATTCATAGAAAAAGATTGCAGATTGAACTAAATAAAATAAATAACTGAAATTCTCTATCAAGAAAGAACTATTTAAATTTTCAATCGATAGAGATGTAGATGAAAAAGTATTACTAGATACAGAACTAAATAAAATAATTCATTGATCATAAATAAATTGAAATAAATCTCTATCATAAATGACTATCATAAAACTCACATTCAATAAATACATGGAAATGGAAAAAAAACGATAGAGATATAAAACTAACTGAATAGTAAGGAAATGGAATAAAAATTGATTAACGATCAATGAAAAGGTAAAATTACGCTGATAACAGCAAAGTTTTACGGGCTTTGATAGCTATTCCATCGTACCACACCCTCCTCATTACGGACCCGAGAACAGGGCCCCATTGGCTTGGGACAATTATCTTGGATCCTACTTGCAGATGCAAGTCATCATCTCCAAGATAGCTGAGTTATGTGGTAAACGAAAGAAGGAAAAAGAGAATAAGAACAATATGTATATGGAAATTGATGGCAAAAATACTGTAGCACAGAATAAATATTATAAATGGGTATGGATGATTGAGAGATGATAATGCCAAAGTGGTGATCGAATTAAATGTCACAATATCCTAAAATAGAAAGATAGGATTAATATGTGAACAGAAACGAAATTGAGCTTTAACTTACCTGAAATGTTTGCCGTTTCAAATTGGTATCAAACCAATCCAACTTGATGACTTCATTATAAAACGCCAAAGAAAAATTGAGTTTTATCTAAAATGAAAGGAGAACATATTTTGTTGGTCATGGCATATAACAAAAGAGCACGAAAATGAGTCAGCAGTGAGTATATGTGCGTGTACGATGAGGTATAGTTCATCTATCTCTACCTAATAGTAAAACCAGGACTTGGGTAAGTAGCAATAGCAATAGATAATTTACAAAAATAATGCTAAGAGATTGAAACTTTTGGGACATTAAGAGGATAATGAAAATGTATAAAGAATGATTCTTCTTAACACTAGAATGGGTAACACTAAATGATGCAAACACAACTTGAGTAGAGCGAACTGTTCAGAAAGAAAGTCAAACAATGAATGAGCTCATCAACTCAACAACGTGCTTGTGAGTGGTGAATGATAAAGGGATAAACTAGCGACATTGGTGGATGTACAATGTATGATTTGCTGTACAATCGATACAATTCGAGAGCAATCGATATGAAGACGCCAATATTTGTAAAATAGAAAACTGAAATTATAGAGTTTGAATTGAACGATCTGTTAGAATGAAATGAATAATGTAAACGTTAGTATTATGAACCAATATACAAGTATGTAAACAAATAATTAAATGATTCAAAATTGAAATCAAATTTACCTGTTACGAAAGGTTCCGACTTTAACAAGAGTATCATTGGAATAGAGGTACTAAAATTTTCAATTGAAATGATGATACAATGTTTTGATTGATTGAGATGTTTCCATTTTTAATTGAAAATGCAAATTGATACAAAGAATAGAAAACCTCAATGTATATAAGATGTAAACAAAACATGATTGTACAGTGTACAGAGAAGTGGGCACAACACACGTTCATTCATAGACTCCGTTCCTTTGCCAAAGTTTCAATTTGTGTATATTCAATACACTGTGTTTATACGAATAACGTGTTTATACATTTATTTCCCAATTTGCTCCTTCCCGAAAGTTTTCAAAATTTTTATTATTTTATATTTCAATTACAATTCAATAGTTATTATTATTATATATACAATAAAATATAAAATGTTTTGTGTTTTTAATTGTGTTCTCAAATGTGTTCTCTCTTCTCTCTCTCTCTCCCTCCATCATCATCTCATTAAAAATTGAACGTACCTTGCTAAAAAAAATAAAATCTTCGCCAAGTTCCGTTTTTAAAAATTTTAAGTCTCGAATGGGGAAAAAGGCAGGCTAAGCAAAAAACCCAAAGTGATGCGACCCGCAGTTATGCAAGTTAGGCACACCACAATTCGATCGACTATTCAATTAAGCCCGTAACTTCTTTAAGTTGCTAGCGGGTGGGCAGGAAGAACGTACCTAGGGTCCTGCTAGCGAACTCATCGATTCTGCCATGTTTTGGGTGTTTTATGTCTTAGAAGTCAAGTAGGCACAGGCAGAATCAAGTAAAAAGATTCAGGCCAGCTCGACCCAGACAATCCATTTTTCCACTTTCTTCGTTTAGTTGCATGGAGGCAGGACGGCATGAATAAACCAGGCTCCTCCATGCGAACAAGCCGGGCTAGTCTTACTGACTAGTCTTCACCGTGTCTCCAATGACAGACGGACTGTAAAAAATAGAATAAAGAAAAATTAGTTAAAGTTGAAACACACAATACGATTCCGGGAGAGAGAGAGAGAGAGAACGAGAGAGAACACAGGTGTGTTTGTGTGTGTGTGTGCATGTTTACAAATAAATATAAAATTAAAATCTTGAATTAAAATTCGGCACTCTTCTATCCATATTCTCCATCCATATTATTTGGGTAAAGAAAACAAATATCTGTGCAAACAAGAAAAAAGCATGTAATCCAATGTATTAACTTTGAACATTTTCAGCTTTGCCATTTTGTTTTCCTACGAACAATCAAGGTGTCAATAAAAAGGTAATTAAGTTTCTCTTTAATTCAAGTTGAAAGGATTTTTGATAAAGATGATCGTTTTTTGTAAAAGCAAAAATAATGACTGCCCATATGCATAGACTATAGCCCAATTTAAAACTATTTTCAAAAATCCTTTCCTTTAGAATTTAAAAAAAAACTTAACTACCTTTTTATTGATACCTTGATTGTTCGTAAGAGAACAAATGGCAAAGTTGAGAAGGACAATAAAGGTACAATTATGAACAATTGATTACCGTGTTAGTTTGGTTTTGTCTCATAGTTGATTGGATTTATAATTGTTCTGTAGAATAAAGTGTATAAGAATAATAATTAGTATAAAACTGATAAAGAATAATATAAAAACTTAATTGAAACATTGAGATGGATGTTGATCGAGCTACAATAGCACAACGATCAACCTAGCGAGCACATGGCAGGTTAAACAATGGAAGCAACTATTGGCGCTGGTCAATGCGTTTAGTTTGCACAAACCTGACGCCCAACGTTGAGGATGACATGTCTGGCGTCATCGATGTGAAATTGCGATAAGAGCAAACGTTTGTCATGTCTGGTGATTACTAATTGAACAATTGCCATCATTGATTGATGGTGATGTCATGTCTGATGATTACTAATTGAACAATTGCCATCATCACCTTGCTGATGAGAATGTCAAATATACGTCCATAGAAGATAACTGTGTAAGATAAAAATGAAAGAAAAGAGTTTTACTAATAAGTAAAAATGTAAACTTACAATTAAAATTGTTGAAAAAACACACTGTTTCTTCAATTATCTGTGTAGTTCTGTGTTCATTTCATTTATGTAGTTCTTCTGTTTCCTTTTTTGTACAAGATTTCAATAATTCTTTCAAGATTGAACCAAAGACATTGGAAACCATAGGAACTACTGATAATAAGAACTTCCATTTATACAACTAAACTTTGGTTGTATTTGGTGGTTAGAACTGTTTCATTCTTTTTGGGTAGCTGGTGAGAAAGCCAAATATTCGTCCTCCGAAGATAACTGTGTATAGTGAAAGTGTAAGAAAGGAGTTTTACCAATAATTAAAAATGTAAATACTTGAACCTTAGGTGTTTTCGAACCCAATATAGTGATGCAATGAGAATTTCCAATGTTTTCATTTCGATCCGAATATATTTTCCGAAGAACAGGAATCAGAAAAGTTCCAATTAGCGTTTCGATATTAGCAACGAAATAACCATATTCAATTTTCTTGACCTTTTTCATTGAATGGTCCGACAAATTGACAAATTTTCTTAAGCTCTCATCCTTTAAATTAATGTTTCCCTTATCGATATTGGTTGATGTATGATCGGCATCGATTGCTCACGTTGACCAAAAGACAAACGGAACGATCATGATAAAGGTTCGACACAAACATGAGGAAAACCAATAACAGATGTAACCTATGTAAAATAAAATTGTGAAAAAATGTTTTAATAAAATTAAAAACTTACAATTAAAACTGTTAGAATAACATTTGGTTTTCAATACAACGTAAACGATGGATAATTTGGTGTGTGGTGGACAACCTGTTTAGCAAACTTGAATCTGGTTTAGTAACCAAAGCACGATCGTTTAATTGAAGAGTTATGGTAATCAATAATGTCATAACGATGTCATAATGCTGATTGAATATAAACACGTGCCATTATGTCCATAACCATGATTGTGTTTGTTCCCTCGTTCCATGATTTCTTCTGGAACTTGATGGAACCTTTAATGAATAAAAAATGTTTAATAAACTTGAATCCAATACTACTTACCTATTGAAATAAACCACGATTGTTACAAAAGCTTCATACTAAAGAGTTATGGCCATCAATGCTGTGAAACAATATCAATACAGCTGATTGACCTTTTTAGGTGGATACAGGAATATCGTTGGCTATTTTCATTGATTTGTATTCAATTCTAGTATTTATTTACCCGTTTTGATCATTTTTTGAGTCGATAGGAAACATTTTCAAGTTTATACAATATACAGTTTTTGAGTTCAATTACATCCTTAGTTACGACGAATCCAACTCTGGAATAGAAAATTGCAAGTTTTTGCGTTCATGTGATTCAGGGAAATCGATGTTTAATTCTTCGAATTCTTATTGGCATTTCTTGACTAGATGACATAGAGTTAGAGTATGAATATTATTTATGCTGAGTATGGGTCCAATGTCCATATGATTACACTGAATACTTGAAAGATGTAAAATGGTTCGAGTACCTCTTGATATAAGATATTGAAAAGCGATTGTACGTTGACCACAATTTCGTTCAAGCCAGAGACGATTTGTCTATCATATAGTGAAATTGATTAATGTAATCGTTATGTTTTGATTGATTCAAAATGTTAACTTCGCTTTTGATTATACATTCTCAAAATTTCCATTCGTCTTCGGAATCGTAACCCAATAATCGTCACCATCGTGATCATCACGATTTTGATGATACGACAATCGATCATTGGAGATGCAAATTATATTTTCTGTAAACTTTTGCATGAAATGATCCTATCAATGAAATAAATGTTATGAAAACGTTTTGTAAACAATATTTAATGTTTCAATCTTACGATTAATAAAACTATTTTGGAATCTTCAAGCGAACAACGATTGTGGGAACAAATTAACATCCAATAAGGTTTCCAATGAAATAAAAGTCGAAGTATTCCACATGAATGAATAGTATATCATAGTGAACATAATAAAAAATAGTTTCTCGATGCACAGTTATGGCAATGGACACCAAAAGACAAACGGAACGGTCATGATGAAGGTTCGACACAAACACAAGGAAAACCAATAACAAATGTAGACCTATATAAGATAAATATGTAAAAAAGAATTTTTAATAGAGATAAAAACTTACAATTAAAATTGTTGGAATAATACGTTGTTTTCAAAACAAATTAAACGAGGGATACTTTGGTGCACAGACAAATGTATAGCAAACTTGAATCCATTTTTAATTTCCTTCGATTCTTAATTTCTTTGCATTGCAGTTGCATTTGCATCATTGTGGACAACAATACACATAAATGTTAAACAGCTGGTTGTGTACACACGTGCATATTGAGTTCATACAATAACATTGTTTTACAACCAAACGGTAAATATTTTTAATAAAGTTATATTGAGAAATTAACAGAAAATTTAATTTCCAATCGATTGACACCATAATCAAGTTTGTACGATTTACCGTTTTTGAGATAATTAAGTTTTTAAATATAAAATTCACTAGATGGCGCCACTAATACTGTAAAAAATAATTTTAAAATTTTTTCAGTTTTGCAAATTTTTCAAAATGTTCGCTGGTGGCGACACCTAGTGGATTTTTAAATATTAAAAATTTTTTCATCTTGAAAACGGTAAATCGTACAAACTTGATCATAATGTCAATCGATTCAGAATCTCAAAATCTATTAATTTGCATAATTTAATGGTTGAATTCGGTGTAAGTTTTTCATGTTTCACGGGTTTAAACATTTCAATGTATTTCCTATGAGACATTTTCCCATAGAAAATAGCTGGGCGTGTTCAAACGCCGATAACTCAAAAACTTTAAATTTATCAAACTTGTTCACAATGTCAATCGATTTAAAATCTTAAAATCTATAAATCTGCATAATTTTGTCGTTGATTTCGGTGTATTTTTCATGTTATACGTGTTTAAACATTTACATATTTTATAGTATCGATAGTAAATTCGTTCATCACTTTCGATTAAATTCGATTTTTAAAATTATTGATTATATTATTATCTAAGTTTGAACCAGTATAACTCAAAAATTAAAAATTGTTTAACATTTATCATAATTTTATTTGATAAAGCGTTTTCTTATATATAATTGTGCCAAGTTTGAAAATTTATTCATGTGCGGTTTTTGAGATATTGAATTTACAACAGACCATGTAAAAAAGTTTAAAACGTGTATATCTCAAAAACGATAAAATCTACAAAATTGATAATAAACTCATTTGATTAAGAATATTAAAATCTATAAACGTATAAAGTTTTGACGTTTAATTCGTTGTAGTTATTGAGATATTAAGTCTAAAACAAAAAACATATAGTGAACATCAAAAACGTGTATAAATTAAGAATGATAAATTATATCAAATTGATAATAATCTAATTTGATGAAGCGTTATCTTATTCACAAATGTGCTAAGTTTGAAAGTTTATTTTTGTGTGGTTTTTGAGATATTGAATTTACAACAGACTAAATAAAAAAAGCTTAAAACGCTGATATCTCAAAAACGATAAAATCTACATGATTGATCATTAATTTATTTGATTAAGAATAACAAAATCTATAAAATTGGAAAGTTTCCATTTTTAATTGTTTGTGGTTATTGAGATATTAAGGTTATAACAAAAAATAAACAATAGCTATAAAAACGCATATAACTCAAGAATGGTAAGATGTACAAAGTTGATTATAATTTCAATCGATCAGAAATTGTTGAATCTATAAGTATAGAAAGTTTTAAAATCTAATTTTGTACAATTATTGAGTTATTAATCAAAAACTGAAATTAATTAGGTCAACTTTGAAAATTAATAACTAACGATTGATAAATTGTAAAAATTTACACAATATGTCATTTGATAAATTGTTTTTTCATCTATTGATATCATGAGTTTTATAATTCAAATCATTGTAGTTTTTGATATATTAAATTTTTAAAACATATTGTAAAATCAATAAAATTTCAAATTTCACCGGTTTTCCTATACTTTCCCATTGAAATACATTAGTAATCAGTATTCTTATGGCCATTTCCATAGGTCTGCATTGCATTTGCCAAATGTACGTATGAATGCCTTTTTAATCCGGTTTCTGGTAGAATCCTTTGGATTTTCAAACTGAAATTCACAGAAATAATTTGTTATTGATCAATAAACTATTCCTGAAAATTTCATTGGAATCCAAGCAACTTTAATTTTGCTCGATTTTCATCAAAAATGAAGGCTTTAGCCTTTGCGTTTTTTCAATTTTTGAGAAAAAATTAAAGTTGCTTGGATTCCAATGAAATTTTCAGAAATGATTTATTGATCAATAACAAATCATTCCTGAGAATTTCAGTTCGAAAATCCAAAGGATTCTACCCAAAAACAGAATTCAAATTGATTGGTTTTTTTCCATACTTTCCCATTAAAATACATTAGTATTCAATATTCTTATCGTCATTCCCATAGAAATGCATTGCATTTGCCAATTGTACGTATGAATGCCTTTTTAATCCGGTTTCGGGTAGAACCCTTTGGATTTTCAAACTGAAATTCACAGAAATAATATTATGTTGATTTCATTTATAATGATGATCACAAGAAAAACATTGAAGTTGGTAACGTTGGAAATGATCGCCGATGATAATGTTGGAGCTTAGATGATCAAAAAGTTAGTGAAATAAAGGAACACAAAACAAAAAATATAATTGTATGATGCGGTCAATCGCATTAATTGTAAAGTGAAAGAAAATGACCAACGATGAGCTAGTAATATACAAAACATACTATTTTAAACTTTGATAGTTTCATGTTGCCAATATGGCATAGGATAAACACGAACTTCATGACAAGTCATGTGTAATGATAGATGAGTTGAGGCCAACTCATTAATTGTACAGTGAAACGGAAACAGACAATCGTCTTCCGTAGGCTGAATGAGATGAACCAATGTGGTAACATAAACGATCGAACCGCTACCACAAAGTTCTGGTGGTTGGCGCTTATCGACTTCCTCCCCTATGATCAACTAGTAAAGTAAGGCGCCTAATGAGACGAATCAATATCGCCGAGATGGTCGACACCAGTGACGCTGGTTAACACTAAAATGATGCAATTTTGATGACGCCTATCAACTCCCTCCTCCATGTTCAACTAGTAAAGCAAGGCGCCTAATGAGACGAATCAATAATGATTGCTACCAGTGATATTGGCTTACTTTTACAATAGAATGATGCAATTATAATGGCGCCTATCGACTGCCTCTTATAGGTACAACTAGTAAAGCATGGCGTTCAACAAGGGTGAACCAAAAATGAGTCACAAGTGACGTTGGCTATCTTCTGCAATAGAATAATATAAACGATAATAAAACAAGTGAAAACGGACAATGATGACAACTAGAAGTAATAGTTACATTAGTTGGACAGTGTGTCGATTAAACTGACTTTTATCAAAACCAATAATAAATAAAAAGATTTTTATATTTATTAAGTTTATATTCATACAAATGTTACAAAGTAATGTCGGCAAGAATGACCGAAATATAATATAAGGTGTGAAAGGATCGAAGGGGTGAGATAATATGGTTGTGATCAATATGGTTGTTTTTACAAGTAAGATGATTGATTCAGATTAATATCTATGTACAAAATATTAATATCTGTTGATGGACTTGAGTAGTGTTGAAATCACAAATAATATAGAATGAAAATGTAATAATTCATATGTTCCAATAGATTTTTCCTTTTCTTCTTTTTTTTGAATAAGTTCAATTCGTTTCACATAAAATTATTTGTATTGGTTCGATGTATTGTTTGTGAAACAGTTCGAATAAGGATCACATCAATCTAACAGATAATTATTTAAATTTGTATATCTTGAAATGATTCAATCATCTGTGTGTTTCTAAGTGTCTTATGTACAATTTGAAGTGTATAATATATTAAACAGTAAACATGTCTTTGTTTTTAAATAAATAAAACGGACAATTTGGATTTCATCAAATTGATTTGTGATATTGAATTGTTCATCAACACCACACACCAATTCGAATCGATTGAATTGTATTTGTTGACTAAAATATGGAACGACAAATAAATTCGTTCCAATAGGTTTTACAATTCGGTTATGGGAGGAAAAACTAAGGCAGGTTTGGTAGTTTGGATGTCCGAATAGTTTCAATGTATGAAAAGTATATGTACATTTGATAAGATTTGTAGGTGTATGTATGTTGGTGTTTGTGTGTTGGCAACAAATCAAATAATAATGATAAAAAACGAATGGAAAAAAATTTACATTGGGATCATCATACCCGATATCACACTTATTGACAATGTGACAATGGTCAACAAGATAACAACAACGAAAGAAAGGGAGATTGTATTTGAGAATGCACATTGGAAATCGACTAAGTTCGTTGAAGCAGATCAAAAGAATCAGCTGCAAATTGTGACTTCTGACACAACATGTCACAGACACACACACACACACACATAACAGATACAAACAAATGGGACAACAATTTGGTTTGGCAAAATATGTGTATAACCTATACATGGTTTGTGTGGGTGTATTTGTATTTATGTGGACTACAAGGTTACCACAAAATGTATAATCGTGTTACATATGACCAAACGAATGTGTTTGTCGCTATCGTCATGATGGACAATAATATCGTCCACCATGTTAAACGATGTAATCCATATGATGCACTGTTGAGTCCGTCACTCTTCTCTCGAATGTCGTTCTGTGGATACAATGGATATCGACCTAATAAAGAAAAGATATAAACAATTAGAAATTGATATAAACAAATATATATAAAATGGGGGAAATGTAAAATGATTAATCAATTGAAGAATGTATTTGCCCTAAGAAACTAGTTCAAATCTAAATGGATTGTAGATCGCGATCGAATTTCATATACAAGGCGAATGTTGTCGTTTATCTTTTTCTTATACCAAAAGTACAACAACAAAAAACATTGCTAAACAACAACATTGTATCGTAATATAATAAGATATAATAAATAAGAATGAATCGGACTCTATTAGCCTATCACAAAAACAGTTAATTAATGAGCGAATTAATCTATTGAACATACAGCAAAAGTTGTGCCAGGATTAATCGGATTTATGTTACTCGTTCATTTGCGCTCACAAGTGTTAATGGTTGTTTGCACACACACGCATACATTTGGAAAGTGAGATGAGAAACGAGAATTTGTCGGTCTACTGTTGCGGAACTATTATATAATTGATAATTAATAACCGCAATTAATTTGCCTCCATACATATTAAATGAGTGAGAGAAAGAAGGAGAATCAATTTAAAGTGTCACTCAATAGACGATTATGGCCGTCGGAACTAGAATAGTGAAATGATAGTGGACTTGTCCGTTCGTGAATCGACCGAAAAGTGGTTTTTGGGAACGGAGAATCATCGACACAATAGAGTCAGCCATGTGTGAATTGTGGCTGGCTACAAATGCGAATCTCGTTTGTGAACCTTTGACATAGACAATCCTTAATTACCAAACTAACAAATGGATCTTGAGAAGAAAAAAATGTATGCAAATTGAACTCAACAATGGACAATGCTTTTGGTCTGTGTGCGTGTGTGCAGTTGAAGTGATAATCCATTGATGGTTCAAATTCTCCTCTCAAATATATTCAAGTAACCATGAACGACGCGCATTCAATTGCTTTTGTTGCATTCAATTTGTGTAGACTAACTACAAAAGTGAAGATGAACTCAAATCGATCGATATTGCTTCAGGAACAAATGCTGTTTTTGTGGGCCATAGAGAGTGTGGCTCACGCACTTTAAGCTAATCAAGCATACTAGACCTCACATCTGGCACCTCGCATAAGTGGCAATTAGACGACCCATAGCGAGCACAAAATAAAGGTGGAAGAGGGAGAGGACCAAACTGACACGAGCATTGAAGCCGACAAAGGTGAGGCAACAACAACAATTCCTACAAGGTGTCTGAATTCACACTAATGTTCTAGCCCGCTTGTCAGCAATGACGATTGATAAATTATGGACTAAGGTCTTGTGATGCGATCACCTCACGATTCAATGTAAGGGAGAAGACAAACCGGGTACAAGACAAAGACATGTTTTAGGCATAGGCATTGTCAGTTTCAAACTCGAACCATCTGCCTTTGTGTATAGATAGATAGATGATGAAAATGATGAGACTATAGTTTAGCTGTTGGTCAATTCGGGCAACAAGAAATCAATTGATTTTCAACAAACCAAGGGAAGGAAAAACACATACCTTTCTTTGAATTGTGATAATTGTATGGATATCGGTCACGAGACGTCGATACCGAACCATGATGCGGCTTCCACAATGGATCGGGCGTCGTCGTCGACGTCAATTGTGACGGATGATATGGATGATACGCTTTCGGAAATGGTGATGGCATTTGGCCATTCTTCCAATATGGTTTCGATCCAATATCGTACGGATTCGTCGGATCGGCCGATCCGTGTTGATGACGGAAACCCAATCCCGGTCGGTCATGTTGCGTAATACTTGGTATGTTCATCATCATCGGCTTCTCTCGATCACGATTATTGTTATTAATATTGGGAAAGCTCGGTATCGTTGGATTTGAGGACGATGGTCTCGATTGATTTGGTATCAATGGTATTCGTACCGGTGGAATGATTGACGACCGATTCGTTCCCTTTCCTAATGGTACAATCACGCCCGGATAGGTGACCAATGGTACAATTGAACTTGGTATGGTCGTGGTCGATGGCGTCATCGTTGTCGTCGTTGTCGTCGTCGTTCGAATGCTACTAGTAACCGATGGTCGAGTACTTGTACCTAGAAGTGAAAGAAAAATAAAAGGAATAAGTTATCGATCAAAGTAACCATCACACAAAAAAAGTTAATGATCATGTCGATTAGTTTGGCTGAAAAAAATGATGAAATTGTCAGAGAAGACGATAATGATAGAACCTAATAATGTAGACTTTCATAGGTTTTGGCATCGACTTTTGTTGTGACACGAAATCAATTCAATTGATGCGAAATGTATTTGATCAAGTAATGGAATGAAAGAATAAATAATAATAATGATTCAATGCGGAATGTGAATGCAATTCACCATTTTTTTCAACTCAAATCAATTGCACTTAACCAATGTTAAATATAAATGTTGACTATTATTCAATTTACCTGAAATGTGCCTATCGTATCAAATTGATTTTTTTTCAACAACACAATAGCCGCAGACGTAGAGTCATAATTGAATCAATCAAAGCATCCAGACATTAGAGATTCTTTTAGCGAGTAAGAAAATGAAGAAGGCTGTCTCCACATCAATTGCGATCTGGCGCCAACATTCAAATAAAATTTAATTGGCTCACAAAACTTTACACTGAACGGAGATGGATGAAAATTGGACCGAACAAATTATACGTCAATTGTCATCGTGTGGCACCCAACGAGAAAGAAATATTTGAACGGAAAACGACAAACTAAATTACCCAATTGTTGCATTGTACATTAGAACGGACAATCTGAATCAAATCCCATCAAAGTATATGTTCGATGATTGCATTCAATTGAATGAAATTATACTTTGATGTACCGAAAACAATGGACAATTGACATGCATCCTTCGTTTCACGATCGCTGGAAATTGCTTGTGAATATGAGCACGTGCTCAAGAGTTTGAACAAAGACAAATAAAGAGAGAGAAAAAATGTCCGAAAATGGTGTATGAGGGCAATGTTGTCAAACAAAATGACTGAATGAAATTGATGAATGCGGGCCAGATGACAATTTAAGTCAATATTTACGTCAAGTGATGGAAGCAGCATCATCGCTCGACTAGATGTGCCATCTCACATGCAAATGTTTGGTCAAACATCTCATCGGTCTGATCAAATCAAGTGAATGTGTATGGGTCATCACATAAATCAAAACACAGACCAATCGATATCCAACAGAGGAAATGTTTGTGTTGAAATGTTGGTGAACTATCATGCGGTTTCGTAATCCAAAAAGAACTGAACCGACAACATTACAATCCGAAGCCAATTGGCCATCTGGACTAAATATAAATATAAAAAGAATATTTTGGTTAGACTATAGTTGCCGGTTTCCATACAATGTGAACGTACCAGGTCTAAACCATCTGTATGAGGGATCCGTATTTTGTAAAGTCAAACACCAATCAGAATAGTAGCGTAAGAATAAATCGAATTAAGAGGATTTAATTGAATTCAAGTGATTCGTTTGTCTGTGCGTATGTTTGCTTGTGCGTGTGTGTGTGCATCAAATAAGATGGCATGGATAGCACTTCAATGGCTTTGTGAGTTTCAGTTGCATTCTCTATATAATAGAGTGATAAATTAATTTGCCAGTATGAATCGAGCGAAACGAATCGATCCCCATTCGTCCCTTACGAGATGGATGGATGCATAGTTAACATACAATGTAATATACATTGAAAATTTTATGTTGAACATTGCAGAAAATTGGCCCGCTTTCATGCCCTGATGATCATCATATCGTACCATAATATAAAATTTAAGTGAATGAATTTGAGAGAGAGAGAGAGAGAGAGAGAGAGAGAGAGAGAGAGAGAGAGAGAGAGAGAGATGTAAATGATACGAATGGGAGAGAGAAAAAAAGAGTTCTCTTCCTATAATATTCTTTCTCGATTCTTTCGATGTAAACCAATTAATTTCCGTTGGGTACTATCAATTTCCTTCACTACATTGATGTCATCATCATCGTTCATGTCGTTCGTTTTTTTCAACTTCTCTGGTTAAATGATAAAGATGCCAACAAATTACGACAAACGAGAGAGAGAGAGAGAGAGAGAGAGAGAGAGAGAGAGAGAGAGAGAGAGAGAGAGAGAGAGAGAGAGAAAATGAACGACCAAAAGAAAGAATGCTAATTAACTGATGATGAGATGAGAAGAAAAAAAACCGAGCGGCACGATAATGTTTTGGAAGGGAAAAAAGACATGATGAAACCAGGATGCGGTACACATTGCTCCTCACACTTACATCAACCTATTGAATAGGATACCTGTCGGTACAAATTCATTTGATCATCAACATCATACATTGTCATATTTTGACGCTAATTATGTTGTGGAACGGACACCTTTTTGTGTGTGAAAGCATCGATAGCATTGGTAACCAAAAACGGACAATGGCTGCAAACGTGTGTGTGTGTGTGTGTGCCTGATCACCTTAAAATAGATGCAACGCCATTTAAAGAAAACAATAATAAAATATTAATAATGGAAAAAAAACCTTTTCCCATTAAAACTTTCGTCAATGTTCACAGGTTTAGTCCATTAGTTGGACGCCATTGGGATCATCGGCGCGACGAGATAAAGCGTACACAATTTAGCATGATCTGATGATGAACATCAATTGAACATTAACAATAGATTCAAAACATTTAAAGGCTATGGCAACAACATGACTATGGGCCGGGTCGAATGATGATCTTTGATCATCATCAGTTGAAGAAAAAATGATGAAGATCACTAAACGATGTTGATGAAGAAGCAAACACACATCTCAACTGATATATTCTATGAGAAGTGAAGAAGAGGAAGAAGAATACGTGAGATTATGTAGGTGGTTTTGGGATAGTGCAAAAACTCGAGCACAATGGGCAATGGATTTGTTTTGGCAATGTGTTAGTTGATAAATAAAAAAGGTAAAAAAATGTAATAATTAATAAACGATAAATTATTCATGACCACTCGATTCAAATACAGGTTTTTTCACCAAGAAAAAAATATATTATAAAAGATACTAAATTCAGAACGAACATCAAGAAACAATAGAAGGATGCTACCTATCAGGTCTCTCGCTCTTGCTCTCCCTTCTTCGTTGAATGGAATGGAGATATCGTCACAATGTATGTTTTCGGTTGGTTTAAACATTCACAAGATTCTGTTTGAATATAGTTAACGATCTTATCTTGTGTGCGACGAAAAAACGCAAATAAAAAACGTGACTTTAGATTGGATTGGATCGGCGGCATCGGCATCGGCATCGGCATCGGTAGTCTTCGAGTTTGAACTAACGATTGAAGACAACCGAAACAAAAAATGAAGAAAACAAGAGGCAAAACTAAATATATAAATACATTTCGACACATATTTTCTCATTAACAATGGACTAACAATTGGCTACTATCTCTCATTTGCTTCTGATCATGATAACATTTTTTTTGTTCGTTCGTTCATTCAAAAACTCATTGTCCCTTCCCCTAAATTACGATTGGCAACATTAGCCGATCTCTCGATTTAACACACTCACACACTCACAAAACATGGTGAATAATAGATCGTGTACGCAATTAATAGACGGTAATTAATGCCCGACATAATAAAGTGAGAATGAAGAGGAAAAAAATGGAGAACATTTTTTTTGGCATTGATTCATATATTCATATCGAACAAGAAACACTTACCAATCGTTGGTTGATGAGGCCGTTTGCAGCACACCTTGAACACGACCTTCATATGATACTTTTGACACGGTCTCGATGGATTCGGATCATTATCCGACGCTGGCAATGCAATAAAATAATAATCTTGACCAGGTCTGAACTCCAATCCGCCCGGTTGTGGCGTGAACGGACGAAATGTGATCGTAAAGTAACGATTTAGGTTTGGTTTATCACATACGGCAATGGTACGTGCCACCGCCTTGTTTCCAATGTGGCAACTGTCGTACTCTTCTTTAGAGACCTAGATAAAAAGTAGAAAAAAAAGAAGAAGGAAGATTAGTTTCAATTATTATATTATATGGTATGGTAAACTGTAATTAACATCATGAATATTGAATTTGTGATTGAATATTTGGTTGATGTAATCTACAATGTATGATGATGAATGGGATAAAGAAGTATTCAATTCGGTTAAAAACTTTAAGGAACGAGACGAGGCAAGTGAGTGAGTGAGTAAGTGAAAACGCAAACTATTTGCTTGAATGATTAATTAATTAGTGTCATCAAAAAAAAGTTTTGGTGTAGTTTGCTCGACCGTCAACCATTTCAACATTCCACCACACTCTTTTCATATAAGAATCTTCTATCACATACTTCAGAAATTAATTAAAATTCTCGTCTTAAACTGACGTCGTACAACAAAAAAACCAAAGAAGCTGATATTCACTTACTCTTTCTTAAATAATTGAAACATACATTATTCAAACTGAGATTGAGACGACATTTTCCAATGAATTGAATTAAATTTTTATTCGCATTATATACCATTTATACGTAGTTGAATCAGATTGTTCACGAACGATACCTAACATCCGTCGTCACACTACAATCTAACAGAATATTAATATTTATCATATGAAGAATAAGGTGTAAGCGTTGCATTTTTTTTGTCTTATAACTCAAGTGGGTGCAACAAAACAAAGTGGATCTATTACCGAGGATAATCTGTGCTCCTAATAAAGTAAAATTAATAACCGGTCATGGTAATGGCCCTAGGCTGGCAGCAAAAATAAAATTGGTGAAACAGCATTCAGATTGAAAGTTTCCCAACTGAAGAAGACGAATCATTGAAAGAAAAATTGCGATCACGTTCCGTATCAAGTGTTCATATGGCCGAACAGTGGAAAGAGCAAAGTTTGTTCATGATGTTATTAGAAAAAATAAATAAAAGAAAATTTAAAATTTATATTTATAAATTGAGTTAAGGAAGTGTTGTTGACCGCATAGTCGGACTTGTGTGTGTGGTTATGTGCTCCTACACGATTTCTTTTATATAAAATGAAAGTTTTGAACTCGAATGAATAGTAAATGATGACCACACACAACCCAACAAAACTGTTTGATGCATTGTTCATGTGTTAATATTAATTGACGATCATCACAAACATCAATAATGCAATGCGGAGAAGTTGACCTTAATTATCAATACACTGATATGATTGCGTGCATTCGCATGACAATTATGGAACGACATCGATGTAATCGTATCGAATTTGAAATATGAATTCAATTGTTGTTAGATTGAGTGAGAATTGGAATATTTTTTGTGTATGATTCGGAACCAATTGGTATCCATTAGACAATGATGATGATGATCGTTTGGTCATTATACAATGGATACAAAACGAGATACGCACACAAATCAAATGACGATGAAGAATGTAAATGATGTCGGTGGCAATCGATGAATTGATAGTTTGTACCTGCCACTACCGAATGGACAATCGGTTTTTGTGTGTCCATTAACCTCCCTCACTTCTTTGAACTCTTTGTAGAGATATTGGAATGTTATTCAATTACACCGAGGTAAAGTGTGGCCAACCAACATGAAAGAATCGACCCTCAAGGCGAGATGTAATGACACACACACACACACACACACACACAATTGAAATGGACAATTAATTTGTGTTCAAAAAACATGGCATCGATTCAGTCTCAAAGAGTGAAGAGAGGGAGAGATAGCTCAACAACAAAAAATAGGATAATTTAAATTTAATTATCTAATTTGAATTGCCTTTTGAAATTCAAATTGAATGAAGGAGATCTCAATACAGAATGAAAAGAAGTTTGCAAGATTCACAATTCAGGTGCTAAGATGCAAATTAAAATGAACGGAGATTTTAGATGGAACCGGCAAAGTCTAATCATTGATGGCAGATGTTACCACAACTTGGTCACTTTGAATGAAAGACTAGACACACACACACACACACACACACACACACACACACAAATCATGGACACAAAGTTGTAATTAATGTTCAATAATGGTTTAGATGTGAGCTGCCTTCTGAATAGATTCTTTAATTAATTAGATGCAAAATTTGTGTGGACATTGTCGTTTCAACTATACTTTGCCCATCATATATCAATTTGGACCAAAATTTAATACAATGTCAAGAGATCGACAACACCAACACAAAACTATGTTGTGAGTATAAGAATTAATTTTGGAAAATTACTCCAAAATAGATGGGCACATTGCATCAAATTGTACCGCAATTTTGATGCTAGCTAAGAAGAGTCAAGAAGCGAAAACTTGTGTCGTCGTAATTGGAGCAAAGCAAATACAACACAACAAAAAATTGCATCAAAAAATGTCGTCAACAACGATGATGATGATGGGAAATAATCAACGAAAGTAAATTGATTGAAATAAAGTAACTGCCTAACTTGAATCGATTCCATTCGACTTGAATGGTTTTTATACTTGTATCTATATCTCTGGTAAATTGGTATTCGCTTTTCATCCGGAAAATCATTTCAACAATAATAGAGGTTGTCAATGTTGATGATGATTATAGGAAACATGCTCATGACGCTCTAATTATTCAATCGTTTTAAAATTGAAAGAAAAGTAGGATTGAAAATTGAGTTGGAACGAGGGCGTGAAACTAGAGAATAGATTCTCAATGCAAATCGATCGACGTTCACGAGACCAATGACAATCATTATCATTTAGTACGATCCTATTGTTTGTTACGTTCTTTTCCCACTTCAGATCTGTATTAAGTCTGAAGATGGAAAGTCTCGTGTATTACAATAAGAGAATTCAGAAAAAAAATAAATGGTGACAAATGAAATGTATTTAACGACTAGAAACGTTTAGAATTTGGTAGCGCAATCGAAAGTAAGTTAAATATAACAACACAAATATAATAATAATAAAAAACATGAAGCCACAGGCAATGTATAAAAGTTAATAAGATGATGACCCATCGGGGTCGAGAAAAAAGCGGATGCCAACAAACAAATGAAACAAATAAACAAACAAACATTTGAGTAAATATACGAGAAAGAATATTATGGTGACGGGAGCTAATATACACATACACACATGGAACATGGAAAATACAACAAGATCATAGGGCCATAAATCAAGGGATACAGCGCGCTTCTATACAGTGGAAACCAACGTACATTGCATTTTGGTTGGCATAAACCGACACATTTCGGTCTTCATGTTAGGCCTCAATTGGTGGACCAACACAAAGAGAGAAGGAGAGAGAGGGAGAGAGAGAAAATGCATATAAATCAATAGACATGGACAAACAACATGGCACGTTATTGTAGCCAGTTCACCGTTGGAGATTGGCGAGTTTTTCGGGTAAAAGGCAAGAGATGAAAGTTGCCTAGCCACAAACACACACGACAATCGTACGTGACAGGAATATGGCAGAGAGGGACGCAAAAAGAGACAAATATACAAACGCCAACAATCCAAACCAAAATACAGAGTCAAACAATAATGGCCGAATCATCATGGAACATCTCCTAAACAGACATTGAACATTGTTTAGTCTATAAAGGTCACGAGAATGCAACAAGCAATGTTTGAATAAACTGAAATCAAACGGAAGTAAATGAGAATGTCCGAGAATGTTTCAATGAATCACACAACAGGTACTGGAATGAGTGATGAACAAAACATTTGAACTTCTATCTCAAATCATTTGAAATAAACATAAGATATGATTGGATTATTAGTTAAACACTTGTAGAAAATTATTATGATGATCATCATCATCATTGATGGATAAACACACACACAAAAAATGTGGAATGAATGAGTGGATGGAGAAGGACAAAATGATAGACATTCATTCATCAATATCTAACCAAATCATCATCAACATCATCATCGAAATATAGATCGAGTGAAGATGTGTGCTAGAACATAATCGAGAATATAAACAAATTGGCACTTGACTTGAACACTTCGTTTTGCAATTTCAAGTTATGGCATAAGTATAAGCAATTTTGATGTGTCGGTCTTTGTCTTGCCTACTGGAATTTCGAGTACAACACTTGACATAGACAAGCCCTCGTCCAGCGAAACGACGATGGAGACCACAAACATCACCATCATATTTTTGGTCCATCAAAGCAAACAATACCCGAAGTGTTTGACGTGTGTGCGTGTGTGTCCAGTCAAATAATAATAATAATAATATAAATATAGGCCCCACACATCGAGGGTCAAAGGGCGATCGATTGATCGAGAGAATGCCGTCCAGGCTATAGCCGCAAACAGGTCCATCATTCGATTCGAGAAGAATGTGATCACAAACTTAAAATGCCATTTCAATGTTCATGTCCGAATCTGGTTTTAGCCCCTTTTTTTGCCATTCTTCCGGGCCTTTTTTTAATTAAATAGGTTCATGATGTGGCAAGATTCCTTTAAAACCAAGCAACCAATAATGAGAGAATATTTGTATGATAATGAAAAATCAATAGAAAGATACAGATTTTCCCAAAAACAATTCACAAGCAAATGTTCCAAGGTTTTCATTTGAAGATGTCACACATTGTGCAAACGCAACGCAAATATTGAAAACAATTTAAATGCGATTGAAAAAAAATTGTGTAAAAAATCGGAGAATTCCAATTGATGACACCCATGGAAACCAATTGGAAAGAATCATTGAAATGAAAAATAAGAGTTGAAGAATGGAGAATATAGATAAAACGAATCTTCGTTGTCATAAATTCTAATATCAATCGATTAAAACATATAAAAGTGCATCGAAAAAAAAACAGAAAAGAAAGAGAGATGGACATTCATTTCGGGTTCAATGAACAGACTTGGACGATTGGTTCAAGGAATCGTAAATTATCATTGCATAAAATTTAATTTCTTTTGCTTGAATTCAAAGAGATTCATGGATAACTGACATGGACACTGATTGGTCGTCATCATAATCATAATCATCATCATATTCAAAGGCAATGACACAATTCAAATTGGCCAACAATGAAAGTGAAATCTGGTCTGGTTTATGGAAAGTCTCACTCGGAAGATGATAAAAAGCCAATATAGCACGAAACGAAATGGGTGGTGGCGATGGTAACATTTGGATTCAATGCTTGTCTCAATGCAAAATTCATTCCACAAACCGAATGGTTCCAACGATTTATGGTGGTCGAGAGAGTCGACCATATTCTGGAGATCATCGAAAGCAACAACAAAAAGCATTGTTGAAGAAATGTTTGACGGCAATGAATTATCGTGGATGCAATGCCATAATGTCAACACCGGGTGCACTCAAACACACAGCAAACACAGACCGACCAATTGAAGACCATAAATAATGCTTGGCCCCATTTGGTTCCTCTCCCCCAATATAAAAAAACAACGAGGGCAAATGGTCGTAAATGACTGTGGAAACAGCCGAAACATTACGGGCGTGTGCACAGAAAGACACACTAAAACATTCACCGTTAATTCGGTCTTGACCAGAAAGAATCAAATGAGACAAATCAACTCGATTCAATAAGTTGATGCCGATCAAGCAAACCGTTAATTGCGTCTCTCAGCAATTATTGACCACAACATTGAATGGCAAAAATGTTTCGACCAATTAGAGTGCTATAAAATGGTACATGATGACAAGGAGAAAAAGGATTCCCATCGGATCATCTGAAAGCGATCGTTGACAATCTGCCTTGACGAATTTGCTCGCTTCAACACGGTCTTTGACATTGACACGTGTGTGTGTGGGGGGTGTTGTACGTACAAATGACAATTACAAATGGTTCTCCATAATTAGCGATCATTGTCACATGTGACTGGATTATGGATTCTCACTTGAAGGGTCGACCAAATGTCAATGAAATATTGCGAAAACTGGTGAGATGGTGACCAGCAGTCAAAAAATTTTGAGACAAAAGGCATAAGAGATTTGAGATAAATTACAATCAGAACCCGTAACAAAAAGGAAATAGAAAGAAAATAAGTAAAAGAAGGTTACGAACCATTTACAAGAAAACCCATAATATTTGAGAATCGTGATCCAAGTTTGTTTCCAAGTGAAATTAGTTTGCATCATTCTTTTTGTTGATGATAGTTGAAAAATTAATCGAGCACAATACAAGAACAAAATGAAAGAAAAAGTATGATTCGATTTGACCAAATGTGTAAACGAAGACATCAATCGTGTTCAGTTCTTAAAATATTATGATGAGCAGAGATGGTTTCGGTTTAAATACACTCAATAAGAAAGCCAATGCCAGCCACAAAGAACAATGTGACTACAAAATGAGTCAGCAATGACACAAGTCGGCAGAGAGTGGAAACTATGCATGCGCTCAAGTGTTAACAAGGCGCCACGTGAACAAATTGACTTGGTCAGTAACCAGAAATGAAGTCACAAATAGTCAACGCCACCTACAGAAAGTGGAACTATGCGATGATCAATGTGCGAAATTTTAACAAAAGATGTGACGCGATGTAGTCAGAAAAGGAGTCACTAATTAGTCAGCAATGAAACAATGTATTCGCTTGAGAGAGGGAGCCATGCAACCAGACAATTGTTGGACACGTTTATCAGCGATGTGACCAGAGATAAGGAGTCAAGACTGCAGTCATGATGCAATGCTGTGGCGACTACCACCTTAATGATTCGGCGCCATTCGGTTAACCAATATATTGGTAGCTATTGTAACTGGTCACTTCCAGCCAGACAATTGTTGGACACGTTTATCAGCGATGTAACCAGAGATAAGGAGTCAAGACTGCCGTCATGATGCAATGCTGTTGTGGCTATCACCTTAACGAGTGGGCGCCATTCGGATAACCAATATATTGGTTGCTATTGTAACTGGTTGTAACTATTGTAATTTCAGTCTCAATTGATATATTCAAATTGAATGCAACCGAAACGGACACCATCATTTATTGACGATCGATAACTTTACAATTCACCGCAAAGAAACCATTAATTGATAACCATTAATTAGCGACTATTGTCACATGTGACTGGATTATAGATTCTCACTTGAAGGGTCGACCAAATGTCAATGAAATATTGCGAAAACTGGTGAGATCGTGAACAGCAGTCGGAAAATTTAGAGACAAGAGACATAAGGGATTTGAGAGAGAGAAAATCTTGTTCGATACATGAAAAAAATGATTGGAACACGCGAGCACTCTTCACACTAATTGGTTAGCAGCCAAAGATTTTGAAATGGCCCGAGAACACTCGTAAATGTCAATCGTAAACGAGAGAGAACGATCATCGCAACACTAAACTAGACAAGACCAGATGAGATGTCAAAAGTTGACAATGACAATCGTTGGGCGTGTTACATGCACGCAGATTAACGCCATAAAGGAGATCATCGTTTTTGGTGACGGGGGCTACTAGGAATACACATGACAAAGGGCGGACAACCGTTGGATCATGTCATCTCAAAGTGTAAAGAGAATAGGAAAGAATTTTCTGGTTATTATACTAGAACTAGTTGGGTTAAAGGAATTAGTGCAATGAACATGAGGGACACCACGACCAACACCACCACCAATCGCATGTCAACCATCGCATGTGTCTGGGGTGAAAATTCAACGATGGTTCCATGAACCGACATGGATGAAACATGAACGCACGTCAAATACTCGTCATATTTTTGGTCGGCAACGAACAATTAAGTGAACCATGGTTCGTCGAATTTATATATATACAGACAGACACACACACATGGACGTCAATGTCTGTGGATGAAAATGGAAAAAAAGTGTCATCGACATTCCATTGGGATAATTGAATTAACGACACCAAACAAAGTGAACCCGTTCACGAATCGAGTAAACGGCATAGACATTTTTCGTTCTCTCTCACTCTTTTACGGTTCGTTCTTCTAGTATATGGTCCATCAACTTTCGTTTACGTTAAACTAGAAAATAAATGAAAGAATCAACCAAATAAACAAAATATATAAATGGTTTGTTTACCTTTTCTCATCATCAACAACAACCATACGAGAGAACACAGACGCTAATTATGAATGCAATTATTAATTCACACTCTCAATGGCAATATGGGCAACATAATATATATATAGGAGAATCTTGAATATACAAATTTTGAATGATGAGGAGAAAAGTTGTTTATTTGCATTCCAAATTGTTCCGTTCCAAAAAAAAACGGAGAACGAAGATGTGCAAATTAGATGATTAGAGTGCTTATACTTTCCCATCATATTTTATAGCTAAACAAAATATGTTAGTTCATCATCATCATCATCATCATCAAGATGATCAAAACTAATAAAGACATTCAAATCAAAGCAAAGTATGGTAGGCAAACTAAACCGGAAAATTTAAGGAAAACCTAAACAACAAAAGGGGAAAAGTTTGTGTACACATCAACCCAAACCAGAGCCAAAGAGATGGACTCGTCTTTCATCTTTCATCATTGGACTTTTGTCATTATAAATAGCACACACACACACATAACAAAAAAGTCTTTGCATGGACGGAATGGAGCCATTCGGTCGATAATAAGCAATAATTAATAAACGATGCGATAAGTGACATTTAATTAGTAAGGCAAGAATATTCGGTCGGGGAGTTGTTGAAGCATCGATTCTCGAAAGAATGAAAATGATTCGTTGTGTGCGTTTGTCGGATGAAACTAATCGAATCAAATCAGTGAAGCGACACACACACACACACACACACACACACACACACACACACACACACACACACACACACACACAAGCTCGAAAAAGTCTAGAATGGAAAGCTATTGTCGGGCAAATTGGGCATACAACACCACCATAAATTGTGTGTGTACGTTTTAGCATCATAATTTATATTCCTAATTAAGAGTTGAACAAGTTGGGAACACACAAAAACAAGATCAAACATCAAAAGCGTTCTCAAATTACGTTCCAATGAAAGTTGAAAGTATATGTGAAATTGTAAATTGGAACAAGCAAAATTCAAGTATAAATGGTACTTTGATCGCGAGATCCATTGAAAGGAAATGTCGCAAATGGTTCAAATGGATGTTTGAAATGACCGATTACATTTTTTGGTTATTGCTCGATAGAATATTCAAATTAGGTTATGGTATATGCCATTTTGATGTTTATGTTTGTGTGTCTATGGTATAATGTCCAAACTGTATCTAGGTTCGGACACTAATTCGATTCATTGCACCACAGAGAATGGACGACAACGAAACGAATAAAGATGAAAGTGCATTGTGAGTGGATTTCCGGACACAAGAGAGAGATGTAAAAATGGAACTTCCGTCACTAATGGACGATGCACGAATGAGATTCAACCATTTTGTGGTAATTAAATGATTCTACTCGATACTCGACTCGATCAGAATAATGTTTTTTTCGGGTTTGCCATAGTTTGATGGAAAATCATTTGTATACAATATGTTTCCGATCATTCGATCGCAATAATCGTCGAATCATGAAAGCCATTAAAGTGAATGGGATTCCAAATTCGTAAAGCAAATGGATAATGATTGGTAGAAGTGATGGTGGTGGTGGTGGTCCATCTATCCATCAATCGATCATAAAAAAAATGCCGAAAATAGACATTGTGAAGTGAAGGGACAGGTGGCTTTCCTGGCTTATGAATAGAAGAAGATAAAAACACCATTAACAAATAATAAAATAATAATCAACCATCGAACGGAAAGAATGAGGTCAGTGAAAAAATATATACACGAATATTCTTTCAACAAAAAAAAGAGCGAGAGGTTTGAGTGGTGAATTGGTCCCAACCGATGATGATAAAACCTCGAATAATTATTAATGGCTACCAACATTTGCAATATAATTAATTGTCGAATCGTGAACCTCATTCATCGTTCGATCGACTATTACAATAAAAGCTTGGTTTTATTCATGACGTGTTTCTCCGTGTGTATGTGTGTGGTTTGGGTGAAAATAAGAATCAGAGTATCTGATTCAAGGTAAAGGTCGATTCTCGTAAACATTTTCGACACAAAACACTAATAGAATCGAGGCTAATGGTAGAAATGGTTTCGACGTGCAACATGCAACAATAATGTTGTGGCTAGAACGCGCATAAATTATCAAGAGTGACGTTGATTGTTGTAATATGCTTGAACGATTAAGAATGACCAAGTCTAACTCATTCTGGTGTCGAGGTGTCCCAAAATTACCGCCTCAAGTCATTCTAATTAAACTGTGGTGTCCGCGATTTGTTCAAATTCAAATTAAAATGACCGCAGGTGTCATAACAACATTAATTAATGCTTTTGAACTTGTTTGGCACCAAAAATGGCCACCAACAACTTGTCATGTCACTATTTGGTCGACATGCATACGAAACAAGATTAAAATTGGCACATAAAATTGTGGAAACGATCAACATGATGAAGGGAAATGAAGATCAAGCAAATTTCCATCAAGAATAAAGCCAGAGAACTGTGATCACATTGAAAACACACACAAACTTCGAAGAAATTTGAAATAATTTCAGAATATTTTAACGATTCATTCGATACTCAACATGATGATCAACAAATCAAACTATACTTCTATGATCTAACGCAATAAATTATTGATCAATTTAATTAAATCGACACGCACGAGATGGAATGGAACCATCAATAGATTGAATTTGTGTGTTGGATACTCTTTCCCATTGAAAAGGTTACACAATTAAGTGATGGAAGGGAGAGAATAAAAATTGAGTAGATTGCAATTTGGTAGCAATAACATTGAAATTGAATTAATATGCGAGAAGATGGTTTGAATTAATAACATCACGAGAATGGACACACATGAGTCACACTTGCCGTGGACGATAGGCGTCCACAATTGGAATCCACCCATTCAATTCCAATGAATATTGGCTGTTTTCACTGACACACTCAAACAACATAAAACATTAATTCGGAACTTGAAGAGAAGTTCAGTTACCAAGAGGTAATTATGGGTGAATTGCTCAAATCATAAACGTCGGATGGTTTTTGGGCCTCTCTCACTCAACTCAAGGTCCGACAACTTGTAATCAATGGCAAATTGTGATTCGCCCAATGAATGCTGACTGACTACTGGCCACTGGCTAGCCGCACATACAGTTCATTCCAATCGGATGCTCCAATTGGATCATTAATAATGAAATACATGACAAATTTTGCGTCGAGCGCCTGTTTATGGCCATCTATATCGAGTGGAAGAGAGAAAAGAAGACTTAACCAAAAAAAGAATGCATTTGACCGGTTAATAGCAAAGCAATTGGTTCGGACCCGAAAAATTAATCAAAATGATCGGTCGGTCACATGAGCACGATTTAATTTGGCGAAAAATGGTTCCGTTCAACCAATCTTTTTTTTCCAATGAAAAAAATATAAAATTAGATTTTTTCTGGTTATAATGGTTATAACACTATAACTTTGGCAAATCTACTGGCACATGTTTATATACATTTTGAAACGCTGTCTCCCTCTCGGTGTCACGTTGCACCCGAAGCAATATTCGCCAGGCGACAACCAAAAAATAAAAAAATGGGACAAAATTGAAAGGAGAAGAATGAGCCCATCGGTTTGGACACACAATGGACGATGGAACATGCCAGATGAAGGACGAACAAGACAACACACACACACACAATGAATCTTTGGTTCGGTTCGTATCATTCAGGCAACGTTTCATTCACGGAGACAATGGGACCCAACACTATTCTATACTCGAGAATCGATTGTATTGGATCACGACAACGAACGGCATGAACTTGTCGTATGACAGTGGCACGACATCTCATATCAGACTTGTACTAATTGGCTCAATCATTCATGATGCATATATCGTTGCAATTGGGGAACATTAACGCAAAGGAAGAAGACACGCAAACGGACGATAACGAGAAGAGGGTGAGATATGTGAATATATGTGTGTGTGTTGGTATAAATAATAAAATAAAAAATAAAAGATTCGTTTCTGCACAATGGGACACTGGTCAGAATAATGGTCAAGTGTTTGAGCAAAAGTGTGCTTAAACTGCGATAGCACCTAAATCAAATAAGAGCGAATGGTCCGATCCGGATTCAAATGGAGAATGATCACACTTACATTATAGATGATGTAGGTTTCGGCATCGTCTCTCGTCCCGGTCGAATACGATGGACATATAATATTGATTTGATCATATTCGTACGCCACATTTCCGCGATTTACATCGATTATGTGATCGGTATTGTCGATACGAAATCTAAATTTAAAACGAGAAGAAAGAAGAAGAAAAATTAGTTTAAAGTTCAAGGTTTATACAACAACAACAAAATTGATGGGTTGAAAACTGGTATATATATATGATTGAGACATCTCATGAGACATGTGATTTATGTTGACACTAATTAAGGCAAGTTTCCAAGGAGTAAAAGGCAACACCAGCTTATTGAGATGATGATTGTGTTCTATGATTGTATGGAAGCCATAAATTGGAATTATAAGAACCTCACAATCTAATCCTAAAAGTACAGTAGTGGTCGTCATCGACGTCAATCCAAACTTTCAATTGAAACAAGAGACCAAATTGTACAATACCCATTCTTTAGTATAAGGAATTAATGTTTGGTTCATTTGAGTTTGACTCTCACATTCAATTGTCAATCGAGGGTGAAGGAAACACATCAAGTGCATGAAGCAAGAGCAAACAACAATCAAAAACATGAACAATGAAATTGAATCCTAGATTGGCCACTTCGAGAGGGATCAAGACACTTGAAATCACTCAATTTGCTACCTTTTGTCTCTCGCACCAAACTTGACCACACCAAGAAAAAAATGGATGGAAACATTCATTCTCTCATCGTCGAAGAAGCAAGCAAGCAAACCGTCAAACAAGCAAACGCGCAATCAATTCCCATTCATGAGGATGAATGTAATTAGATTAGAATAAAATAAAAACGAACGAATCAAGTAGAGGGAGGAATACACACAACGTAAAAAGGTTGCAATGGATAATGGCAATTAAGTTGATGGATGAATGGTAACCGCGCCATTCGTGTGATGATGCCGACTACCATAGGGCAACAATAGCCAAAAACCTGACGAAGAAATCAGTTGATTGTTCACTTCCACACGACAGAAGTGGCAAGACTTAATTGTCTCCTATGAGATCATCATCAACGCATTTTGTGTTTTCTGGACACACATCACTCATTTGCAATGAAGTGAACCAGCCCCTGGTCATTGAGCGGTTGTGCGGTAGTCCAAACCGACCAAGAGAGTTTTGCTTCTATTTTTCTTGATCGGCCAAACAGTGAGAACCAATTAGATTCGCATTAATGCACTCGATGCAAATTCTCATTTTTATGTATGTTCGAGTACATTAAATAGCAAAATCGAGTCAATCGGCAGCAAGCAAGAAAGCAAGAAAGCAAACACCTTTCGTGTTCAAATGACTCAATTAGACACGCATCCAGTCAAAATGAATAGATTGATGCCATGTTTGAGCCAACTTCTTTTTTTTGTTTTCATTTTATTGGTAGCCACCATCACACACACACACACTGTTCAACTGCTGAATTTCCCTCCCCAATTAACCATGATTAACCATCGCCATCTAAATGAAAACACATGCTCAAACAAAGTAATTAATTGCAACAGCAGTTACAGCTAAGGGTTGGCACCGAAATACAAAAAAAAAGAACATGTACCAAGTACATCATGATCATTGATCATTAAACCGGTGAGGATGAGATTGAGGATTGAATCGATCGAAATTTGGCATCAATTTTTCAATTATATTATTCATCAATCGAGAACGTTTAAGTGTTAGTTCGTACACGAATTTCCAATGCTCAAAAGTTCAATTTCAAATATGAACTCTATCGAATCCTGTTTGTGTCAAAAGCAAGCATGAAGATCAAGATTTATGAACTGACAACGATGAAACATATTGAGTAATATACGCTCTTTTGATCATCATCATCATCTAAAATGTTTGTCAACAATATGATCTAAAAAAAATAGTTGTGGTCAAATTGCAAAGTTGTCAATTGCTGTCACCATGTCTAAATTGACGTTGCATCTAGGAAAAAATCTAATCATTATTCCAATTGCTTCGTTGGCAATATCAAGGTCTAATCACTGAGACTGGGCACAAAAAATCAATGTGGTGATCACTGATCATCATCATAATTTACAATATAAAGATGTCATAACGTGGAATGCGTAATTTACAAACTTTCTTCTTTCTCTCTCGTTCCTTCAAACGAATTCTTAATCATCAAATTTAAAAGTTAAAACATCACCGTAATGGATAAAAGTGATGCGAGGCAATATAAAAAAAAAATCTGCGGAGCTGAAGAACACATCGAGAGGGATGTGGAATGGGCAAAGCTACCAAATTAAAGTGTAAATGGTTGGGCAATAAATATAATTTGTCACGGCAACAAAATGAAAGATTTTGTTTTGTTGTTCAAATGCCCTGAAGATGGACGACGACGACCAACAAGAAAGTAAGAAAGAAAGAAAGAAAGAAAGATTCTTTCCTCGATGTCGTTTGTCGATAATTTGAAATTCACACAAACACAAATTAAAGTTCACATTCAGGATACGTGATCGTGATGTTCCGATCATAGCTGCCATAGAACCTTGTCAAACATTCCATTGAAACGATCATTTTCAAATGATCATAGATCACACCATCAAGATTGGTGGTGCTAATTAGACAGGTCGAAATCAATTAGTGTTGGCACAAACGAAACTTGGCCAATAATAGCATTATTCGATGTGAAATCGGGACCGAATAGTACACGAATCCATTTCATTATGATCAAGGAGAGACTATGTTAATTGAAAATATAAAAAAATAAGAGAGAAAGCAACATTTATGATGAATAAAATTGGCTTAAATTGAAATTAATAGCAAACTAATGGTTATGCCCGATCGTTTTTTGATCAAGACTTCGTTGTTGTGTATTGGTTCGCCCTTTGAAGAACGCAACTTGTGTTGGTGGCGGAGGAGTTTGGTCTTACGACTCCTTGCGGCAATGTTCATGTTGTTGGTGAAATCATTTAAGCTCAGACCCTTAAGATGTTGATGATGAAGTAAGGAGAAAGCCTACCTCCGGTCATAATAATTCATAAATAATCGTAATGATAATCCACGCTCAATAAAGGAGACCTATTGGTCGTGTTCGGCGGCCATGATTTCTTTATCATATTCCATTAAGCTTTTCTCTTCAATTCAAGCGTTGGCGGTGTGATCAAAAAAAAAAAAAAAACGAAAAGAATGGCAAACAAGAAGACACACAATGGCCACAACGTTTCCGAACCGACAGGTAGAAAGAATGGGCTGGTAAGGTAAGATTGGGTGATCGTGTCTGGACAAGAGAGAGAAAGACCATGCCCTTCAATTCACACCTTCGAGATGCAAATCAATCCACCTCCGCCAGTGGTCATCTCACTTAGTCTGACAGACATTAAGAAGTTTTAGTCAAATCTAAAAAGTCCGTTTGGTTATTCTTTGTTGTTGTTGTAGCTAAACGGCACACAAAACAGACCAACCCAATGAATGGAATCTCACTTTAAACCATTTGTACATCCGGGGGACAATCTACACATTCCACCATAAGGTGGCGATACAATGTTTGGATACAAGATCTCCGCACACAAAAAAAAGGTTCAAATGACCCGCTCTATTCCGAAAGAAAAGTCGATCTAGACATGATCTACACGTGAACAGGTTTAGGAATGGACACATCAAATCCATAATTGTATAAACATTTATATATTTATATCGATCATAATCGTAATGTAATTCTTCCATCATATATTAAGAACATCAAACAGAAATGAAAGAAAGAAAGAACGATTGATTGCATTCTTATCCATTCTCTCTCTATGTATATCGTTTCAAATGTATATGAATTAATAAATAAAAACATGAATGTTTCTGACTGATATGTGACTGTGTGTGTGTGTAATGTATATTTGATTATAAGACTTTTACTATAATCGGCGGACTTCGGGCCAAATATGAACGAGAAGGGCGCGCCAAGAAGCCAAGCCTGGTCAAGAATTGTGCCGTTCACCCCGAAGGGTAATTGTCCTTCACCTGTCTCTTATGTGGCCTAAATGGTGACACAAACACAAAAAAAACACGAATGTTTGGAATCAATTCCTTATCGTGTCATTGCCATAAAGATAATGTCGCACAAGGAACACACACTCGACCAGATAATGTTCCCCTGAAGAGTCGACATTCTCTCATTCTCTCATCTACAACTTTTTTTTTGTTTCTTGATACCTCAAGATTGTCGCACTGCAGACAAATTAGCAGACTCAATAACGAAATAATTAACATTCTAATCGGACATGCAACTCAAGATTGAAGGCGAGCATTTGGAGAAGTTGACCGAAATGATTATGGATAAGAGCTAGAGTCGGGAAACTGTCAAGACATGTCATGTGTCATGGCCTATCATTGGTTTTGGTCCTGGGTCAACGTGTGCAAGAGAGAAAGATTGTTACAATTTTTTTTATCGAAATGAATAAATGGAGAAAATATGTTCAAACCGAAATAAAAGGTGATGAATTGGATAGTTGAATGAAACCATTGCTTCCCATATATATATAAAATTGGTCAATTGTGTGTCGTCAAAACATGGAAACAATGATTGATGGAATCCAATCTATCTATCTCATTTACGCCATATAATCAATTAGATACAACGCAAAGAAGAAGCAGCAACAGAATAAGAAGAAGAAGAAGACATACAAAAAATTGATCGATGTAAGTAGGATGGGACAGGATCCGTACGTACAAAAACACAAAAAACAGAAGCAAAACTTTTAGGAACATCCATTGAAAATTGGATCGTTCGACGCTTTTCAATCAAACCATAGAACACAATCGAAGTGCGGAGAATAGGGAAAAAAAGTGACAAGACTTACGGAGATAGGTGTCCATGGAGATAGGAAACAAAAACATAGACATACACACACAAACATAAGCAATAAGTCGGATTAGTGATCCATCTTGTCCACACACACAAGAATTGGTGAATAGTAATCCTGAATCAGTCCCCCTAAGTGTCAGGCAGAAAATCCTGAAACGCAGATGGTTACCCAACACAGAAAGAATGTAATGTACTGTACATTGATTGGCTGAATCATTCTCAACATGAGTGGAATGGAATTTGCATAACGACACATACACACAGTGATGGTCTCAATTGGATTAGGTCGGCACAGAAAATACCAAACACTCAAACGATCTAATGTTAATTGGACAATCGGGCAACGCGATTGGTACTCATCTGGTCTCATCATGTAGATATGGACATATTAGATAGGTGACCGAATTGGATCCTCAGGACATTTTTGGTGTGTGAGGATGGAGAAATGTAATTTACAAAATTCAAAGTAAACCAACCAGCATAAGGAGGCTAATTTATAGCCCATTATATTTGACGCATCGAAATGAATCGTTTCATTTCCATCCTACGTTATAAACCATCATGGTCGATTGGGTGGAAAGCACAATGAGTCTCCATTTTGTTGGTGGATGCCTATGGCGAATAGATGCTTTTAACCGGAATGAATGAAGATTGAAGAATCATATAATAATAATAATAAAAAAGGGCAACCAGAAAATGGGAGAAAATGAATTTATACAGGCAAATCAACTCGTTGCCATATTCTTCTAATTTTTGAAAGTAACCAAAAAATGAAAGAATGAGAAAATGAATGAATGAATGGTGGTGACATATTTTGCAATAAGCCAAGCACGAATAGATATATATATTTTTAGGAAGATGTCGTGCCAGTAACATTAATAATAAATTATACAGAAATGTGGTTTGGTTTGTGGCTTGTTTGGTTGAAAATTTGGGTAAATTTTAAAGCAAAACTCAGTTTTACTACACAATGGAAACCTATTGCACACACACACACACACACTCCCCGAATGATCATTATGTCAGTGTCACTGGAGACAAGTGTCACGTCGAAGGTGAAGATCATACGAATGTGTAAACGTTTACATTCCAACTAAGCCTCATGTGAGTCATAATAATAAGACTAGACTAATAAAAAATCGAGAGAGAATAACTATCGAAGCGAATCATAGTTTTCCATTAATCAGCGGCATCATAATCCACTTAGCAATCATGACCCAACACATCTCAGTACAGTTTCCCATTGCAACTCGATGATTTGGCAAGGTTTGAATCAGTCATTGAAATCGGACTTTGGATTGAGTGAGAGAGAAAGAGAAAGACAGAAAAAAGTCGTGTCACGTTACATAATCCGAATGAAAATATAAATAGAATGAGAGATTGGAGGCCAAGGAATTAGTGGAAAATGTTTCATTCCATGTGTACCATCGATTGGACCCCAATTCAGTTCACCAAAACATTAATAGTACAAAACGTACACACACGTGTTCAATCGATAAGATCCAGATGGATCGGAAACCTAACAAAAGAATTGTTGTTAAGGTAACAGCGACATCTAACAAAAAAATTGATTCGCTTTTAGATTTTTTTCAAGAAACTTTTCGCATTGTTTTTTGCGGAACGAATTTAGAGTTGTTGCCGAAACTATTCTTCAATCGATTCCACAACTTTTACATTGTGATTAGCGTGTATTACAATGTCTAGACATAGGCTGAGATTTTAAATTTAAAATCAATATTATAGACGTCCATCTTTTATTTTTTGTGTTTTCTAGATCTAGTCGTCGTCACTTGGGAGATGTAAGATGGTTTATTCTTGTTTGACGAACATGTACGCCAAACACACATAGACACACAGGAAAAAAATCGATCGATTCCGGAACGCGAATTGAGAGTGAAAGTGATGAAGGGACACGCGATCCAGCAACATGTCGAATCTCATGATCAGCCATTAGTTATAATATTAACCAAAAAACATAGAATAGAGAGTACCCCGAATCGGAATTAGCTGCTACTCGACGCCCTGTTACCCCACACTTGCAATCGATCCATAAATGGTGGCAGACAAAGAGAGAAAGGGAAACACACACAAAACAAAAATGTCGACCACAACCGCAAACAAGATAGATTCGAGAGGAGAGTTGCTGCTGCTATTTGCCATCACTCCGAAATAAAAACTAGAGAACCAGTGAGAATGATTTATAAACACGGGCTATGAACATTAGGAATTGGGAATAAAAACAAAGGCACGTATAGATGGATTGATGTGAATGGAGAACGATTTTTTGCGTGACTACAAGAGAAAAGGGAATCGACAACGAAAGAACGAATCGGTTTTGATAGAATCGAGACCGATCAGCATAGGCATACGAGAGTAGCAAATTAAAATTTTAATTCCATTTATAGTACACACACACACACTCTAGGTCAATTGATTCGTTTCGGTTCTGGATGGATGAGTCCAGTTTCACTGCCCGAAGCCAAGTAACATTTCGTATTTGACATTGAAATATGATACATGTTCAAGAGACCAAACACAAAAAAATGGTCAGCCGGTTGATGGCTCAATTCATTCACATTTTGGTCACCTGAGGCTCACGTTTTTCGTTGATCTCAAATTGCGAATTCAGCATCGCAAGCAAACAATAGTAAATGGTTTGACTAAGCCCGTTCACCCGAATATACCTAGAAACTATTCGAGTGACCAAACCCTAAACGTTTTGCTCATCACTCATTTCGGATGCGACACAATGGAAACAAAAAAAAAATAATAAAATGCAAACAGATCGTTCAAATAATGGTTCAATGGTGAACAACAATGCCCATTTCCATATGTTGACCGTTAATGACCACTCACTCGGTGTTGAAGATTAATTCAATAATTAGTCCCGTCCAAGAGGCGTGATGGAATGTGCAAATGCACATTACGGTAATATTATAATGAAATGAACAAATGAATGGACAAACATTTACTATAATTGGTCAAATATTAAGGGAAAGAACATGGCTAAACCCGAAGCTGAACCCGTTCAGTTCATTTTTTGTTTCAATGTTGCGGACCATTTAACATCAAGTGTACAACAGTAGAACAGAGCAAAAAAAACTGAAAATGGTTTACACAATTTGTAGATGACAAATTGGAGTAAAAAGATGAAAAGAAAGAATTAGATGGAATCGACCCTTGGAGACTGGTCGGTCGTTATTATGATAAAGGGGTAATAACTTAATTAATAAAACAAATGGCTGCTGCTGTTGAACAACCCAGAACCAGATTGCAATTTGACTGAGAGAACGAGTTACATAATTATTGCAACAGAAAAAAAATATTAAAAACTAAAAATTCCTGTTAATTAGTATATAGCAAAATAATGGTAGCTTATGTTCATCATAATCATCATTGTTGTTGTCATAATTAATGAGACAAACAAAAAAAGAGAGAATCTAGCTTCAAAGACTTCATAAAATCGTGCTAAACATTTATTCAGTTGGTCAATACACCGTTTGGCCTCTTGTTTCCGTTATCCCCAAACTAATATTCAAAGTTGTGTGACATTTCAAAGTTTGAACTAGACACATAAACACATTTGACAAATCAATTCGTGATCGTGCATTAATCGGATATACCGACACCAAACAATTGGGCCAAAATCGGAGAGAAATATAGACAAAACACAATTACCCGGAATGAGTGCATTTCTTCATCGTCGTCTACTATAACTTGGGGTGTACATAAAGTCAAGTCAAGTCAAATTTATGTGTACGGAAAAGTGCGAGTATGGAATCCAATTAATAACTAGACACATACGAAATGAAAATGGGGACTGTAGTCGACATATTCGGTTGCAATGATTGAACATAGACAAAGACACAGAGAGAAAGGGAGAGAAGGGTCCCAGTGAAACACCAGTTTTGGCAATTGTTCACCATTGACTGATTGGGGAGTGAGTCAAACTGACTGACTGGAACTGAAGTCTGAAACGAGTTCCAAAAACGACCGACCGAACGAACGAACCACCGCTGTCACCTTGGATCGTGAGGTGGAACAGTCCAAAAACAATGGCACAGTAGAGAGTGAAAGTGGGACCAAGCGGAAAGCCCATTTGCATCGACATAAAGGTCGGCGGCCAACAGCAGCAAGTCGAACCAATTTGGTAACATAACATGACAACATGAAATAATATTAAACAAAAAAAAAGTAATTCGATTTAAAGATGAATTAGAGCCGATTACATATAATTTAGTCCGATCGGATCAAAAGGGGAGGACATTTCAGTCTTCATATTCAAAGTTATTAGTAAAATTAAAGTTTTAGGTGATTGTTGCAAACCGTTTTCTCTTGCAATATGAATAAATATTAATCATATTTGATCGTGTTCAATGTTCCATGCACATATGGGACATGTTGAGAATGGAACCAGCAGGGAAACGTGATTTAGCACGTACTCGATCGACCACAATTGCAAAACCGACTGGTGCATCGATCATTAGGTTTATAACCCTTAGGAACTTTGGTTTGCGATTGGACAAATTTTGCGCAAACAAGTCAATTAGTTGTCAAACGAAAGTCGAACCAGATGAGAGTACATCAAACAATTGCCCAATGAATGGTGGCTTCCGAGTTGACAACTTGTCACTTCCATAAACATTAGATGAGAGAAAGACCCGAATAAATGTTACCAAATGTCCAAGCGGAGCAATTACCGCCCGAAATGTTGGACATTGAAATGTCATTTGCAGAATGGAAAAGCAACTGGAACCATATTCACAAATTAATAACAAGCGCCAGTGATTCGAACCCAAACGAGGACGACAATGGAAGAGCAAAGACTACACAAACAACCAACCAACCAACCAGCCAAATAAAAAAAAATATAAAAGCCGAGACAACTCTCCACGAACCGATCGACCGAACACGGGGACCCATTCTCCGATCACCCATCGATAAACATTTTAAATAATGGACGAATGGAAAAGTACTTTCAATATAAAGAGGAAGGAAACAAATAGGAGAGAAAGAAATATGAAATTGTAAATCAAACAAGCGTACAGGTTCACAATATGGCCCCTGTATTCGTTATTTTTTTCCTGGTAAAAATTGTGTGTATAGAACACGACCACTGTGTGTCACACATGATCTGGAAATTGAGGGGAAGAAGATTCTCTCGCCAAAGATCATCGAGAACAAAAAAAAAGCAAGTGGATGAAAGAAGAAGAAGAAATATGAATGAGAGAAGGAACACACATTTGTTTCCGTATGGTTGAGTGGACCACACATCACCAGAATGCAATGGCCAGTGTCCAATAAGATAGTCCAGATAGAAGCAAAATGCAGTATAGATGGAAGAGAGTGGCAAATTGAATTAGAGTTTGCATGAAACGATCAGAGTGTCCATATCAAGTTCAACCGCGGCCGAAGACAAATGTCAGTGTTATAAGAACATGAAAGAGAGGGTAGTACAGACAAGAGACCTCTTATCTGGTCCATTGTATTCGTACTGACCGAACATTATTATTGGGAAAACATTGGCGAACAAAGATGAACTGAATCATCAAAGAAGAGATCGGCGTGGTCATCAAAGTGTAAACAATTATGGCTCAAACATCCATCTCTACCATAGGCACACAACAACATTGACCAATTGTGTCCGCGACACTCATCGCGAGACCCATTTGTAATATTAGCCTTGACAGGGAAAGCTAGAAATGTTAAGCATGGAAATGAATTGCACACAACTAAAATAATGGACAAATGATGACCCTTATCGTATGCCAAACATTAGCCTCGAAACGAATAGGATGAACAATGCAAAAAGAAATGTATTGGTTTTGCTTTGAATAATATGATGCAATTCAGGTTCTTTGGGAGTAAAATGTTTACTGAAAAAATTAAACAATTGATCAGAGAATCAAAAAACATTTTTACCAATTTTTCAATTTGCTTCTATGGTTTCAGAAATAATTGTTGTGCATCGCACGAACTGCATTGCACATTTAATGTATTAGAAAATACATTTCAAGGAAGCCAACTTTCAGGTTTTGTCTACATTTGCTATGAGAACAACAACAACGAAAGAAACAATTCTCGACTAAAAACTAATGCACCTAAGAATGATTTGAAATAAATAGACGAACTTAAAACGAAAACACAATTGATTGATCTAGGAAAAAAATTAAACAGCCAGTCCATCGATTAAAGTGGCCATTATAAAATCGTTAACGAACGTACAATTAAACCAAAGAGAGACTTGGTCGTAATCATCTAAACACATTTCATATATATTAAAAAATATATAGACTATTCACGAAACAAGTAAAACATTACAATAAAAATTGTAGGAAAAAACTTGGTGAAACGACTGAGTCAAAATTGTGTATAACACAAAGCAACAAAAACAGGAACAATTAAGTTTTGGGCATAGAGAATTGGGTCTTGTTGCCTGAGTGAAAATGCGACAAATTACAACTATTAATAATGGTAACAATAATCATTTTCAAATTAAATTGCAACTCAAATATGTGAATATAAATACAACCAAACTCTCAATTCGTTGAGTGGCGTCGAGAGTTCTTTGGTCGTGGCCAATAACGCAAATTACCAAAAATTGTCCCAAGGCAAATTGAGGCAACAGAAGTCTCGTTTTGGTGAATCGATTGTTTGAATTGAGTACTTTGTGTGTATGTGTGTGTCGGGTTGATTGGCTGGTTAGTTGGGTTGCTTTGCTTGCTTGCTTGCTTATACAACAACCAAAGGCAAGATGAACTGAAACATATTGTTTGGGCAAATTGAATACAAACGCACTTACACATGCAAAAAAATCACCTTCCAAAATGTGCGACTGATGGCCGAGAGTGTGTGTGTGTGTATGTGATACCAGAAACAGTATCAAAATGATGTTATTGTTTCCATTGAGAATGGGGGAGAGATAATTTAAAATTCACAAACGGAACGGGAAATGAGATGCTAGAGGGGACAATGGAGAATTATAGGCAAATCGGTTGAAGAGATTCAAACCGAAAAACACAGAACAGCCACTTCAAAGACCATCGACCCCGAGAGATCTCCCAAGAGTAATTTGAGGAACACATTGAGACTCCTGAATGTCACCCATCTTCTCATTTGGTAAATTGGAATCGGGTGACTTCATTACCACCACCATAAAGGAGGAATATATGGGTGATGACATCTAATATCGTTAATTGTCTCGCGTACTCAAACATGTTAAACTTTAGAAAGTTTTCAATCAAATAGAGTGATTATTAGAACGCGTGCCGAATGACTTTTATTCTAATTAAGAAAAGGTGAACAAGGGCATGTGGAGAATTCTTTAGTTTTTAAGTAGTATCAACAGGAAAGAAAATTATGAATAGAACACCACCACCCAGACACACGAATTAGATTAATGAAGCAAAATAAAAATGGAACAAGACCGAGAAGAACACGATCAAAAATAGAGAAGAAAAAATGGTTGAATGATCGATCAATTCGATCGATCCAAAATATATAAAGTCAAATCTATTAATTAAGTCAGTCATTTGGAAAATAACTGCGTGTGCCTTTCTTTCTTTGTTTTTTTGTGTGTTTCGGGTTCAGGGTTCACAATACATTTCAATTGTGCCGGTGACAGGCTCAAAAATTGAATTCAGATGAATTGGCAAGTCAAGAATGACGACGACAACGAAGAATCGGATCCCAGAGTTTGACAGGCGTGACTGAAATGTATCCAATGGTATATCAAGAGTATACGAGTGACTTGTGTCAAGTCTAATTATGGTTCAAGACCGGTTGCAAGTTTTTCTCTGGATTAGAAATACATAGGAAAACTTTGTCCATTCAAGAGAAGGAAAGAAAGTGAAGAAGAATGAATAGAGTCAAGAGATGAAAATTATTACACGATAAATCGAGTATGAACGTCGCCGCCGCCGTTTGTCGTCATCATCATCGTCGTCGTAGTGTTCATTCGTTCTCGTCACTCGCACTCAGGCAAATTAAAAACCCAAACTGGTTATTAATAATAGCCAAACGAACCAAAGGCCCCCCACCACATCCGATTCCCTAGCAATGTCATTGAGTGTTATTATTGATGACTCTGATATGGCGCAAGTGGGCGCTATGCACATCAGCAGGCCGATTCCATAGAAAGAATTCATTTTTAGTTCAATGCGTCTCACATAAGGGCGTCTCTCTTTCTCATGTATTAAAATTTAACTTTTGCGACATAAACTTAATTTGGTAAATTAAAATCATTTCAATTTCATATATATAATCCAAACTATTGAGATCGGCCGAGACAAGACATTGAGAAGAAGAAGAAGAAGAAGGCGTTTCAGTGCAAAGAGTCAGGTCATCCAATAGGCAAAATATTCATGTATAAATGGGTGCCATTTACAGAATACGTTTTCATTACATTCATTTCTCCCCACTCCTGGTTGGCAAATGTCAATGAAATTTTAAGGGATAATGAGACAAAAGTATGGAATACAGAATAGACATTGACTCAAACGGGGAAAGTCCCCTAATAAAAGTACCAGTAAAAACTGATGGGAGCCCATTCCATATAATGATTTACGAAATTAGATGAGTCTAGCTGCCATCACTACAACATGAAAACAACTTTGCAAGTTATGCAAATAGATAACCCTTTGAAATGGGGTGGAGAATAACAAGAGAGTTTCAATTTGTAAGTCGATCATTCGCACAAAAGAGAATTGGATCTTCAATTCTCTCCTGGTCCGATTAGTCATCGCACACTAAAAGAAAATGTAGAGATGACGAGAGCCTGTCATCACACATCACACACCAATTCGGACTCATGGATTCATGGTAACTAATTATAAATTCTCGCATCACATTCTCGATCGGGTTACAATTGGTTGACTGGTTTATATCAAGGCAAAACCCTAAAGTGGAACGAAAGGGGAACAATCACAAGCGATGCTTAGTTCAGCAATTCTTATAAGCAAGCACAACAACAATAACAGTGAGACTCGGGATCCAACGAAATGGGAAACAATTTGATTCATGGACATTCGTCACCAGTGATGAAATGTGGACCACATTTAGCACACATATAAAACCAACACATAACAACGACAAAAGAAGAAAAAGAAGAAGGAATAGTGTAAAATCATTCATCAAACTGGCACCCAGACATGGAGAATGGTGATGGTTTGATATACATCGAAGCAAATTGAAACAAACTGTCCGGAGCCGAATCAATTCGCCGTTTTCTCACAAAACGAGAACGAGAGAAAGGCGAAGGAATGACAATGGCAACGGGATGCCAACTATTCCGAAAATTCTTTGTGTCAATGGAAAGAATGAAAGAGCAAAACAAAACAATACACACACACACAAAAATGGAGTGGTATTCGATTGCAATGAAACGAATGCTAGTGCAACATTATATCACTTTCAACCCAAAAACTCACACACAAGTCAAATATAAAAAAAAGTGTCACAATAATTGGTGTCATCCCCCACCCGTTGGTCGACGACCATAGGAAGACAGAGATGGATAGTTTGACGACCAGAGGATTCTTTGGGAGCAAACTCTCGGACTGTCATCAATTGCGCATTGACATTCGTCCTTGTTTCAATGTTGACTTGCCAGCTTTTTTTTTGTAATGCGAATTGGCTTCGTTTCAAACATAGACTTTCAATACAATAGAACACAAAGTTAAATTAAAATTCGGTTCAAAGAATAAGGGGGAAATTGAACCAGAAAGGCAATAGAACAATGATGAAATCTATCTAATCGAACATACATATATATATAACGAACAAGATCGGAGAAAAGAAAAGAATATTACCAGTGTTTGGTTACACTTTGATGGAACACATTGAAATGTGTCTATGCCCGACGTCCACATCGAGTTCGAGCCCGGAAAAAAGATGTATGGAGAAAGATAAACAGACCAAAAAAAGAATGTGTGAATGAGAATCGTCATTGGGACAAATAGAGCACGAACCGATTTACCAAACCAAACCAAAAAATAAAGAAGAAGAATTGGGAGAGATGCCAAACAAGATGGACGTGAAAAGATAATGGACGACCATTGGCCTTACTCTCCTTTCAATCGGAATCTATTGGAAACACCAAACCAACACACATCGACGATTCGGCTGCCATTGAATTTGATTTGCCATTGCAAGATGTCAAACCAAACGGAGAATCGGCTTCGCTCAATTAGATGGACACAACAAAATAGATGGCAATGAGACAATCACTGGCAACAACAACAACAACGGCAACGTCCTCGGGCAAATGTAACATCGTTTAATAACATTGAAGATTGTAAAATGATCGTCTCAATAATTAATACGATCGAGAATGGACAAATGGATTGAGAAACATCGTTTCTTATATACACAAAACGGCAAATCGTTTATTTTTTTGTCGGACTTACGACCGGGTGTAATGGCGGAAAGTCTAATTGGAAGCGATCGGTTCCAATTGATGAATGGAATCGACTCAAACAATGGAAACATTGGTGGAACACTAAGACCGACAAGACGCCAGCCAAACCATTAGGCTACAATGAACAAACACAAAACAGTAGTTGCCAAATTCAATTACCTTTCTTTCATTCAGTTTGTTGTAACTGATCAAGCAAAAACCAAAATAAGAATAGACGAGAATCTTGAAACGCCAAATTACAAAAAGGTGGAGACGACAAAACAAAACGATGGAGGCGCCCAATCAAGAATTGGTCATTTGCCCAAAACCGACATTTGCAATTGCAGAATTAATCACTTTGTGTGTGTGTGTGTTTGTGTGTTTACGAGGAGAACCAAACAAAAAATCATGAGATTGGAATTGATACATTCAGTTTGCAAAGTAAAAAAAACTCAAACGATCAATCACTGCTAAATAGTTTAGATATACGGCAATTGTTATTAAGAAGAAGAAGAAGCAAAAGATGAAAAAGACGACGACCAAGAATTTATTCTTTATTGACAGAATAAATTAATTAACAACAACAACAACAAGAGGAGAAAACCGGCGGCGGTAATATAGATAGTGATCCAATAGGAAAACCATCAAACAAGATTGAATGAAGAATGGTCGATCATTTCCCGTACGAATGGCCAAGACGGTTCCGGACATATACAACACAAACATACAAAATGTAATTCAATCGAAATGTGATTTAGTCTCAAACAAAAAAAATAAGAAAGGAAAAGAGTGCAAATGAAAACGCTAAACTGACACAATCAACCATTCGGTTATGATTATCAAATGCAATCAAATCTATAGAAACAATTTCCAATGAATGGTGATTCGAACGTGAAAAGACATTGAACAAGATAGTTTTTCGGCATCGACACACAACTCGCGTTAGGGTCCATAAATTATGTCTTATCTCTATCAATATTAACCAGATGGTAACGTTTTTGGTCAATGTTTGTCCATCATCAATGATCATTGATAATGGATTCGAACGAATCAAACGAAAAAAAATGTGAGAAGCGTTAAATCGGTCGGACAAGTTACTTTATTTCATTGTAATTACATTGCAACCAATGGTTCGATCGGAAAATGGTTTCCATTTATCCAATGATGATGATGATAATAATGTTGGGTAATCACGTGCTAAAATGGCAGCAGCACCCACCCACCAGAACATTAGAATCGATACGAGAGAATCGAGGCAATGAATTAAATTGAAATAGATCTAGTATCAAGAATATAGGAGAGATCAAGGGAACTATTACAATTGCAAATTGTGTCTGTGTGGCAAGAGAAGCCACAACAATTTGCATCTCGATAAGTCAACGTGGAACCGTTTCTAACATTTAAAAATATAGAAAAACTTTTAAAATTCAGGTTAAGTTAGGACACTTAATAAAAACAGTAACTACACAACCACAAAATTAAAGTTTTAGTGGCAAATAAATATATACACAAATGTATCATAAAAAAAAGTTTTAAAATTGTGTGGCTAGTGAAAACAAACTGCATCAACACTGCTGTTGTGTTACGTTAAATGGGCAATCAAATGGGATACCCATTCTAAACAATTTAGTGGAAACTTTTCTTATTGTCGGTTGTTTTGGGTTTCAGTTTTATTTTTTTTTTCTGGTTCAATTGGAACAATAAATGAAGTGAGAAAAAAGGGAGAAAGAACTTTGGTTTCCCATTCATCGGGTAAGTAATAATAAATAAATAGACATAATCATAGTTTATAGAAGAAGAAGGAAGGAAAAAGAAAGAAAAGGGATACGCGATAATTCGCCTTGGTACGAACCAGAGTTTCCCTCAAATTAATAACCGATGATAGTCGGTTGGAAAGTTCGAGGGGCAATGTGTGGCGAGACTGGCCGTGTGTTGAATGATAGGAAATCGATTCAACATGGAACACATTGAATGAAGAGAGAGACTAACTATAAGGCACTTCACTATTGGCGATGATCGATCGACACCAAAAGGCAGAAGAGTACATTGAAAAACATTGAAAGACATTGAGAGAACTCTAGGTGCTAACTATAGTATACACAATGTTTGCACACGGACCCGATCCAATGATTTATGATGGCAATGTACACGAGAGCAGAAAGCAAAGACCCCCACATACAACACATTACAAACCCAGCCCTTAATACTTTTCGATTGATGCGGTAAACGACTATTATGCAACTGATGATGCATTTTACACACAACGGCGTAAAGAGATGGTAAAACTATTGGTGTTGCGGATAGGGTAATCGACACGGAAACAAATGTACATAAAATAAAATATATAAAAATTTGAGGCAAGAATGGGACAACACCTTGCCACATCATCATAATCGAGCGTTTGCATATGTGTCAAATGTCATTTGGTTTGTTTCGAGAGAGAATCAACCCAAAAAGAGAGAGAGAGAGAGAGAGAGAGAGAGAGAGAGAGAGAGAGAGAGAGAGAGATTGGTCATGGAGTGTTCATATATGTTCAACTTCATAATGGAAGTGTGTTCTCTACCAAAAAATCAAAAAGCGAAAAGAATGGCAACATGAGCTGCTTACTAATGGATTGACATCGGAACAAGTCATTCGAGTTGCGCCAGTCAGGCTAAAAGTAAACGAGGCAAACCATTCGTACGAATTAACTCTTCACCAAATGGTGTAGAGTAGTTTGAAGAAGAGAAAAAGTGAGATTGTTGCAGTTAATAGGCTAACATACGGTCGGTTAGGCAGAAAATGAACTGAATATGAGAGAGTGAATGAAAGAGAGAGAGTGTTTGACACAGGCCGAATCCAAATACACACAACAAAAAAAAGTATGGAAACAACGAGAAGAAAATAGTTTTAAATTAGAGACCATTTACCATTGAGATTGAGAGACACCGCAAAATATAGTCAAATAGAGAGTAATGTAAAACAAAGTAAATGTAACGAACCAAAAACAAAAATGAAATAGAGAGAAAACAAGTAAAAGGGGGTTACGAACCATTTACAAGAAAGCCCATAATATTTGAGAATCGTGATCCAAGTTTGTTTCCCAGTGAAATTAGCTTGCACCATCTTTTTTGGTTGATAGTTGAAAAGTTAATCGAGCACAACACAAAGACAAAATGAATGAAAAAATATGATTTGATTTGACCAAATGTGTTAACGAAGACATCAATCGTGTTCAGTTCTTATATGAGGATGATGAGCAGAGATGGTTTCGGTTTATATACACTCAATGAGAAAGCCAATGCCAGCCACAAAGAACAATGTGACTACAAAATGAGTCAGCAATGACACAAGTCGGCAGAGAGTGGAAACCATGCATGCGCTGAAGTGTTAACAAGGCGCCACGTGAACAAATTGACTTGGTCAGTAACCAGAAATGGAGCCACAAATAGTCAACCAGAGATAAGGAGTCAAGACTGCAGTCATGATGCAATGCTATGGCGACTACCACCTTGGCGAGTCGGCGCCATTCGGATAACCAATATATTGGTTGCTATTTTAACTGGTCACTTTCGACCAGACAATTGTTGGACACGTTTATCAGCGATGTGACCAGAGATAAGGAGTCAAGACTGCAGTCATGATGCAATGCTGTGGCGACTACCACCTAGATGAGTAGGCGCCATTCGGATAACCAATATATTGGTTGCTATTGTAACTGGTCACTTTCGGCTAGATGGCGCCTATAACTAACCAAAAAACATGAATCGTAGGTAAAACATTGATTCTTATGGGAAACCATGTGAACACATATGTGTCTAATGGAATCGTATGGAAAATTCTCAATTCAAAATTGATAGATTAAGTTTGGTTGTGGGTTTAAAATTCGAGTCCATCTTTCTCTCTCTCCCTCTCTTTCATATATTAAAGCTGAATTACAAAGTGTCGTAACAAAACAAAATACGAATTGAATCGATCAATCATATTCAAATTCTGACATTCTGCAAAACACAGAATGATGACCACCTAGAAGGATGCTTCCCTGTAATGTATTTCGAATTGGTAATAATATTCCGTTCCATAATATTCTGTGGTATGTTTGGGTCAATATGGGTTTGACACGTGTCCATTGATTTTGATTTTGGTCAATTTACATATTATTTGGTTCGTTAACAAAACAACCAGAATTTTTTTTCTGGTGTTACCGTGACAACCGCAACACAATGTTTAATACAAATACATTTGGATAATGTGAATGTTGTTCGAATAGATTAGTCAAAAAAAAAAAAGGAAATTGGTACTTGAAGTGAACAAATGATGAAAGACCCGTGTGTGTTGTATGCGAATTGGCCTGAATTTGATTTACCATCACTACGGTAAATGGTTCTAAACATTTAACCATTCATTCAGTCAAAATTGATATAATGGAATAATGCACATGAGGTCAGAAGGACTAGATGACCATTGAAATGGATGGCGAGAAAGGGAGAGAGAGATACAATGGCCTCGATTTAGTTTGACAGAATACGCACAAATAACGCGAGTAAATAGTTAAACTGGAACGATTCTATAGAAGCCAAAAATATCGACCAAATAGAGAGGGAGAGAAAGTGAATGAGTGTAGCAAGCAAGCAAGCAGCACCAATAACCGGCACTGATCGGTAATGGCCGTTAAGTGGCTTTGGTACCGTTTCGACACTGATTTTGATTCACCAACATGTAGTGTTGAATTCGCCCACACACCAAAAATGGTTCATCAATGGAAAGCTAAAGTGAACCAACCAAGTACCAAAAGTGGATGGCAAGCAAACGATGCAAGAGATCGTAAATTAAATCACAAATTCTGAGCACACACTCGCACACATTCAACAGAGCCAATCTCAAGGATTCACAATTCTTAAGAAAGAGAAGATTTTTTTTGATAAATAAAAAAGAGAATATCACAGTCTACAACAACATCAACAACGACAACTTCTTTGGCAATAACGATAATGGCACACAAAAACTATACACACATTGACAACACAAGCTGACACGCCAAATTGAATTGAAATTTAAAGAATAAATAAATAAAAAAAGATGATGATGAGAAGAAGAAGGCATAAACTATAAACGATTTATATTATTGAAGTAGTAGTTTGAAATGGATAAAGTGGGAGGATGAAAACAACAAACAAGAAAAAGTCAAATCTCATTGCTCTCAGATTAAAGTGATGGAAGGAGGGAAAAGACAGAATATCATCGACCAAAGTGGCAAATGGTATGGTGAAGCGCAACATTGCAAATGTTGAAACGAATCAAGACGAATGAAACGACGAATCTCTTTTCCGTTTCAGGCAAATTGCAATAAATATTTGATAAATAAGCTGAAAGTAAATGGAACCATAATCCGTCGACAGCGACAACGACAACGATGACGCCGTTGTGATGTCAAAGACAATAACATTTGGTTGTGAAGTGAACATTTGCTGTCCAAACATATATGAATGAATCGCCGAAAAAAAGTATAGTACATTTCAAACATTCAATCCAAATGTATATATTCAAATGAAATGAAGAATAAGAGGGGAGCCTAGAATAAAATGGGGCAATAATAAGAGTAATAAATGCTCTTATATATTCACGAACAGATCAGTTTGACATCGACCAAAAAAAGAAAAAAACGGACGTGAGCAATTGCAATGATCGTGATCATTCTTCTCCAATTCGGAAAATGAAGAAGAATGAATTTGGTCCTTTTTATGGTTTATGAGAGTGGGTGTGGGCTGAATCCAACGGCTATCACAACATTGAAAACCCCTTTTATTCTACACACACACACATCTTTCTTGTCACTTATTATGATTACATTTTCGGTTCGTTTTAACTATTCTTTGGGTAATCTATCATTCGATTCCTATTCTTCTTATCGTATTCCAAACTATGGAATTGTGAATGAACATGCGAATGAACCAATTTCCATTTGAATCAATTAGAGTTTACATTTGTTTGCATCGGCCACCACCACCACGATGTCGTCTCCGGTTTTTGGGATTTGCAATGAGAAAAGTAGAGAATTTGCATATTCCCACTTATTATTGAATAGAAATGAGTAACGAAATGTAGGCTATTCTCTCCCATTAGTATTAGAGAATTATTATGAGAATCTTGTTGTGACTGTAGAACCATTGCCATGAAAGAATAGCAACGGCAATGGCGACAGCGGCGAAGAAGCAAAAGAAGAAGAAGAAACTCTTATTCAAATTAATCTACGAAAAAGAGAATTCACTATAGAATGGAAATGTGCATGAGAAACAGGAGAATGAATTTAACAATATTCACAGACAAGAGAATAAGTGAATGGCGACAACCGAGCCGGCCGGCAATGTAGACGGCGACTACAACGACGACGACGACGATTGGTAATTAAACCGAAGAATGGAATGGGATTCAAATGGCCTAAACATAGATGAGAACATAAAGTCATGAACTTGTCCGCCCTAAGAATTGCCTTAAAAATGTAGAATGTTGACATGGCATTGCCATCATCACCAGATCACATTCCAATGACATTTTTGTTGTTGTTTATTGTGGTTCATCTACCCAATTGTATGTTTATATTGTGTGGTCCCGATTCTTGCGGTCGGTTGCATTCAAATTGGTCAGCCACACAAGAAGAATTGAATACCGAAAGAAAGAATCCGACATCTTTGAAATTCCACCCATTCTAGGTCATCATCATCATCACCGAAAGACAAAGACACATGTACAAATGTCACTTCAAATGGTTTCGGACATTTCAAACCACAAAAGAATTGGACCAAAAAAAATAAGGGAAAACAAACGATGGCAAACTAACACAAACACAAATTGAGTTGATTATATAATTAACCGAGCATGTTAATTGGATGCGCAACTACGAAACCAAACATTTTGTATAAATATTTGGAAATGTTGGACTCCCATTCTAGATTTTCATTTCCAACAGTTCATTCAAACTCATTACTCATTATAATGATTAGATTACAAGATAGATGACCAAATGATAAAGTGGTTCGTTGCTTTTCTCGATCCAATTGGAACAACAACAACAACAACAACAACAACAACAACAACAACAACAACAACAACAACAACAATAACAAAACAGTAATGTACAATAACATTGTACATCATTCAATAATAATAAATTTAAATATTTTTCAATCCTTTCAATTGGTGAAAAAGTGAACCCAAAGCCCAAGTATCGATTCATTGCTAATGCATCCTGAAACTGTAAATCATTGATAACGTTTCCTTCTCCTTTCTGTTTCGGATGGCTCCGTTCCATGATGATGATGATGATGATGGGATTTCATTTTTCATCAAGTTGAACATTTGGAAAGATTGCAACCCACACATTCTTCATTGCTGCCAATGGAGAGCAAGTGAAAGAGAGTTTCACTAAAGCAGCTCAAATCAATCGAAATTACTATATGTTTGTAAGCGGATTATAAATTAGAAAAGCACAAGAATGATGAAACTGGAGAAGCCAGGCCATAATTGCCACCTCGAGGATCGAGGTACGTTTGCAAAACAACGTAGTGCAACACAACAACATCATCGGAATGGAAAAAAACATTTTGCATTATTGACAACGTATATATATATTTGTGACATAAAGCAAAAGAGAGAGAGATACGTTGTTATCATTTGTGCTATTATATAACCCGAACAAATCCTAATTGCAATCGACGGTGCCCTCGATTTTAATCGGAAAATAATAGCAACGAGACCCCCAGAAAAAAAGAGGAATGGATCAGGATAATGCATTTGGGACGAATGTGGACGGTCCCAAAACGATCGACACCATTGGATATCGGAACTGATCAGAAAAGAATGGAAAATGTGAGACAATGTAAATATTTGGTTTTCGATTCATAACGATTATGATGATCAGAAGAAGAAGAAGAAGAAGGAAAATGATGGTAAAATGGATGACATCTTCCGTGATATTATTAATTGACATTCAATGGATCGGTCCACAACCAGAGTCAAAGCATGTTAGCATTAACGCCCTTCTCCCTCTCTCTTTTGATAAAAGGCAATTTTCAAATTGTAAAATCGCTTTTCAAATGATATCAAATTTTAATTTAATTAGACCCACTGTCAATGGAACTAAACCCGATCTCTAAATGAAAAGAAGATTGTCAAATATCACTAGAAAAAATTGAAAGGTGAACCAATATTCTATTGGCATCGTGGCGAGTAATTCGATTAAGAGCATACTATTGCTGCAAATGCTGTTACAAAATTTTTGCTTGGTTCAATTTGCTCGATTCGAAGAATTGAATGAATGAATGAATGGCGAATCACGGCCCGAATGTCAACAAATGCAGAATACTGTGCAAATAAAGTGAGTACTAATTATCGCTGAGTGAGTGCTCGCTCTCTCCCATTTGCTCTTCAAAAAAAAAAAAAAAAAAAACCATTCCACAAACAGAAGCTGAAACCAATGTATAATTTAGAGAGAAAGCAACGTTGGTCTGAGTGAGTGGATGAATGATCAAACAGTGGCAATCATTTTCTGATTTATAGTAATACTCAAATGGAATGAGATGTGGAATGAATTTGACACGAATTTGCACATTAGTGTAATTGAGATTGGATTGGATCATTGCAACAACATCGAAAATATATTCCAAGAAATCTATATTGCTAATAATAATAATAAAAAACGGTTGACATCATCACTGAATCAAAAGGCAAATTCTGAATTAGTGAACGCGAGAAGAGAAGAGAAGAGAAGAGAAGAGAAGAGAAGAGAAGAGAAGAGAAAAAAACAATTTAAAGTTAACGCCAACAAGATCGTGAATGCAACGAACCATTGGGCTACTTGTGAGCCAAAACTGATAAGATGTTGTACACTAATTGATGTGATTCACTTTGGAATCGTTTTACTCTCAAATAAATATATATATTTCTGGTATTCCATACGGCATGTTCACCTAATGTTTTCTCGTTTTCACCATATAGTGTTCTAAGGAGCAGGCCATTTTGGAGTGCAACATTTCGGGTGACTCATCTCATCACTCCAACATCTCTCGTTTCGGACACTAGACCACCGTCAATATCGAGGCGGTTGCAACAACATAAAAACCTTACACCGATTTAGGTTTGTCATTCATTCATTCTCTCCGTTGCTAACGATCTCTCTCTCCTTTGGTTGCTTCTCAATGGTTCATGCAATTAAACTAAATTGCTACTCTCACTCATTTTGGTCGCCCTTTCAACATCGTTGAAAGCATCGCACACACACACACACTTGGTTTCCTTTTCAATCGTTGCGATGCAAGAATATAAAGACACAAATTCGTTCATGGTCATTAAGTTGTGTATGATGATGATGATGATGATGGACCAGAATGGACCGTATGAAACGATCAATTGGCACAATTGATGTTGTTGTTAGTTTCGAATATGGTCGACAAGCTAGAATTGGCAACAAGCGAAAAGCCAAGTTGAATGGAATGTCCAATGAACACATACAACTAATGATATCATCACACTAACACACACATGAAAAGGGGTTCATTTCATTCAATTGGGTAAATTTGTTCATTGTCGCCCCAAAAAGTGAAAGGTGCCAATGTGCATTGATTGGGCGACAAACATGAAAAGTGAATTAAAAATGGTTCGACAATGGCGTTTTGATCCATCGACGGATGTAATATACGTCGTCGAACCGGAAGCATTCGACGATTGAACTAAAACCAACGTCCATATACACACAATTTATATAACTCGATTCACCCTCGATCATCATTCGTATCGAGTCGTGTCAACATTTGGAAGGTCACATCCAAATGGTGGAGAGAGAGAGAGAGAGAGAGAGAGAGAGAGAGAGAGAGAGAGAGAGAGAGAGAGAGAGAGAGAGATCGGTCAATATCCAGGAAAATGTGCGTGTGTCCGTGCCAATGTATTGTAGATTGTAAATTCTTTTCATTATCATTATTATTCTAGCTTCTGGTCACGTGGCGACAATCGGACAGCATATAGTTCCAGGACCGAAGGAAGATGATTTCGGCACGTGCCTAGACTTTACTGTTACACAGAATTGTTAGCAATGCGAGAGGATTAATGTTGAGAAGTGAAAAAATGGTTCAAAGTGAAATGAACGAGCGCAACAAAGTTTCCTAGACGAGAAACTTCTAAGCATAAAGTTACAGTTGCAGAACTGTTTGTAAATGTTCCATATTTAAACCAAAAAAAAAAAAAATAAAGATCAAATTTATTTTTCTCCACATTGAATGGATTGAATTCAACTAACAATGGAAAATAAACGAAGAAATTGGCGACTCATCATCACGAATCATGAATGGTCAAATAACGAATGAATAAGCTAAAAAAAGCAATGGTTCCAAATCTGATTATAATGTTGATCGAAGATCAACCAAAAGAGACAAGGAAACATTGAAAATAAATCACAGAAATACTAAGACGACAGCAAGTGAATTGATTGAATCGAATAAAGAACGAATGAAATCACCATACGAATGAATGAGATCGTCAGCTAATCCAATTAATCGACAAATGGTCCGAATGAATGAATGAATGAATGAATGTTTGCCACCCATTAACATTGATCGATTCGCTTTCATTTGTCCCCCAACCTCAAAGATGCCAAGACAAATTCATACAAGAATCATTGGCAAAATCATAGATTTGCCGGATCGTATCAATTGAAGTTAAGAAGAAAACTAAATCCAAAGATCAAGGCCCACATCAATACAACACACACACACACCTATGTTCAATTGGACATGCCAATTGAAATTCCAAATGTAAAAGCCACCACCGAAAAAAGAATGAAAGTCCATACGTTCAATTGATAGTGGCAAATTGAATCGACGGCAAAGATTAATAACGACACCTGACCCATGCTGAGTTCATCCTCCAATGGTTCTCCATCTTATGGTCGATCAAGTTCATTCAACAAACGGTCAGGATTTGATTGTTGATGATCTGACAGTGCGGATGAATGTCATGATGTGCGTTTGATGATGAGGCCAGCACCCAGTCAGCTAGCTAGCTATTCAAAGCGGAATGATATACCCCAAACGAAACAAAACTGGCCTCTCAAATGCGGTCAATCTAACTTGAATGGTAGCCAATTAATGAGATCGAGCTCGATTTTCCACACTAACGTATGCATACATGCATAATATTGAACGGATCGAGTGGGATAAATATATTTATATATATCATCGAGTCGGATATATGTGGCTGATAATTTTGTCGTTTGTAATGTTGAGCTTCGTATACGGTGATAACTCGAAGGCTACCGTCTACCGGTGAGGCGAGCTTAAATTTATTAATTTAGGATGATGTCGAGAAAGGTAAGAAAAAAAGAAAAAGGCGATAGAAAGAGATGAAACATTCCACCGTTCTTCTTTTTTTTGTTGTTGTTGTTGATCAAGCGTGGGGTTAGATCGGCGAATAATCTCACCGCCTTTTGAATGATATGAAGATTTTGAAGTTATGAAGAAGCACAAAGAAATTATGGTTTAACCCATTAGATATATAAACGTAAAAAGATCGAATCGTAATATTTGGGGTAAAATAATCTTCAATATCATCAACACTTTGAATCAACTATTGATCGTCATCATCAAATTCAAATGTAACCATAGAAAAAAAAATTCCAATAAACAAAAATGGAATAATCCACTCAAATCAATTCCTTATTGATTTCGATTAGATTCCGAATTAGAATGGAAAAGAATAAATCAAATCACAAAACGTTCATTGGATTTATCAAATCGATCACATCATTTTTGTTGTTGGTTGATCATATTCAAAAGGTTGGTGGCGGTGGTGGTGGGTATTTCGTCCTAATTAAGGCCGATATCTACATTCACCATTCGCCCACATGAATCATTGATTACCATTACTAAATGGCAATGGTTTGCTGTCGTCATTCGCATTCAACCGAAAACGTTGAAAACACACACCATCGTCTGATTGTTGAACTCAAGAGGTTCTGTAACTAAGATGAGAGGAAGAGAGGGACAACATTGACAAGCTTTGCAATGTTAATTACGCTAATGTAAAACGATGGAAGAAGTGTTACGACGAAATGATAACTAAGAGGAGACAATGAATGACAGCCGAAAAGAGATGAGCCTCCATTAGTAGTAGAGTACAAACGTCTTTTGGTCAATGAATAGATAGAGGACACACAAAATTGTCTACTTATTTGTTGTAACTGAAATTGGTCGTGAAGTTTGGATGATAATGTTTGAACCTTTCGAGATGAGAATAGATAGATATTGTGGAATTTGACGCCTGCCAGATAGAGTCATCTGGAGACGACACTCAATTTTTTTTTCTGGGAGTTGAGGTTCGACTCGTCACATCGTTGAATCGTCAAACGAGCTGTCAAGTTGGAGGGAATTGTCAACTATTTTTTTTTCTTACTTCGTCATATAGCAACCAATTAGCATCATCCCACAGATCGAGAGTAAGAGACTCCATCATCAGATGGACATTTTTTGTTCACAAATATCAGTTAGGTGTTGGTCCATGCTTGATGAGATGTAAAATGTGTGTAGGTCGAATCGAATCGATCGGTTCCTACACACACAATATTTGGATAATGAAAATGATGATAAAGACATACAAAAGGTTAGGACACTAAAATGGCAAGAGAATCTGAGCTAGAACCAAACTGAAAAAGTACATTAAAAAATAGGAGAACAACCCTCTCGATCGGATACGATTTCCGACAAAACTGATACAAATTTTAAATGATAAAATTGTTTCGAATGAAAAGTAAAGGTTTTGGGCGTCAATTAATGTCGCTCCCATTTTTTTCACAACTGGTTTGACGTACGAACGTCAAGAAGGTAAACGATTAAACTGTCAACCAAACTAAATAAATAATAAGAAAACGTGTACTCCGTTTTGGGCGACTTTTATCACCAAAAAGGACATGAAGACTAGTAACAGGATCAACTATAAATATATAATGAAAATTAAGAGAAAAACAATACATGGTGTAATGAGAGGGAGAGAGAGGTCAAATGTCAAAAATGTCCTTTCCAAGTCATAGTTGTCATAGGTGCGGTCTTTCGTACATATGGAAAGATAAGTAAAATGTCTTTATTATGTCATGAAAGATAGTAGGAAACGGAGACCGGAATTGAGGATGACAAACTCACGGAAATATTCAAGGTAGATTCAAGTTTGGTACGTTCATATCGATCACAAGACAAGGGTAAGAGGATGACAATATAGATTGTTCCATTCTTACTTTTTGTTTTCGGTCGCCCTATGGGACCGACACATTTGTGTGTGTGTGTGAAACGACGTATAAAATAAACTGTCGTAAAGTGAAATTAATAAGAAAGATTAACATTGGAATGAAGAAGCCTAGCGAAAGGATCCATTTGTCACCCAATATTCGTTGGATGACAATAGCAAACGGCAATCAATACAATAACTGTCTACACCTGGCTGTGCTGCTAAAATGTTGTGGAATCGATTTTCCAAATGCACTAACATCAGAACACACGGAACAAATGAGTATTAATAACTTTCAAGAGTAAAGATATTAATCAAAGGGAGAGAGAGGTAACGAACCAATAGGAGATACAAAACAATTGAATGATTGCGAAATTGAATGGCACAATTGTGGCTCTCGAGACTAAAAATTGATTCCGTCTTCAATTGAAATCAAAGTTACAATGTAATGTGAAAAAAATAATAAGTGCAAACCAGTCTAAACTAAAAATAAAAAAAAAGAGGGAAAGAAGGCAGAAAAAATATTGTAAAAATAAAATAGACAAACGACGGAAATGAAAGTGAAAAAGTCGAACGGACGCGTGACAAAGATATCGATGCCGACATGACTTTTAGAGTTTTTGGTCAAAGCTGATGCCGACAAAATACAAACAGGTCCCGTTTGTCTTGATTCATTGACATGGAACAAAATGTCGCCAACATTTTTGGGGGCCAATCAACAACAAGCAAAATAAGCAAGCGTATTGGAACCGCCTGAAAGTCCCCTAAAGTGTCCCCCTTGGATTCCTTTGAAATGACCCCTTAAAATGACCCCCAAATGTGTCCTCCATGACACTATCATCATCATGTTTAAGTAACAGTCCTAATTGAACCATTCAATGTTGAACATCACAAACAAAAAACGGATGTGATTGAGAATGTATGACAACGATTGTGAAAAACTCGATCAGAGATGACCAAATAAAGAAAAAGTTTGTTCCAATCGATATGAACTGAAACTTGAATGAAATGGACAAGATAAGTCGAAAGATAGGAGAAAAGACAAACGGTCAAATGAGAGACAAAAACAAGAACAAGAAAAATAAGAAGAAGAAGAAGAAGAAGAAGTAGGAAACCGTTTCGCCTCATTCAACATTCCAGTCGGAAAAACAATAAAGCACAAAATGCAATGAGGATTGCTAATTAAGATTACGTCTGGAGACGGAGTCAACACAAAGTTGAAGAATAAAGATCGACATCGACCGAGCACGACAATCATTGTCCGCATGACATACAATGACCATAATGAATAAGACTGAACAGTTGATGGAGGAGGGTAAGTTGACTCGATGCATAATAATAATAATAATAATAACAATGATCATAATAATTAAATTAAAACATTGGAAAAATTCAATTCAAAATGTAAATAAACACAACAAGCCCACAGAATGGTGAGGCACATTAAGATTCGGTCGCAAACGATCAAACTGGCTCGGTTGCCAAGCTACCGTTTTCGGCCATTACCACCATTCGTTTGTGTGTGTGTGTGTGTGTGTGTCACAACAAAAACGACGAAGGGGACAATTTTGAACCGTCCACCAATTGAATGTCTTCTCTTCATTGAACAATTGACATAAGTCAGTAATTGAGATGACTATCATCTGAATTCTTCCTTCTCAAAACACATGGAACACATTTGTTTGATATTAATGTCTCAAATGTAAGTGGTCTCTCACAGTTATCTTTATGGCCCCAGAGAATACACCAAAACATCGAATGGGACATTCGAGTGGTGAACGAGAACGATTGACCTAACCTCAAATGATGATTGAGAACAATTATTCTACCAAAATAGGATTGGAAAGAAACTGCAGCAGCTGCTACCACCATCATCATCATAGGTGCCATATCGGTGGAGATGGTGGTGATGTTTGGTCAATGGCAATTAAAATGGTTTGCCCACTTGATCACAATCAAAAGTCGGGTAATCCTTCGGCCATCTCAACGACGACGACGACAGCCGAGTAGAGAATGAAAGAAAAGAATGAAAGATCTTTTCGATCATAAAGATCGATTGGTCAGATGATGTCAGTTAGTTCAGTGTATGTATGGCCGTCATCATCATCGTGAACTAATTAGAAGGGAGAACAAACGAATAAAACTGGTAATCGGATCGGACCGATAATAATAGAGTTTGAAGACTGTTATGAACTGATCGAATGTTGATTGAAAAAAAAAGAAAGAAAGAGAGGGAAGGAGAGAGAGGCTGAGTTATGAATTATGGAATGAATGATCTAAACCATCCCAGAAAAATTGTGTAGCTCCCTTTCTCGGATTCATTGATGACGAATCCAACAATGTTGTCGCAATTCATTGTACGAATTATGATTATTGGAATCGAATTGAAAACTGTTTCAACTGAACGAAAGAAAAAAAATTTGAAGTAAACTATTGGTTCTTGCGCTCCGTTTGTTGTGAATGATGATGGATGAGTTTAGAGTGAGACTCGGAAAATAACTTCATCATCTTACGAGGAGACGACGGTGGTGCATTGGATGGCAAATTTTCACTCGGCACACAACATTTGGCCATCTATATAATAAAATAATCTAATGCCATCATCGTACTTATTGGAACGACAAATGCAATGACATTTGCTTGTTTGGTTGGCAGTTCATCATCCAATTGCAGTTTTTCCTCGATCAGTTATCGGATGTGGCCGTCATATGCATTTTAGGGGACTTTTCTTCATGCACCAGAAACAATAAGCGCAAAATGATTGACGTACAAAGATCAGAGTATACTAAACAATGGCAAGTTTGAGTGATAAACTAGGAAGCACATTGCTTAATTAGACTCATCATCACACAACCACTCGGTCATTATTAACCCGTAGATTGAGTGGAAGACAAGAATGGAATGAATGAATGAACGTACCCTCAAAACCCGATTCAAGATGTATAAAAGAGAGCGAGTCGTACACGTTGAATGGGTATAAAATGGGAACATTTTCAATGACGTCAAGGACGACGATAATAAATGATTGGTGGTTCAATGGTGATCCTAATTTGAAAACTAATTCTTCTGTATCATAAGAATAGATCTCGTTCAAAGACGAAAGAGAAGAGAGAGAAGATTTATGGTAAAGGATAAAAGTTTGCATGTAGTAGTGTACCAGAATTGGGTTAAATGAAAAAAAACCGGGAATTGTGATTGTGAATAACTAATGATAGACGTGAAAGTGAACAAATGACAATGAATTGTAAAGTGTGGGAATCGATTCAGATTGATTTCATTTGCAGGATTATATATGCAAAAATTAAATTATTAATGCACAAAATCTTCAAACCCATCGTTATGTTAAATCGGAAGAGAAAAATGAAACAGGAACTTACCTAAAAGAGAGAAAAAAAGAAAATTAGTAAAATAATTTAATTTAAAATTAAATAAAATAAATCGGTCAAATTTTAACGTTAAACAACATTCTAATTTTTTTGATTGAAGCATCTGACAGGTAAAGATGAACTTAAACGATTATAGTATAAGAAAGAATGGAAACTGCCAATGGGAAACAGTTGCAAAGCAATTAGTAATGGATCGACATGAGAATCTAGTGTTCATTCTCATTCACTTGATTTGCATCTCGGTTTTTGTTTCATCGGTGTCACCAAAGAGGATCGTGACCACCAACGATCACGATCGCATGACTTATGTGAGATAATATGCAAGTATATGACAAGTTTAGATTTGACAGTGACATTGCTAATGTCAGTCGGCTGCTGGTCGACTATGTTTCAATGATCCACTCGCACACGAACTCAATTTTTTTTGTTGATCGATTGCGAACGATGGGAAAATGTGTTCCCCTCGACCATACACATCAAGCATGAATGGATATCATCATACAAATATAACATTGGAAACTGTCTCCTACAACAACAACAACAACAAAAAAGAACAAGTCTAAAACTATAATTAGATTTAATCGTTGATTCAGTTCTCAAATGGTTCGTTTTTGTTTTGTATTTTTCTTTCTTTGCTTTGTGGTTACCTTTCTCACCTACCAATAAAGTGGTCCTAACAAGTGTACGATTCACACTGGAATTTTCCAATTGTGGATGTTGACGATGAGAATGTAATTTAATTTTAGAATTGTTTGCCAAAGTCATATATGAAAGTGGAGTATAAAATAAAGAGAGGCGAGATGAAAATATCGTTAACTATAAAGTGATTAATTGATGAAATGTATTGTGGATGGTTGACAGTCGATCAATCGACACACTCTCTTCACTCAGAAAATTCAAAGTGCGATCATAGGCAACAATAAGAGAAAGTATCATTAAAATCGAATAGAAGGAAAGATGATGATAATAGTCATTTTTTTTCATTGATAGATGAAAACGAATGGATTGATTGCAATTGAACGATGAGTGGATATGAGTCTAAACTTAGTAACAAGCAGCACGATTGTTTAGGTTGATGACGATTCAAACTGCAGTTGATTTCCAGCATCAAACATCTGATTGGTTGTAGGAACAACTACGACGACGACGACTACAACAACAATAACGACAACAGCGACAACCGAGAACACGAAGAAAATGACAAGCAAGCAGAATATAATCAAATTTGGCATCAATGTGTCACACACACAGTTTGTGTATGTGTGTGGGATCATAATGATCAAACTGTGTCAAAACCGTGACTTCCATCTTTGTTTCAAAGATGGAGAATGGAAAAATATTGTTTCCCGAAATGGAAAGGAAATGGTTACATGTAAAATAGTGGTCGATAATGATATGAGTTGTACACAAATCGACGTCGATCGCGGCGTTTCAATTGAAATCGATTAACAAATAGATTGAATGAAAGGAGATGTAATGAAATATTTTTAAAATGATATTTTCCATTGCAGTTGCGATCGACGATGACGACCGATTGATTGACATTTTATGGTACCACAAAAAATGGAGCTAATTTTGGAACATAAGTCTAAGCTTTCCATCCTGGAATTGGTCTAACTAACCGTTCCCCATGATACTTGAGCAAAATGGGAAAAATGCGGAGAGATCCAATTGAATCGATCCAATCGGCATAGATCTTTCGGCATACGATCATAATCTTATTGAACCGTACTTGTGTTTACTTGTAGCAAGTCGTCGGCTTAAGCTTTTGCCTAATCCATTGCAAAAGTTCAACAACATCAACAACAACAACAACAAGAACAAAATAAACTTGGGAACAAATGTAGTGATGGGGAGATTGAATGTCGATTCAATTAAGAAATGTGCTTTGTCCCATTTGGTTGAAACCGAGATCGGTTCGGTCCCCCAATCATCATTCTAGCTAGGCTATGGGTAAAAGCATTGTGTTTGAAAGTATTCAATAAATCTAGGCAAACGTTCCCTTCCCGTTCACATGGCTCAAGTGGCCCCGAGAACGAACCTTAATCCACCTTGAACGAGACGAACCCAACGGCAATTACAATGGAAAAGGGACAAAGTCAGTCGATTACTCGATTGTGTCGGTTGTCGTCGCCGAATCGGACCTTAGCAACACAATAGATACGAATTGGAACGGCGACGACATCTAGGACTTGGGCTCGTTCATCAAGTGGTTCTTCAACAAGACACACGAGACCAAAGAGTGGTTCTCACATGACAAATGTTCAAGTGGTACAGGCTAGTGTCGAACATGGCAAGTTCGGGGCACACGTCATGAACCCATTGGCCCAAAGGCCGACATGGCAAACTGTTCCTACATTTCTGTTACTCTCTGTTGGACTCATTCAATGATCGGTTGATTTAGTATTCAACAAACCGATGAACATGAACGGTATAGGAAAGTTGAACATAAATAATGCAGCAAGAAAAAGAGAGAGAGAGAGAGAGAGAGAGAGAGAGAGAGAGAGAGAGAGAGAGAGAGAGAGAGAGAGAGAGAGAGAGAGAACGGCACTTTTCGGTTACGCAAACATTAATGTGAATTCATATACAAAACCGAATAGTATAGTGCCGAATCTAGACAATTATTAATGAAAGATTAAACGACATGATGCAAAGAGTAGAATGCAAACATTTGGACTTTTCAGTTTTCAAACTCTCGACTGGAAGTCTGCCTTAAAGTGTGTGTGTGTGCATGTATTCCACAATTTGTGTTCACATGATGTTTGATTGCAAGAGTGAAGGGAAAATATTTACAGAAAAGCAAAAGATTCAAAACGAAAAAGAAGATGGACGGATATTGCCACAAACTCGGCAGGGGAGGTACGAGATGAATATTATTATTAGACACAAACAATATCTATATCATCAACAATATTGGCAATTGAAATAACATAGGAAAATATCAATCGGTCGGTCGGTCGGTTGGAGGCAACTATCCGTAAGCCAAACAATTGAGAATTCATTCCAAATAGAATGGGAATCTAATTGTCGACCACAAACCGAGTATAGGAATTGAAACACACAAAATAGATTCCGTTCGGTTTTTTTTGTTTGTTTGAGGGTAGACCTCGAATTCCCGGTGTGAGCGGTGTACCGATGGTTTTTTGGTGAGGATCATAAATCACTTCTACACCAAATACACAACAAAAGAACATGCCAAGATCTCGTACAGTTTTTGTGTGTGTGTGTGTGAAGATAATTACGATCAGTGTGAGAGATACGGAAAAGAAAGAAAACATATCAAGACAAAAGACTAACTATTCAATGCTACTAGAATTTCGTATTGAAGATGGATGAGAAAGTGATGCAATGTGAATTTTTGCTTGGATTAATGCATACGCATCGTTTGGTCTTTTTTCAAACAAATAATAGCGAAACGATATCATAATTAAAGATGGCAACCGTAATTAAAACACACACAAACACTTGAATCAATGTTGATGTGTGTACGATAAATGCAAACTACTACTCGGTGGGAATCTCGCAACGAAACGCACAAATGATCGTTTGAATGAGCCGAATCAACCCATCCCATTTGATTATATCAAAATGAGATAATGCTTTTATGTATAGTGTGATATAATAATTAAAATGTCAATCAAAAGTGTTTAATTAATGTCATGATTTGTACAATGAATGACTTGAATGACACCTACGATGATGAATGATGAATGTATATGAAGAGAGAATGATGCCGAACCAAAAGGAAAATTTGGTACAACACAAATCACCGTACAAAATGATATCCTAACCGGATTTTCAATCGACATTTATCCGCTCAAAAAAAATGTGATGAACATTGAGAGTGAGGCACGCCAAAACCGTAAGTTTCCCTTTCGTTAAGGAGAGATGGCTCAAACAACCGACGATGTTCATCGATCTAGATCGAGATCTTAAATCATTGCGAGAAGGAAAGAAAAGGCGACACCAAGAACAAAAAAAAAGATAATGGAAAGAAAGGAAAAAATGAAACAACAAAAGCCGGAACGATTGGTGTAAATCACCGAAACTAAAGAAGATGATGAAGAAGAAAGCTAAGATTAGAGTTGACCGAAGTGATAATGGACTACGTCAAATTGTTAGTGAATGAATGAATTGAATTGAATGTAAGTTACTTTGTGTTGACCTGTTGTCTTTGTAGTCTTCATAGTTCCACATACGAATGGCACGAAACACACACATACACAATTTGGATGATTATAATCTATGCTCACGAAATGTTTGATTCATTTGAACAAGGAAGAGTAGAGTCTAGTAGGGGGACCAATGAAGAACGATTGAGACAACATTGTGAACATCAAGAAACAAAACAACTAAAAATAAGGACAGAAAAAAATGATAAACACTCAATGAAAACAAGAGAGAGAGAGTAAAAGATATATAATCTAATTAAACGAAATTAATGATTCGAACCATTAGTTTCATATCATTTCATAACAAGACAAACTCTTCATCATCTTATACTACTTGTCTAAAAATATCTCATCAAAGCAATTCACAATAGAAGTGAAGTCAATCACCATCATCATCATTCCTATACAACACGTTTCAATGTTTGTAAAGTTATCGATCTGATAAAAGACCAATGGATGGTATAGTGTTAGTGCGTGATTCAAAGTGAAAGCAAAGTCAAGTGTCGTTTGATGTGGGAAAATTGGTCCTGATTTTTTCGGGAGGTGATTACAATTAGTCGCCAATTAGGGAATATTGTTTGAGTGTGTAAGGTGAATCCAGGCGATATATTTGCGATGCACAAGAAATGGACACACACACAATCGGACGTTTGATGGTTGAAAGTATAAATTAAAAATGTTAAATGATCATGTATGACGATGTATGTACTTCCTAAACGTCGATTGAGTTAGTAAAGATAATTGGTGCGTATAGAGAAAGAGAGAAAGCAACCAGAAAAAGACAGAGAACAGCTGGTTGAGGCTTCGAGCCTTTTACATGATAATTAACGGCATCTGAACCGATTCCACATTGATGGCGAGACGAAACAAGAAAATTAGTTTACATTTCAGTTTATATTGCCATCAAATGCAGGTCAAATCATTGGAATAAAAAGGAAATAGAGGGAGAGAGAGAGAGAGTTTGACACAGGCCGAATCCGAATACACACAACAAAAAAGTATGGAAACAACAAGAAGAAAATAGTTTTAAATTAAAGACCATTTACCATTGAGATTGGTAGACACCGCAAAAAATATAGTCAAATAGAGAGTAATGTAAAACAAAGTAAATGCAACAATCCAAAAACAAAAAGGAAATGGAAAAAAAACATGTAAAAGAGGGTTACGAACCATTTACAAGAAAGCCCATAATATTTGAGAATTGTGATCCAAGTTTGTTTCCCAGTGAAATTAGCTTGCATCATTCTTTTTGTTGATGATAGTTGAAAAATTGATCGAGCACAATGCAAGAACAAAATGAAAGATAAAATATGATTCGATTTGACTAAATGTGTTAACGAAGACATCAATCGTGTTCAGTTCTTAAATGATGATGATGAGCAGAGATGGTTTCGGTTTAAATACACTCAATAAGAAAGCCAATGCCAGCCACAAAGAACAATGTGACTACAAAATGAGTCAGCAATGACACAAGTCGGCCAAGAGTGGAAACCATGCATGCGCTCAAGTGTTAACAAGGCGCCACGTGAACAAATTGACTTGGTCAGTAACCAGAAATGGAGCCACAAATAGTCAACGCCACCTACAGAAAGTGGAAGCCATGCGATGATCAATGTGCGAAACTAGCAAAAGTCAGAAAAGAAGTCACAGATTGTCAGCAATGAAACAATGTATTCGCTTGAGAGAGGGAGCCATGCAACCAGACAATTGTTGGAGACGTTTATCAGCGATGTGACCAGAGATAAGGAGTCAAGACTGCAGTCATGATGCAATGCTGTGGCGTCTATTACCTTAACGAGTCGGCGCCATTCGGTTATAACCAATATATTGGTTGCTATTGTAACTGGTCACTTTCGACCAGACAATTGTTGGACACGTTTATCAGCGATGTGACTAGAGATAAGGAGTCAGGATTTCAATCATGATGCAATGCTGTGGCGACTACCACTTTGATGAGTCGGCGTCATTCGGATAACCAATATATTGGTTGCTATTGTAACTGGTTTGTAATTTCAGTCTCAATTGATATATTCAAATTGAATGCAACCGAAACGGACACCACCATTTATTGACGATCGATAACTTTACAATTCACTGCAAAGGTGTTTCCGTCATCCAACGCAAAGGTGTCAATTATGCGAATGGCATAGCATTTTGAACAAAAAAATAAAAATGAGACAATTGAGAAGCATAAAATATATTTTAAGATCAATATAAGTAAGAAATATGGAAATGAAATGCAAAGAGATTGTTGCCATCTTCAGTCTATTGTTGGTTTACAATACAAGTCACGGATCAAAGGTTTTTTGGCCATCTTTCTTTTGAAAAGATTCAAGTTCAATCAAATAACAATGGTTTTATATTATGATCGCACAATCAAAGTGAACCAAAGAAAAAAACGTTAAGAAGATTTGATGAATGGGAAAAATGGTGAGATTGAAGTTTAAAATCTAATAAAATAAACCCTTGCCAAATTGGTAAGATCGATCACGTGTTACGGAATAATTATCCAATCAACTTCCACCATAATGGAAGTTAAATTTAGGTTTTAGGAGATTTGGTACAACCACCACAATAATTGCCATTAGCATAAAGATTCACATCCAACCGTTGGTTGCAGTTTATGTGCAAGAAACTAAATAGACGATTTGGCCCAGTTTGTTTTGGTGTACAACAAAAGGTGGCCATAAATAAGAATTAGATTGGTTAGATGCACAAGGTCGAGCAGGTGAGATGGAGAGAAGAAGGAAGGCAACGTCGCCAACATTGTTCGGTAATTTACGACAATTTTGTGCCGAGAAAAAAATATGAAGGTAGAAAGAAAGGAAGTTAAACGAAGATGAAGGAAGAAGAAGAAGAAGAAGGGACAAACGAAATCAATTGCAAGCCAAGACTTTTTTTAGTTAAGTCAATGGAATTGCAATAAATCGCACTGTGACTCTCATTAGTGGCAAAGTCACATTTGCGATGAGCATCGTTAGAATCGGCCATTGTGCGCCCGTCACACAAAATATGAAGACATTTATGGCTGAGACCATAAATATGAATCACAATGAACCATTTTAGTAAGTAGCAATGTAAAAAAAAGACGAAATGAAAAGGAAAAAAATGAAAAGACTGGAACCAATTTGGAATGAAGTGGATGATACCAGCAAAATGCAATCTGGCCGATCGAGATGCTAATTCCGCACATACATTTCAATACAGTGGAATAATTCCTCTTCAAATTTATTTTTCCTGTAAGAAACGATCAATCGATACAATCAAGTTAAATCTTGAATCCAATTAGAGACGAGATGGTGAGAAAATGTGAACAGAAGTGTCCATCTTATTTCCCTTGGCCCATATTGGATCAGAATAAATAAAAATAAAACGATCATTCGGAGAATCTTTACAAAAGTGGCACTAATTGTATCAATGTACCAAAAAAGATTTTGGGTGCAAACGAAGACAACAACAACAACAACAACATGAATGTTTTATTCTATGTTTGTGTTCTCCATCCATAGAATTGAGGCAACCAATGTAACAAACATTAAACGTGTTGTCGTCGTGACGGTTCCTGGGAGATGTTCTTGTCGGAGTTTTTGGGCAAATGTTCGTAACAAATCGTACCACTCGGATGCTGAGCACGTCTCGTCATCGTCGTCAGGCGAGAACCCTGCTAGAAAAAGGCCGACAATCATTTGCTTACATTGGCCACAACAAGAGTGCAAGCCAATCAAGAGAATTTTTCTGGTCCAAAGTAGACCACATAAGAATAGGATGAAAGCAATTTCAATTAAAGGGAAATGTTTGTGGCCATAAGAATTGACAATATCAGAAGGCATCAAGCCATTAACGTAAAATGCATGTCGCCTTTTTGGCCAACGAAGAGAATGTTTGGTTCGTTTCAGTTGTTAGGAGGTAATTGAAATTAATTAACCTCGAAACAATTGTTTTCCTACGTGAAACGATTTGATACCAAGACGTAAGAAAGCATTCGATCCAAACGAGACTTTGACGTGTTTCCAGAGTTTCCACCAAAGTAAAAAAAAATGTTCGTTCATCTATGTGGAAAGGAAAGATCCGGAAAGATTTGGGGATAAAAAAGATTGAAAGTCTAATTGCCGTTGCCCAAGTTAAGGTGTAAGCAATTCAATTATGGTTGGCGAGACATTTTACTCAACACAAAAAATCACGATCATATAAGGTCAGTGACCAAACACACAATTCGGACCATTTCAAGCCGATTGATTGTGAAATTGGTGAACTAATGCACGTTGTTTGATTGACAGACAAATTAGGGCAAATTAATTGGACACAATGATTGGCAACTCCAAGTGAACCGAAAGAGGGAGGCAAAACACGAGAAAATGTTGGAAGACAATATGTTGACAATATTTGCCATCATAATCGAAAGAATAATTTTGTAACAATCTTCATTGGAAACGGCAAAGAAATCTAATGTAATTTGCTAAAGAATTCAAATATAGTCAATTAGATTGGGCGAAACGTTTGCAAATGAAATTATACTTGAATGTTGAACGAATAAAACGAACAAAATGTTAAGAAATTATTATCAAGAATAATTTGATTAGTGAAACGACCGAAAGGTGATTGACGCCATCATGAAGAGAGTGAACAAAGGGGAAAAAATGTTCAAATCGACTTTTTGACACCAAATCCGACACTTTCAATCAGACCTTTCTATTGTTCGGCGACACATTCAATATGCCAGTGTAGTACAAGATTGTATAGAAGAAGAATAAGAATAAAGAATGAAAAAAATTAAAACTTTGAATACAAGGACGACGACAACAACAACAATGAGAACGGAAGAAAAGTTCTATTGAAACGTGTTGTGACCTAAAAAGTTTCAAGCCCATCACACACACACACACACATACACCGAAAGAGATGACAATGAAGAATACAACCAACATTTACCAAGAATAGAATCGTTATGATGCAAATTCGATCCAAAAGGCAAATGAGTTTGATGTAGACCGAAGCAGAATAAGGGGAAGAAATGAGATTCTTTTGAGAGTTGAATGCAAACATTGAGCTTGTGTACCGTGACCAAACACACACACACCAAACGAAAGTGTGAGTTGAAGTGATTTAGGTTGATTTACATAAAATGGTCGCAAATTATCATTAACACCAGAACTGAGCCAGAACTGGGAGTGTGTGTGTGTGTGTTGTGCCATTAAAGTTACATCGTCAATTGACAGGAATGAAGAGAATTTCATCCAAAAATATACGACAAACGACACACATTGGACTTTATGAGATTGTGGAAAACAATCGAGATAATTCAGTACTCAACGAACGGGAATGGAAACTAATCCAAAACAGATTGACTTGACGATGGATCGAGCTTCAATAAACACATCACATTCAATAGGGAAAGAATTCAATTAAATCGCATCGCTCTCGTCCTTTTAGTTTCGGTAATTATACTCACAAAGGAAAGAATTCAATTAAATCGCATCGCTCTCGTCCTTTTAGTTTCGGTAATTATACTCACAAAGGGTTCAGAGTTCCAGAAATTCAAATCAGATGCTGCACACAACAAAGCAATCACATCTTGAAATACGAATGGTTTATTGCGATGCAAACGAGGTTAATTCAATTAACCAAACAATTCTTCAAGCAATAAGACATTGTCGTGCAAGATTTCCATTCCTATCGTTTAAAGGCGATTGCGTTTTTTGTTTTGCTTGAAAGTATTCCACAAAGATTTGAAACATTAAACAGATGGTCATTTTCATTAGGTTAATTAGTAGTATTCACCAATTGTTCAGTTAGTTTTATTCGAAACTAATTTGTTTGATGAAATGGGTCCGATTTATAGATAGAAAAATATTGGTAAACGAAAGGCCGCACATGTCAGCAATCATTTACCAATCGATTCGATTGATGGAAGAATCAAAAATCAGACAACCTACCAAACAAAAAACTTTGCACTTGAGCTAAGTGTCGATCAATTTGAGATTGTTAATCAAATTATATTTATTGTTGAATTCTCCCATTCAAGAAATGTGTGGAACACAGGGAAAGAATGAATGATCAGAAACCTATTGCACAATTGATGAGAATCAAGTCTAGTTCTAGTCTAGGAATCTGTGTGTGTGTGTGTGTGTGTAATCGGCTTGCAATGAGTAGAGTTTGTATAAGCTACTAAGAACGAAACCTTCTTTTGGTGAGAATTGGAGCAACCGAAAAGTTGTACAGATCAGTACAAACAAATGCCATTGTTTCATGCCAGATTGGTTTATTGGTTCGGTTCGGTTCACTAAAACTGCTGCCACATTGGCAAGAACAAACATTGAGAACAACAACAAGAAGAAAAAAAATGTTCTCAGAACAAGCAGGTCAGATGAAGTGAATGAATGAAAAGATAAGGCAACATAAGATAGAAGAAAGGCAACAACAACAACAAAAAAATGTGAGAATAGCAAAAACCAAACATGTAGGCGGCCATTGATGCGAACGTGCCAAAATACGGTTTGTTACCTTTAGATTGGTAGATTCATTCGCACAATTCGCTCAATCATAAATTGAATTTCGATCCACAAATAAGATCGACAGGATGTGCTGAACAAACAATACACTAAATTGATGTGGAAGGAAGCACATAAATATCGAAACTCAAAGGGTAAAACCCAAATGATGAAGCAAGGGAGAGAGTCATCGATTGTACATGAAACAAAACAGGACGAATCGAACGATTTGGTTGCAACAAGGTAAACACCAAAAAGCATTTCCGTTCAAAGAGTCAAACATTGAAAAGTGTCAGCATTAAATGGCAATCACGAACAAGGGGAAGAACAATGTCAAAACAATTTATACAAGAGTTTATTTATTGGGCAATGGGTTCTCGTACAATGTACACCCATTTGCATATGCAATTTGGGTTGTGGCTTGTTGTTGCCAAAGTCGCAATGTCACATCTCGAGTGCAAGGTGTCGTCGTCGTTCGTTAAATTGTTCGCTTATGCCAATCTACCGATACTAAACCTAAATGCCTTTCCAGAATCATTCGAGAGTACCCGAAAGTTAAAGTTGAGAGTAGAAAAGTACTCGAATCTATGATAAATGATCCGACATATCCTGTGTGCATGTGTGTTCAGATCTCGTTTTTTTTCGGACTACAAAATGTCAACGAACGAGTGAATAAATCATATTGGCATAAATCTAGATAGCATAAAAACTTGCTCGTACATTGTACATTAGCAATGCAATCCAAATGTTGATGAACAATGTTCATGGTGCAAGACCGAAACGAATGGGACGACAAACTTTAAAAAAAGAAAGAAAAAACGATCGATCGATTGAGCCGCAAGGAGTTGGAGAATATTATTGGCAACAATAACTAGCAAATAACAAATGAATTTCATAATGGAAGAAAAGGAAGGAAGATTCACATTCTTTCGGACGTTCAGCGTCAATGATTTCTTCCTTCTCATTTGATGAACTCGGTTCGCTTTCATTCCGTTGTTCATGGTTCATATTTCGATTCAATCCGTTGCTCAATGACGACGAGAGAAAAAAAATCGTCCAATCATTTCATCATATAAATGTATATATATTCACATTGAGATATATCAATAAATGAATGATGATGGAAAAAGAAGAAGAAGAAGAAGGGGGTCGTCGACATGTGTATGTGTGGATGTCCATCAATAGTAAATAAACAACCAAAAACTTGTCAAGCAGAAAGTGTGTGCGTATGTTTGAAAAAGGAAACAACAACACACACAAAAACACAATTGTCACCACACATACACACACACACACACGCTGAGGTCATTGAGGGGTCACACAATATATGAATGAGTGGGTGAGAATGAATGATTGAATCAAAATGGATCGACATTGCCATTGCAGGAGAAGTGCTAATTGGTCGTGAAGCGGAAAGTAAAGTTGACAAATGTATTCGATCGATTGTCGATTGGATCGGTAATGAAATTACCCAAAAGCAAAGACCAACGGAAATCACCGAAATAAAAGAGACCAGGGCAAGAGAGGTAAAAGAAATGGTCCCAGTTTATAAAAACATGCACGTGTGTCCATAAAATGAGAAAAGGAGAGAGGGAGAGAGAGAGAGGTCAAAGTGATCTGGCTCGACCCCGAAAATCCCATGTGAGTGTTGGCTACCGATTGAGTTTGGTCAATCAAGCCAAATGAAGTGGTAATCTAATTGATTTGAATCGAGTTGCAACTCCCCAGATGAGTCTATACTTCCCACTCGAAAACATTCAACATTAGAATCAATTAGTATTGATGCAATGGAAAATATCGATCGAAATGAATGGAAAAAAAATGTTACCAACAATTGGAACAAATCAACAACGACAACAACAACAAAAAAACCAAATCAAGAGTGTCCCAATTCACATGACCGATCAAATCAATCGTCGCAAAAAAAAACGACACTCAATTGATGGAAGTTCGTCAAGTAACAACACCTTTCCATCTTATTTCAATTCAATCGGGTTTGAAGCAAATAATCCCTCATTTGGGAAAAATTATTAAAGATCCAAAGAGTGATGAAAAGAATTGGGCGAATATTGATACACAAAATACCTTTTTTAAATGAAATAACAATAATAGAAGTTGGAAGAAAAGAATTCTCCATCTTGAACTAATGAAATTGTTGGTAATAAATTTGACGATTCCAAGTGCAAAAACAGGCAAACTAATTTATTTAAACAAGAATAATTTAAATTTAACACCAGAACTTTGAATCGCAAAGACACACAACGAGAATGCTAGCCAATAAATCCTTATTAGTTCAACGAAATGGAAGAATAAAAAACACAATTAATTGAACTCCAAAAGCAATATTTTACAAACGAAAAACTGAAACTGTAAAACCTTAAAATAGTATTGGATGCTTGTTAGTACCGACAAACAAAACAAAGTAAAAAAACGGAGAGACTTCCACTTTCAGCAACACAACAAACAATCAGATCAGAGAAAGGCAAAAAAACGAGCAAATAATGGAATGATTCTCCTAATTAGACGATTCCATTGTGAGACTTTACTTTTAGATCTATCTGTGTATACTGGATTATTACTGATTAATGATCATACACAGGTAAATGGTGTATGCGAGATAAATGAAATACAATTTATAATTGTAAACTGGATGGAAAACTGCTCGGCCAGAATCTTGATTTGTCTAATTAAAGTTCCAGATTGAGTTATAATGAGTGAACCGAAAACTGATTCTTTCTCTTTTAGTCGACAACAGCAAAACGATAGTTGAATTGAATCGGGTACCCAATTCCGAATTGACAGTTTGTTTTTAATGATTTCAAAACAATTTCAAAACAAGTCAAACTAAAAACAACAAAATGACGAATGGAAAAATCTATTTTGCCATTCAGTTGGTGTCAAATATGGGCAACAATTATGTTCAATTGAACTGTTCATTTCAAATCAAACGCAAATGCAAGTGTGATTACATTCGACACATTTGGTGTTTGAATTCATTCCTCCAATGCATTGGATCATAATGATATTTGAAAATTAAATTAAATATCTAATGAAAGCGGGAATAAGAATGGGAAAATGCAAACACATCCATTGAATGAATGAATGAATAAGTAAAGTTGCCGAATCAACTTAGCCGGTAGAGAAGAAGCGGACCGATTCAATTCAATGAAGGCAATCATTCAACGAATGGCTATTGCATCAATATTGTAGAATAATGAAAGAAGCGGGAGGCTCAAGATTTGGCTTGATGATGATTATGGCCTCCACAATACGACAACGACGACGACGATGATGATGATGATTATGGTTTTGCACTAATATTTCTGTAGCCGACAATATACCAAAAACATACAAGAGAATGGAGGCGCCGCATCTTCACACTTACTATACAAAAGAAGAAACGATTTCAAGAGAAAATAAAATGATAAACATTCATCATACATACACAAATAGTTACAATGACGACAATGACGACTACGAATGCAAATGGACATTGATCGTTGATCTCCATGGCAGACACACACACACAAAAGTATTGCAAACAAAAACAGACGAAAGAGTGACACAAAAGGAATAAAAGTGTCGAAATTGAATTGAGTTTGGTTGTTGCATCGTTTCAATGAGAAAAGTTTATGGAAACGGTTGATAGTTCAACACATTGATTTAGGAAACTTTCAAATGGCAAGGCAAAGGTATAATAAATCGAATAGATACGTAATGAAATTTTGGTCGATTTCAATTGAAATGAACTTCTTTGACATATGTTCCCCAAAGAATCAAGACGAACATAGACAAATGAGGTTAAGATGCACGATTCGATGCGATTGGAAATGTACATTTCTCTTGTTTATTTGCATTCTAACATGCTTACATTGCAAAACCAATCTCATTTCATTTGTGGAGAGTGAAACAAGAATTTGCTTCACTCAACAAATGGCCACCAATGTCTTCGTAACGGGTATTGCCCGATTTGGCCAGTTGACAGACTCGTTAGTCACCATTCGTCGACACTTCGACAGTTCGTCGTCGGAGAGATGTAACCATCGTCACCCATGGATGAGAAGAACGGAAAAACATCGTGAACCTCAATCTAAGTTATGGTCGTTTGTCCGTTGTACTCGCGTTGTACTCATTAAAGAATGAAGATTGAAACAACCCCGAATGCAAATTCGGTCGACTTCGAGAGAAGAAAGATCTTTGACCGATCTTGAGTTGAATAAAACTGTCAACTCGTTACATTGCGATAACTTTTAGTTGAAAATTTCACAACTTTTAAAAGGCGCTAACATAAAAAATTTGGTGGGCGATCAACGAAATCAACTGATCCGTTTTATCAAACCATCCGTCACAAGGGTGCCGATTCATTAATGAAATATCTATTTAGGATTGATAGATTAATCAAAGGAAAAAGTCCGGAAACCAAACGATGGCGTAGTAGCCATTTGGCGACAATGCACCACGATACGAAGATGATGATGATGATGATTATTATCCTCATGATCGTTATACAATTTTTTTAGAATATATTTATGGAAACAATAATAATTTAAAGTGGCAGAGGTCATCGAAACGCATCGAGAGTAGAAGTGGTCAAGTCATTTCAACTAAAAAAAAGAAGAAAACAATTATGAACCTCATCATCATTTGGGCAGCTATTTGATGTCCATCACCTCGATCGAAAAGCAACACAAAACACCTTTAGGCATTGGAGGTGCAATTGGAATTAATTATGTCGAATGACGAAGCCACCCAACAGGTGTATAAAGATTATTAAAAGACAGAGAGTGTGTGTATGAGTATCGACATAGGAAAATTATTAACAAAATAGTTTGCAAACTTAACGTTAACACTAATAACTTCTCGCTGGCTTGATCATACATTTTTTTTGACAAATTTGTGACCAAATTATATGGTTCAAAGTCAACATGAAAGACGGAAATAAAATGTACGACACCATGGTTCATGGTTCCATTAGCAATATTGTCCGAACATCATTAATGGTCAAGGTGCCATTGTTTTTGTCCATTTTTGCCTACGACCAGAAAAATTGAATGTCAAACAATCGTCATAGGTAAGGAAAGAATCGGAATTGTTAATGGACTTTGATCGTTCCAACGTGACAAAGACGATTTATGTGGATTGGATGGCGTCAAACTACTATAAGGACATTTGGCAAATTATTATTTATTACAAATGGAGACGAAATGCAAATGTCCACTTTGGGTGGATGAAAATATATAATTCCATTGCCTAATAGGATACGGGCAAAGCCGTGAACGATAATGGAAGAAATAAGAGAAAGAGAGAAAGAGAGACAATGATATGAAATCAGTGGGACAGTAAAGTCAGGAAAAGAAGACGAAGACAAAGATGTCAACACATTTTGCCATTGGACCACACCAAGCATGAAACCGAGAGACATCATTGACAAGATTCTCTTGTAAAAAGTCATCGTATATATAATATCACAATTAAAATACATAATTCAACCAATGACACAGATCGTGTGCGAGAGTGCGTGCAAGAATACAATCACGGATTGAGATGGAGACGAGGGAAAAAAGTCAACGCATCAAGAAGTAATTAGATTGAACTGTAAAATAATAACTTTCCCTCAAATAGTTGGAATGAAATTCGATTGAATAGGACAATGAAAAGAGATCTAATTGTTTCGTTGTTGGAGACATCATCAATGGGCTTGTGTTTCATATTAATTTCAAATCAAAATTTGTGTCCCAAAGAGAGAGAGAGAGAGAGAGGACAAGTGTGACAGGACAATAAATGTCAACGAAGATGGAGATCACACAAATCATTTTGTTGTCGAGTCGCGCTGTACGTGTTCAACCAATTGCACATAGCATACGGATAAATGTTAAGTGAATCATCAAACACTCATCAAACGGCAAACATCATCATCGTGGACAATCATAATGCAAGTGAGCAATTAGTTGAAATAATGGAAACACATTTAGAATAGAATATTTTCAATAATGCATGTGTAGATAGAAAGAAAAGAGCTGTCACAGCACAAGTGAAAGATTGTATAAATATAAAAAAAGTTGCTTCGGGCGCCGGCGACGACACCCAAACGATGGAGACATTTTTTTTGTTGATGAAATCAGATTCAACGTAAAGTGGAGTCACATATCACTTCATTCACTCGCTCTTTCCTATCTCAAATAACCGGGAAGTCTCGAGATGTATACACAAGTGTTTAAGGAGGATTCAATGGTATATGACAACACAACACTCAGCCCATATTGGCACAATAGCCAAAACTTAGCCTAGAAACGAGAGATTCTTAGGAAAACATAGATGAACAACTCATGCATGGTTCGTGAATTTGTTCGTTTTCAATTCTTTTGCACTTTAAATGTTTGTCAATGCAACAAGATATAGGGTTTGCCTGTTGATGATGAGCTACATCATTCAACAAAGTTGGAAACATTTTGGCAAGATGGCGAACGATGCAACGAACACAATTCGAGCTGTAGTAAGCAATATAACTAAAGGTATACAATTGTGTGGACGTGTCCGATTATCGTCAAAAGTGCTCGACACACTAATCAAACAAACGTATAAAATAAAGAAGATGCATCGTAAGAAATCATAAAACTAAAGTAGTCGTAAAATAGATTGATTGATGCAGATTGATGGAACTTGTTCAAATAAAGTATTCCGAAAGAGATTCAGAATTGATTCCATCAAAACATTGGGAGCGAAAGAAAGAAGGAGAAAGACGAAATCCATCGCTCAAGTAAAAGATGGTAGCATGAAAATAAATGCAATTTCAATGCCAAGTTTATATTATACTCACAAACAATAAGAGTTTAGGGTCATAGTTCAATCAGAGAGAACCAAATCGGAAATGTTGTTAACGTTAAAGATGTTCCAAAAGCGATTTGGAATTTGACGCAGCAATAGAAGATAAAATGGCACTTACCTAGAAAGAGAAAAAAAGAAAGAAAATTAGTAATGGTTTATGATAATGGTAAAATTTTGTATCAACTTTTTAAAACTAATAAATTTTTCGTGTCATGGCCGACAAATATGGTTCCAAATTTGGCGACGACATAGTGTGACTTATTGGATTCAAGTGTGACATTAAATGTTTGCACTGATTCACTCGAAACTTGCACATAACTCTTTACTTGTGAACAAAATGGATGAAGTTGCACTTTCCATTTACACTACATTGCAAAAGGGAACATATAGGTGACAAGATTCATGAGTAAATAAAGATAATTAAGGGGAAACGAAGGGAAACAAATTGAAAGGTAAATATTGCAATAATATGAATGTGTGTGTGTGTCAACTATTGAATTGCAATGTCGATATATAAAAGAACAAGGACACTAAAATGGCAACGTGGACTCAAAGAACTACTACAATTTGCCTTTGGAGAATGTAAAAGTTTAAAATTCAATTTTAAACTTTGAATAGGATGCAAATTGATTTACAAATGGATTAAAAGTATACAAATGGAATAGGTCTCCCACTTGGAAAACAATTGAATTGATTTTATGTTCATGTCCATTTGCAATTGGATGTAAATGAAACTTTTATTACCTATAATGTACAGGCAAAAGTGTATACACAGAAACACACACACACACAGGACAAAGAATATCATCACTTTTTTTAGATGATGACAAAAGGTAAATCTTATGGAAAATAGTTCAAATGTAAAGTATTATTGGGTTATTGGGCTGGACGAATCATCATGGCTAAGTGCAATGGCACTAGAATTAAGGCTAAGTACAACACACATGAAAAGGGCCGGTGAATGGAATGTTTCCATTTGGAAGCCGACACATTCACACACACTCATGAAATCAAATTGAAAATTGTCGAGAAAGAAAAAGAAGAAGAAGAAGAAGAAAAGTCTCGCTTTTGTTGCCGTTGCTTTTCACACGGAACCGAAAAAAAAACATCAATCCATTTGGGATTCGAGTGCAATCGATGCAAGCGAACAAGCTTCAACTAATTCAATTTTAGATTGAGAATGATTTTCCCTTCAAATTGAAACATAAAATGTTGTTGAATTGTAAATAAAGAATGAGAGAAATAGAGGGAGAGAGGGGAAAAGAAAGTAAAGGTTCCATACAAATCTATCAATAGATATAACCAGAGGCTTAAATGTAAAGTGTTCAAAAAAAGTTTAATTGCCGTCATCATTCGAGATATTACACTGGGCGAGTCCGATTTCATTAAGGACAACAACTAAAAGAACATCAAACGATAACACTCTTGGGTCTAATCAAATTCGTCTCACAATCTCAATCTCTCGGGGTCCATTAACAGGTAGGAATCAATCAACAGTTCGAAACGATCGGAAAATCAAAATTGGCGAACAACATTTTCTAATTCAAAAGTGCGCAAGATGATCTATTAAAGATTGGACGAGAGTCGTAACTTGAACCATTTCAAATCGAGTAGTAACGTTTCATTACTTCTTTACTGACTTTGCAAGTTTAGCCTAATCTTCTTCTTCATCCATTCATTCATTAATTCATTCATTCGTTCATTCGCTATATTTGTCACTACAATTCAAATGATGACATATGGCATAAGTTTAGTTTGTGTGGAAAAGCTTTCCAGTGTCATCTTATAAGATGACGATGTTTATCATCTCCAGGCCAGGCACCTTGCCGCAACAGTGTATGGCGATGTTTGATGGAGTGGAATCAGTCATCCATCGATGCGTTTAAATTACAATCAGAACCCGTAACAAAAAGGAAATAGAAAGAAAACAAGTAAAAGAAGGTTACGAACCATTTACAAGAAATCCCATAATATTTGAGAATCGTGATCCAAGTTTGTTTCCCAGTGAAATTAGCTTGCATCATTCTTTTTGTTGATAAATTAATCGAGCACAATACAAGAACAAAATGAAAGAAATAATATGATTCGATTTGACCAAATGTGTTTGCGAGAACATCAATCGTGTTCAGTTCTTAAATGATGATGATGAGCAGAGATGGTTTCGGTTTAAATACACTCAATAAGAAAGCCAATGCCAGCCACAAAGAACAATGTGACTACAAAATGAGTCAGCAATGACACAAGTCGGCAGAGAGTGGAAACCATGCATGCGCTGAAGTGTTAACAAGGCGCCACGTGAACAAATTGACTTGGTCAGTAACCAGAAATGGAGCCACAAATAGTCAACGCCACCTACAGAAAGTGGGAGCCATGCGATGATCAATGTGCGAAACTTTAACAAAAGATGTGACGCGATGTAGTCAGAAAAGGAGTCACTAATTAGTCAGCAATGAAACAATGTATTCGCTTGAGAGAGGGAGCCATGCAACCAGACAATTGTTGGACATGTTTATCAGCGATGTGACCAGAGATAAGGAGTCAAGACTGCAGTCATGATGCAATGCTGTGGCGGCTATTACCTTAACGAGTCGGCGCCATTCGGTTAACCAATATATTGGTTGTTATTGTAACTGGTCACTTTCGACCAGACAATTGTTGGACACGTTTATCAGCGATGTGACCAGAGATAAGGAGTCAAGACTGCAGTCATGATGCAATGCTGTGGCGGCTATCACCTTAACGAGTGGGCGCCATTTGGATAACCAATATATTGGTTGCTATTGTAACTGGTTTGTAATTTCAGTCTCAATTGATATATTCAAATTGAATGCAACCGAAACGGACACCATCATTTATTGACGATCGATAACTTTACAATTCACCGCAAAGGTGTCAATTATGCGAATGGCATAGCATTTTGAACAAAAAAATAAAAATGAGACAATTGAGAAACATTAAAATATATTTTAAGATCAATATAAGTAAGAAATATGGAAATGAAATGCAAAGAGATTGTCAGTCATCCCTCGATGCGTTTAAATTACGGTCAGAACCCGTGTCCAAATAGGAGGCAACCATTGAAGAAATGAAACAATAGCATGACGAATTGAATTGCATCTAAAAGTGCGGTAAATATAACCGAATCGTGTATTTAGACAACACACAACAAAAAAAGCAGTTCATTCCCGAATGCTAAATGAATGTTATATATCCAATTGCATCGTTAGAGTGAGAAAGAGGCATGGTCCGAATAAAAACCATTCAATGTCTAAATTCGTCTACGAAAAAAAACGAGAAGACAAATGTGGGAGACTGGCAAACCGAACAGGAGTATAAAAAGTAAACATTGAATAAAGACCAGATTCTCTCTAACTTTCTTTCATTTCTTTAGTTTACAAAATTCAGTGAATCATTCCCAAATTTACAAACTGAAGAATCGTTATTCGCTATCCATTTGACGTAAACAACATTTCATTCAGGCACACACACACACACACATCATGTATATAATTGAGCTTATACAAACGAGATGCCGAGTGAAACTAGTGAAGATAGATGCGACGACACGACATGAGAATTGGGTGTCTATAAATATGGAATAGAGTCGGCGAATAAAAAAGTATATGGAACCGAGAGAAAGAGAGAGAAAGCACGATCTCGCACGATATGCCATAACCATAATCAACATATGCAAGATTCATCCAATGATGAATCTCTCATCAAATCGTTCAGTTCGTTTGCCAATGCTCTTCCATCTCGTCACTTCATTAGCATGATCTAATTTGTCACAAATGACGATGTCATTTTCAATGACTTTCAATGAATTGAGTCGTTCGCCCTCAACGACGGTTAGGTCATTATCCTCTCAATTGGATATCTCGGTCGAGCTGCAAATTTAGGTTTTGCAATAATAAAAGTCCATTACATAGATCAAAGAACATTAATGAATTTCACTATCAAAACAAAAGACAAGGTAGGTAAAATGACAGGACAATTGACCACACAATGTGTGTGTGTGTGTGTGTGTGTGTGTGAAAATGATAAGTGAATAAATTGTAGTCAAATGCAATGATGACAAAAGGCAATGTGATTCGAGATCATCATGAACAATCAAATGATTCTAGTTGGAAAATTGGAATGTTATTCATGAGTGCCACTAACAACAACAACGCATATAAAAACACAAAAAAGGAGTGAAATAAGATCAAAACGAATGGAAAAAGGGACTTTCACTTTCAAAAGTTGTGTATGTATGTGTATGATTGCAAAGTTGTCGAATCGGTTGGCGTGAGCGTATTGTGCACATTCAGTGATACAGAATGGAACGGAATTGAGTGACGCGGCACGGCATCCGAACCCATTGGATCGATGATTCCATGCAAGAATGGCGTGAGAGTATAAAGTGCAATTCCAATTGGCTTACTTCACTTGCTTCCGAACAAATTGTGTTAGCTAGAATCACAATTATTGTCAAACGATGAATGAATATTTTCGTATTCTAAACTACAGTAAAAGATTTAGCCTCACTCAGCAGCAGGAGCAACAGAAGCAATTCATCAAATGGAAAAGTCGACCGACTTCCGTTGAGAAGGATTTCCGTTTTAAAGTTTCAAAGCTCATCATCATGATCATCATCAATGGAATCCTTTTGTTGCATTGATCCATTGACTTGGTCGGTTGAATCCTCTCGTTCCAATCTCTCCCCCACTCCACACTCCAAACAATTCAATTCAATGTTTAGTCAGGTTAATTCATTTCAAATCATTCATCCATAAGTTGAAAATAACTTCGATGAATCATCATGTAAACTGAAAGTTGAATGGAAATCAAGACAGACATGCAGAAGAAAAAAGAGGAAAGCAATTTTGGGTCGATGTCGATACGACAAATTCAATTGCGATGAATAATGGGAACATACAATTGTTTGAATGTGCGATCAACGAGTCAAACTCATGCGGCCTCCTGCCAAGTGACACACCAAACTTTGACAAACTCTAGGCCCATAGATTGTTTATATGGACTCAGTTATAATACCATTAGACAAGCTAATCGAAGAGCAAAGGCCAAATGGAAAATCATTGACCGGAGAGAGAAAAGGTCTACATGAACACAATGGACCAAACCTCTTCACGGCAATTCAGGTTGTGCTTGACTTTTGAGTTTGAAGACAAAGAGGCCCGAGAGAGAGAAAGAGAGATTGAATGAGTGACTGAGTGAGTGAGTGCCGTTACAAAAGTAATGGGTGACAATAGTGACCATGAAAGACTCAAGTGACATACTGAACTGGGACTAGCATTGAATTGTTGTCCACCACCACTACACTCAACTCAATGAATGAATGGAACACTTGAATGGACATGGTCAATGGAATGGTCCGACACTTGGTGCCAGACATGATAGGAGTGTAGAAGTATGGTGCCGCATATTGACGCAAATATATATATAAAAACTAACAGCATACAAAATCAATTCAATCTGTTCTATTTTACAATGAAGAAAACGGGCAAGTAGACAAACTCGATTCCATTAAACATTTTGGTGAACAATTCAACATGGGAGTACATAAAGGCTTGAAAGCAATATTGGAACATTTTTTTGTGCCTTAAGGGGGCCAACAAACATGTTACCATTAGGGATACAGCATGATTCCCTGTGTAGATTTGTGTGATTGCCAACTCGGCACAAAAGCATTCAAGTTCACACTTTGAGCACTGCAGGGAATCTGCCATGTTCATTCATTCTTGTTCTAAACGTAAGGCGTAAGGAGATTAACGTCGCCGTCGTCATTGTTGATGGTTCTGTTCCTTTAGGATATATATTGGTTGGTTGGCAACAGCAGCAGCAGCGACAGCAGCCGAGAGAGATCAAGACAAATCTCAGTTCGCCGGGTGATTGAAGGCAAATGAAAGAAGAATGAACAGAACAAATCTGAAACGGAATCTAATGGTAAACGTCGAATACGAGGGTAGAATGTTAATTCAATTTGGTAAAGCAATCAAGAGTGAGTGACTGGGCTGCCTGGCGCGAGGTACCGCCAACCAGCCAAAGCAGCATCAATTCACAAAAAAATATAGAAGACGATATTGGACCACTCAAGAGAATGATTGCAAAAGAAAACGGCGCTGCTGGTTAATGCCGACAAAGTAGAGCAAGTGTGGAATTAAAGGTAAAAAAGCGGGACACTTAATTACACCTGAAGCTCGGTGCGACCCATCATGAACCGCCTTTGGACAGGAGGATAGAGAGAATCCTCTCTCTCGCACTCGTATTCGCTTTTGCCTCATTCCAAAGGTGACCTTTCACACCTTACAGGTAGAAAAAGAAAATGTTTCATTGCCTTCCAAAAAATGCATGCTGTGTGCATAGACAACGCCTGACACAATCGGTCGTGTATGAACAAGAGCATGCCATGGACCAAAGTATATGAACGTTGAGCACATTTTGCCTAATTGTACTGTTCGAATCATTGCCCGTGTCTAAGTCAATAATTTGACCTAAACACAACATAACACACACACATGCACAAGACCTAGTGGTGCCGCTAATTTATGGCTTCATTCTTTAGCCATTGGCCACAAAACCGACCAATAATACAAAACATAGTTAAAGAAGCATAGCATCATGTATATGTGAACCCGAGAGAAAGACGACGAAGAAACAAAAATAATAATCACAAAGCTCAGCCGACTTTTCGACTGGTCACTACACCTTCCACAAACAAGTCTGAACATTGAAAAAGGTCAAAGGTTGTCATATGGTTCGTGAAATTTAACATACTGAATGAGGGAGAGAGTTAGATGGCAAATTAAAAACAATAAAACTACATATTACCACCATTCGATTGATATCGAAGGGGGACGAAGAAAAAAATGAAATGAAATGAAACAGCTTATCGGCAAGCCCATTATCGAATGAAGATCGACCTGTTCGTTCATTCGATCGATCGAGACATCGATATTGGTTCCAAAACGTTTGGTCTTGACCGACCACAACAATAATCAATGGAAGAAAAAGTGTAGGCAAATTGATCGATGATGAGGGGAGTGATGGTGGTGGCTTTTGTGGAGATTGACGGCAATGGTTTCCTATTGGCTCAATCGATTGTGCAAGCAAATGCGAGCATAATAACTCAATTATATGTTGACTTCACCAACAGAAGAATTCGTGATGCGGCAAAATCGTTGAGTCACAAGCAACAACAACAACACACGCCCGAAGAATCTTTGCAAAAGATGTCGGCGAAATGCAAAAAAAGGAACGTGTGGCCACACCAAGCGGTGCGACATTCCACAACCACAAAGAGTGTTCGTTCATTACATCAATTGTTGCATGATCGGCAAATGTTGCCGATATATAAATATAAAAAAAATGAAGAACCTACGACCAAGATGGAAGGAATGAAAAAATAAAAAATAAAAACGGGAGGCAACAGGATCTTCAACATGCTATTTCGGTTTGTTGCATGTCGAGAGAACAACGAAACAATACAATCGTGCCAATAAATGAGTGTAAATTTGGTTTCCATGATTCGTATGCACCAAACCAAACAGTCGCCTTCCTACACACCAAATAATAAATGGTTGACGAACATAAAAAAGCATTGATATTACAGTTAGACGAGTGCTAAAAGCATTTTTTATGTCGTGAGTGGCAGGAAGACATGTGCAAATATATATTCGCGATGGCAATGGTAATGAAAGATGGCGATACCAAAAGATGGACAAGTCATGTGTCATAAAAGAACGAGAAAGAGAGAAGATTGGAACACAAAACTAGACAAGACACGAGTGCAAACAAACGTTGTGTGAGGGTGGGGGTTGAGAGAATGTCCAAACGTTTTTTTGTTGTTGTTAATCTAGCATGGACGATTATTGCCCGTTATCGTCGATTGACCATTGATGGCGCAACAATTTGCACAACAAACTTGGAGTGGAATCGTATTTTCAGTCGATAAATCACCGCCGTTCCCGAGACAACATTCGAGCGAGAGTGAACGTGGCAATATTGACCATCTTGACCCTAGACAACATTCGGGTCAAACACTTGGCATTTGGCAACTGTTCTCGAAACGTTCTTCTATTGCAACACCAAATCTAACATATGGGACACATGCACTTGATCGTCTTCAATGGTGGACCCCACGGCGAGCAAATATTTGCTCAGACGACGTACACACACACACACACACAAAAATGGTTTGAAACGAAATCAAAGTTACCTGACACCTTGAAACATACGATCGAGTAAGAGGAAACAAATCGTATTGATGACTATTCACGCCAAGGGTCGTCGATGGGGTCGATTCAATTAGATCAAGATGGAAGCCGATCGACCGATCACCTGAAGCTTGTTGTTGTGAAGCTCACGGGTCATACTGTGTGATCGATCATCATTGGCCAAACAACATTGAGAATTGCCTGGCTCGATCCATTTGCAATAGCTAATTAGTACAGTGACAAATCGACATTTGTATGAATTCGCACACAAAGAATGAGTGTGAAGGTCAATCGCATTCGACAAGTTCAATTCACAGGTAAATGGAAAGGTCGGATAATTTGGTAATGGTTTAATTGCTTGAGGCGCCGTCAAGAATACATACATTTGGGCGCATTGCGGTCGGTAGTGTCCGAATCGAATGTAACAACAAAAGGAAACAACAACAACAAGTACAACTACAATTAATAAAGTAATTAATCAAACGTACAAGATGAACAATATTCTTTCATAAGATGAGGCAATACAACACACATAGACACACACACACCTATTGAACGCAAACGAAGACCTACAGTTCTCAAAAGCGTGAACAAACTGCATCGAATTGAATGGAAACATAGATGGAAAGTTAATTAATGCTTTATTAGCCTCCTGTACAAAAAAAAACGGACGATCTAGGGCGTCCAATATTCGTCCATTCCAGAGAGAAAAAAGACGCAATTTCACAAACACATTGATATGTGAAGAACGAACAAGATGAAATGGAAGAAACGTTTCCACTTGAGTTTTTTGGCATCAATTAAGAATTCATTAATTTACTCAACCGGTTCGGAATGTAGGGTCGGATAAAGAAATGTTCCTCTCTTTCTCAATGTTAATGATGAAACCGACTAATAGATTGTTACGGACAAGACCAAATCACTTTGGTAGACATGTCTATAGAGAACACTACCTGTCAGGTGTGAATTTGAAGTAATGCAAGGAAAAATCGGATAGATATAATGCAATAAGTGGAGTATAGATTGGATGGATGAATAGATTTATTCACGGATAGAGTCTGAAGGTTGTGGTGTTTGGTGGTTGCCATAGCAGCAGCAGCAGCAGAAGCGGCTAATGGATTCCCGATTCCGGTCTACTGTGAGGTCGCTTATAATAAGAGAGATAAAATGAAATGAACGAGAAAGAGAAATCTCAACAAGACTTAATTGCCTAATAACTAAATGATATGATGTGCCAAATAGGACATTCGCATGAGGAGACGGGTGGAAAAGAAGTATATTAATTATTATCATAAGAAGAGAGAAAGAGAGGGTTAGTCTGTCGGTCTTTTTGTTCTTTCATTGTTTTCGGTTCTGTGTAATTTGACTCAATGTTTAACACACACGTTTTGTTTAGAATAGATGGGAATCAGATGAATTCCATTCTATATACAAGCATTCAAACAAACAAGTAAGCAAGCACAAAAGTGATTAGAGATGAAAACGGACAAATGGCAAGTTGATGTGGAAGCTTTGTTGTCGTGATTATTCGGTTAAATGTACTCGAACTTGCACACAAACAGACTCACACATATCTACTAGACTCACAACTCTTTTGCAGTGAAGATGATGACTTTTGTCCCTTTGACCGAGGCCGACAAAATGTGGCGGCCGAGAGCGGCATCACACCAGTGGAACAATTAAATTAAGTCCATTCATGTGTCGATAGACACGGGGAAAAGATAGGGAAAACAAAGTCTCCCAAAGTCTAAAGTCGATGTGCCTAAGGATTACCGCGACCGAACGAAAAGAACTAAGAATGAGATTGGAATTCGTTTGTGGACTGAAGCGAAAGTTTATAAACTTGGTTTGTGTGTGTGTGTGTGTGTGTGTGTGTGTGTGTGTGTGTGTGTGTGTGAGAGAGAGAGAGAGAGAGAGAGAGAGAGAGAGAGAGAGTGCAACAAATACTGAACGAATGAAATGTTTGTCAAACTGTGAACGAATTTATATGTCAGAGAATCGAGAGCCGATTCAATGATGATCTTATGTGAATGTATATGTACGTCTCGAGAGTTGTATTTGCATTTAAATTGACGTCTATTGCTGTGCGCCACACCATCATCAAAGATGATAATGATGAGTGGATAGGTGAGAATGGAAGAAAGAGCTTGAGCTTGAGCTTTAGAGCTGACACCAGCATGAGATCAATTGTGCAGAATATTGTAGCACTCGATTATGGTTTGGCCAGCTTTCAATGCATAACACTTTTAACCATAATGCTCATAGCTCATTAATAACCAACACTCGACAAACGACGATTCATCATTTTACGCAATGGAGAAAGAGAGAAAGAGATAGAATGCAAACGAGAATGAATGGTTTCTCATCATCGGTCATCAATATTCAACCATGAGGGTTGTAAAGATATGTTAAACATTCAACTTCCGAAAAGGTTGGTTCTTCTCTCCAACTAAAATATGTCGCCTCGAATGTAAACAAGGGGAAAAACGAACCGAAATAACCAATGGAAAAAAAGATTGGAAAGGTCCGATTATACGATCTCGGACAACGATACCAAGCCAATTGATAATAGATTGGTCATTGTTGAATCTGATTTATTCATGTTTATGCCCACCATTATAATGGAAGGTGGTCTAAACAATGTCAACAACCGAAATATGAGATTTATGTGCATGTGTCATATATGTCAATATAAATTCATGGAAAGGGAGAGAGAAAAAAAGAGAAGTCGTCTACATGGTCACTTTGTGTGGTTCATAACAGATAAAACTGAACCACCAATTGAACGATTGATCCGTCGACACGTCAATTGGACCCATCAGGTACAATCAAGATCATAGAACGAGAGGGAAACTAATCGAAGAGATAAACTAATGTAAAATGTCAGTACACCTGGATCAACGTAACGAAGGAAAATATATGTCGGAATCGCATTTCCTTGGACCGAGATTTATGTCCCAAATGAGTACAAAAAAAAGTCAGAAGAAGAGAGAAAGACAAACTTCATAATTCGTTTGGAAGATTCACTGACATATAAATTTAGATATATATAAATATATATCCGCTAATTATCACTAGGGTGGAGTGTGTCATACATATTGGAGAATGTATGATAAGAACGAACTCGCTTGCACACACAAATACCAATTAATACATTTATGGAACATTAGGGATGAATTATGGCCTAATGTAGAGAGTCAAAATGTTATGACAGTCCTACAGTGGAAAATTGGGCACAGTCGCACAAAAAAAAAATGATAAAGTCAACCGATAAAGACCAAAAAAGAAGAAGAACGATCTGGCGACGACCAGACGACTGTCGCGGTGTCAGATTAACGCCATTAAGGGTCATTAATGGCTTTGGGTTATTATTCTCCAAGTAAAGTAACCATATCTTGTAACATTCCTGTTCCTGTATTATTATGTTTTATATACTCGTTCGTTCGTTCGTTCGTTCTCGATTGGTAAAGGTGTATGAAACGATGAACGACCACACATTGGCCATTCTCGAATCGAGTTCACTTTGTCGATGTAAGCTCACACTCGGCTCATCATCATTCACAAGAAGAATGAAAAAAATAGTAAAAAATTCAACAAGAAAAAGAAAACACACGAAAGTCAAGCCCAATAAAGTGTTGATTCGGTTGCGCACACCGAGAGTGTGTGGATGAAGGGGAAAATAAATAGGAATAAAAGGTGATAAGATTGAAGATGATGGTCGAAGGGAAGTAAAGATTGTAATTACAAATTCGAGTCAACTTGATGTAAATTTATATGCATTCGAACCGAAAGCACAAATGGAAGAAAATGAACCAAAATAAAAAGGATTGTGGATTCGTCGAGATTGGATTGTGGAAACAACAACAACAAAATCTTAATTACAGACACATCGACTATACTAAGTGTGTGTGTGTGTGTGTGTGTGGGATGACTTACGAATGTGATGTATATAAATAAATAAAAAATGGAAGAGTAGGGGGAATAAAGTTGAAGAAACGTCAAATAATCAGGAAAACTCTTTCCTCTCATTCGTTATTCGAAGGTGTCGTTGGAAAAGAAAAAAGACTACATAATCAAGAAAAGTGTAACTTTGAACCAAAATGAATCAAATCAAAATGTGAGGTCGCAATGTTTAATGTGATTGCAATTTATGGCAATCAAACACAAACTGGCAAATTGGCCGATACTATTAGTTGTTGCTGGCCACAACTCCACAGGCATCAATTGGATGACGCCAACAAGAAGCAATGATGATGGTGATGAAGAAGAAAAAAAAAGGAAGAAGAGAACCAGTGTACTATTCAATCGATCATTGAATGGACAAACGATCACATTTAGATTGCATTTGGTGTACTAATTGGGACTATGCATGATATAGGACAACAAAACGGCCAATTGCACAAAATATTACGTCAATATCCACTTTGAGATTCGAGTTGACCGCCAATGTTGATTGCCATCAAGGGAGAAAGGGAGAGAGAGAGAAAGATAAAGTGGATACAAAAATTCAGTAAACACAAACATACGCACGCACGAACTTATGATCATCAACATCATGAGATTGTATCATGAAATGATATTTTCCCATAGATCTTTTACAAATGAACAACAAACTCAATGGACAGTAGCAAAAGAATTGTCCATTTCCTGAATAGAGAGTTCCCTTTCTCAATTTCATTCGTGGGTCAATGACAACCAGAGACACTAAAGTTAACGGAATGGCAACTAAAAGGGTCCTCAAATGACATTGGTTTTGGATTACGTCGTATTACAACAGTGGAAGCAAGACAAAAGGCTTTGGTCATAGTCTAATTGAAAATTGTGCTGTGCGTTGTGTAATTCGACACAATGTTACACAACCAAAGAATAGTTGTTGTCCAGTGTCGATTGACCATGAGAATTGATAACAATGAAGCCAATCTGACCGGAACAGGTGTCGTCCAAGTGTCCAAGTTGAACAAGTGGTCATTACAAAAGTTGTCTCCCGAATGGGACAACCTAAGCATAAATTAACGAAATCGATAAATCAACCATTCAATAGAAAAAGTTTGGGTGGATCATGGTTCGGTTTGGAGTGTGTGTGTGTTTGTGTTTGATCATTCGAATCATATGTGATATGAAATATTTTATATTAAAAGTAAGAGTATTATTGTGGCTGGAGGCCACATTTAGAGAAAGGGAGAACTAGAATTCACTTGGAAACGGTTCAGTGCATCATGTAATGAGTACGACGACGAATGTTGGTTGGGAAATTCAATTTGCCCAAAGTGTTTGACTAGACGGTTGGCGGAGGAGACTGTTGCCACCAATCTTGTGTCATGTTGTGCTTGCATTGTAAAATGGCAATTCAGTAATTCAATTCTCTCACCCTAGTCACAATGTGAATTTGTCGCGCGAGTTGCATTGTGCCAAAGACCACAAAACCATTCGTGGTAATGTTTGCCTTATTTTTGGCCGTTTACATTCCTAATGTGTGGCCGAATGACGTCAACGATTGAAATGAACTCAGGGATAACCATTACTTTGATCGAGAAGCTTTTGCACATACACACAAACGAAATACAGAGTTAATTCGATGGATTGCAATTAGATCGAGAGTCGGCAAAAAGAACCAACAACGAAGTGAAAAAGAAAAGCTCATCAAAATTCATGAACATGAAAAAATTGTAGCATTTCATAAATGGCGAGCATACAGATACATTAACCATTTGTCAACCGAAAATGCCACTACAACCCAATTACCCTAGTGTTCGAGTTTGAGACACACCCACAGGCAAATGATTCAGATGATGTTTCGGCACAATATTGAATGTTCCAACAGATTGGACCATTCACACACACATATACACAACGCCCAGATGTTGTGGCTGGGGAATGTGCGAATTATACGGGACCAAGGCAACTCTAAATGGACCGGATCCATTCACGGACCAGGAACAATAAAGTGAAGAGGGGAAATGTGACGCATACAAAAATGGACAACTCGACGATTGGCAAATAATTGATCGACTGTGTGTGCATTCTAGTTTTGATAATAATTGTATGGTTCAGTCTTCTCTTGTGTGTTTGATGCATCGATGGCGATAGACATCATTCGTCAACATCGTCCAAAAAATAAGGGAGAGTTGAATGCGCGTCATTGACAGGACACGTATCAAACATTGATAGTATCAAACCATAGGAACACAAAAAAAGGTCTATGAAGTAGGAGGAACGGTTGCAGAAGCGTGATGTGAATTTGGTTGTTACGCAAAAAAAAAAAAAAAATGGAAAAGCAACGGCTATGTTTAGTTTCGACTGGGTCCCGGCACGGGCCACATATTGACCAAATGGTACTCGGGAAGCACAATACACTCGAACCATAACAATAAATCAGATCGCACACTCACAATTCACATGCAAACAAATGATGAAAAGTTTTGTTTCGCACTCACACAATCGGTACAATTGGATGAGTAGAAGGTGGAGACCATTCACCAATTAAGTAGTCAGTGGAGTACGAATGAAAGATCATAAATTAGTTAAAGTGCAAAATAGAAAGAGAGAAAGAGAAGGAAGCATTAGCAAGTCGGTGTGAGAATGCAATGGAAACGAGCAAATTGACCAAATCATCCATCCAAACTGAATACACACACACATTTGAGTCGATCGATTGAATCATATGTGAGATACAATGGGTTCATTCGCCCAAACGGATACCGGATGCCGTATGCAATGTGCAACATCATCAATGAGGGTTCGAGTCCATTCGTTGAAACACAATTGACTGACCCCGGTACTGAAAGACCAGAGGCCAGCCCGAAGTAATGAAAGTGAAAGCCGACGTCATCTATTCTAATTAGTTGAAAGTTGAACAAGTGTCAAGTCATCAGTACGTAATGAAAATGAGAATGTAGTCGAAGAATCTTTTTACGACACGACAGCCGGCAATCTGCATGTTCGGAACATTATAATCGAGCAAACTAAATTAGATATAATGACCAACGTGTCAGTGACAAACGGTTAGGGTGTCTCGGAAAAAAAAGCAATCGACTCAACCAGAACTAAGTGTTCAAATGAATATCTTTTCTCTTCCCCTCTTCGAAAGCATCGAGAGTACAATGATGATTAATCCACCAATGATCGGAAGGTAGCAATAAAGGAAAAAAAGAAGAAAGGTAAACGTGAAACACACCAATTTAAGTGTTGGAGAGTTGACCAATAGTTTGGCGGCGACGACCACGATGATGGCCGCGGCCAATTCGATTCCACATTCACCGAAATAGATGAAAGACACTCTCATTAGCAAATGCACGAAACGAAACAAGTCATCTGGGTGGACACAACAAGAGTTGTGTGGTGGAAATGAAAGCGATCATTAATAGAGGAAGGAAAAAGGAGAAAAAGAAGAAGAAGAAGCTACACTCGCGCAGACTAATGACTAATCAGTATGACCGAAACGAAGACTCGAGGGATTCGATGCCTTTTGTTCGGCTCGGTTCGGTTGGCCAATTCAGAGAGAATGAGAGATGGGGCAAGTATAAAGTGTGAAATGGAAAACATTGGTCCGACGACGGCAACAGATGCTTCAGGCTTATAATGAATGCCATAGCTATAGCAGAGCACAACAAGAGAATGAGAATTACCAAAAAAAAAAAAACCTTCGATGCGGTAGGATGTATTCATTAGTACAGGTAGGGTAGTCAAAGTGAATGAATGAATGAATGAACAAGTGAGTGAGTGGCGGGCGCCAACCGAACCGAACTGATCATGCCGTCAGATCAAGGGAACGATCGTATCCGAAACTAGTCGGCGGCAGTCGTTTCACACCAAACGAGAATGGGAGCCTCGTTTTCGAGAGTGAGACTGGCAACACTTTAAGGTGAGATTGTCGAATTGACTCGAGTCCAACTAAAGTTAAGATGTGGAAACGAGAAGCTACCAATAATAATAATAATAATAACAACAACAACAACAACAAGATGGTACAAACATTAAGCAAATGAATCCAATCGAGCACTAAATATCATTAGGCTAATCAAATTAGATATTGCCAATGGTCGAATAAGTCGCCGAAGGTATAGTCGATGAGAAGGGGGCAAAGGGCTAAAGAGAGATGGAGATGGACACAAACCAAATTACGTTGCCATTTATCATTACAAACATAGATGCGGCATCATCTATGCAGATTCGTGTCCAGAAATCGAGAGAAATAGATAGATAGATGGTCGTGAAAAGAAGAAAGGGAGAGAGAGAGAAACGACGATTGCCAATTTCGGTTGCCCAGTTCGGTTCGAAGAGATAGAGAGAATATGAATATTAGATTAACTGATTGAGTCAGTTTGTGAGCGGAGACTTCTCTCTCATCCATATCATGCATTTGTCAGAAAAAGAAAGAAAGGAGGAAGCAGCTTCTCTCCAATTTGGTTGAATGATAAATCGAATCCCAAGCGAGGGAATAATGGAAGACGAATGCACAATAGCACTCCGGGTGTATGACAACAGAGCCGGACAAGACAAGACTGAAACCGAAATAATCGGACAATAAACACACTTTGTACATTGTTCGCCCAATAAAGAAGAATAGAAAAAGTGCGAATCATACTTTGGCAAACATAGAGCAAATGAGCGAGTTTGAATCACAAACACATACATAATAAGAGTTAGGGTCATAGGTTAGTCAGAGAAAGAAATCGATAACATAGTTAACGCTTAAGATGATGTAAATCCAAAAGTAGTTCAGCAGTTTAAAATTTGACGCAGCAATAGATCGAAAATTGCACTTACCTAAAAAAGAAAGAAAAAAAGAAAATTAGTAAAGGTTTATGATAAAAATGTGAAATTGTGTATCAATGGTATTTGTTTTTGTAATAAAATGTATACAACAGTTAAACCTAAAATGTACCCAAAAACCTCTTTCATACTTGTTCAGTTGACTCAATCAATCACCAACCATGGCGCAAAGTGTCACGCTACAAGAATGGTTAATGGTCATCGTTCGAAAGCAACTTTCGCTGGTTTCGCACTCGACCAGGAACGGTTTCATTGTCTGTTGGATCCCATTTGGGTCATTGCACGGCAAAGTTTGCAATTATCATTTGCATATGAGGAGTAGCGACAACAACAAATTCAAGTTGAATCACACATAGACAATTACGAACAATGAATAGAATATTTTTATTCGTCTCTCCTATTATACTGGACCACTCTTTCTCTCCCTTACTCATCCCAATTAGTTGTTCAAGTAGGAACCAATTAAAGGCCGAAACACGAACGGAACAGGAAATTCCTCATCGTCGTCCAGTATGCTGACTACAGTGTAGTCATTCATTGAAAATATTGATTCGTGACATCCTCACATGCATTTTGCATTAGTCTTGTCGTCGTCATCATCGTCATTTGCTTACAATGGGCTAACAGTTTTTGCATTATACCATTCCATTTTCGAATCTCTCACTCCCTCTCGCTCTTTTCTTATCTCATCAAGCGAGGATATGTCAAAATATGTATGGATAATATTTGGCAAAAATAAATTGCGCGCGCACAGACACTTCATCAATACATATATATGCCGAATATATAAAGTCCGATTGGTAAAAGGCGAACGTCAAAGTCCGCAATCAAAGTGTCAATCAATGGGCAAAGACCGAACAGAACCGAAATACGAATGCGAACAGCTGTAAACGGATGAGAGAAGTTCACAAGAAGAAAGATAGAGAAAGAGAGAGACAGACACATGGAGGGACTCGCATCGTTTCATATAATCGATTCGATCGAATGAGGCAAACAAGCAAAGTGAAATAAGGCAGCGAACACCTGAAAGATCGAATCACATTGATGACGATGGAGAATGAGGCAAAGTCAATTTGACCAAATCGACCGAACCTGAACATTTGGTGGTGGTGGTGGTGGTAGAGCTGGTGGCATTGGACATTGGCGATGTGTGCATGTGTGTGTCCGTAACGAAACGAGCCAATATGATTGATGCGATCGGGTGAGGTGTGCTGCCAATGGCTCGATAAGGCGTCAAACTGGCACCAAATGCCACTGATGGAGTTGATGCCACCAAATCTCAATCTCTCACCCTCTCACACACTTAAAGAAGAAGATTGTTGTTGTGTCGAATTGAATGATGGTGAGCAATCGGCAATGGTGGCAAATGTGTATGGTCATCATATTAGCACACACACACACACACACACACACACACATAAAAGAATGAACATCCAACCACAAAGCTGCGGGATGATTACGACAACCAAGAAGAACACGATAGAAGAAGGGCGTAAACGCCCACGTACAATTGTCGAAATTGATTCAAAGGGAAAAATTGCCGACAAATTGATCGATCTGTAGATTAATTGCAACCGATTCAGTCCAATTAAGTCCAAATCCACGATTCCATACAAATGATTAAATGGAGAGTTTTAACGATAACGGATGGCTACTGTCATAATTGAGACCGTTGTACAAATCGCAGGTGCCACCAACTTGAAAGTCGTAATCGACTAAAAGTTTTGACTAATGTCATCATCATGAAGGCATCGTCGCCAATGAAGCAGTAAACTAATCACACACACACAAAAGATGACTCAAAAGTGAAAAAATTAAAAGAAAAACGTGTCCTTTGCATCAGGGAAAACATAGGTAAATTTTCCCAAACATTACAAATCGTGTCATGAGAGATTCTCGTTCGTTCTACGAAGATGATTACATGGATCAGAAAACCCTTTCTTCGACTCTTTCAAATTGGGAAAAAAGTCGTTCATCACTTCAAGATCAATCGTTAATTAAAGTCCGACACCTCAAAATGACACATCATTCTCGATGTGGTCAATGGCCAATAACGACAAAATGTAGTTCTTAACCTTAACCTATCATAGTTGAGCAAAACATTAGTATAAAAAATATAGTGAGTCAAACAAGAAAAAAAATGGTTATTTATTGACTAAAGCGGAAAAAGGTGTGGGCTGTTGCGGCGGTCGATTTGAAACATTGTCTGTAAGTGGCCAAAAGTGAAATGTACATGTGTTTCGCAGATAGATCATTCATATACGTTCATGAACGTACGATGATGTAACAATAACTATCGAATCGAGACGAAACGAGAAAGCTGAACTAAAGCTGATTAAATCGTCAGCCAGACAAATAGCAACTTATATATATACACACACACATAGATAGATTGACCAAAAAGATGAAGATGCACTCAAAGATTGGAAGAAGACAATTCACCTTTATCATGTTACCTCATCAGTGAACTGTGAATTCGTTATCTTATGAGGTAGGCAGCAACCGCACAATACAAAACTAAGGAATATTTCTCCTTCCATTCCAATATTTGAAAGAGCCAGTCAGTCAGTCAATGAATGTTCATACAAATAGACATAAATCTATGTCTGAGGAGAATACACAAATACACATCGTCATATCGTGACTTGAAAGATGGCACGAACAACCAACACAAAAAAACGGAGAATAAAAAAAACATGGAAGAATCGTGGAATGGCATTCTCTCCCTCTCCACCATTTCGAGTGATGGGGGTATACACACAATTCAAATCAAAGAATAATAATAGCAACAACGACAACAATAATAATAAACATTGGAATTGTTTGGCAGGAAATTGGCAGATATTTAGCGCTTTATTGCATCGGTAATTGGCTTACAATTCGATTGTCCATCACAACCGTACACAGCCGCATCGGTGTGGAGAATGCAGACACAGACACAAACATGGCAGACTAATTCGACATAACGAGATGTCGGGTGAGACACATACGGTAGCGTCAAGTCAAGACATTTGCCGATGCAGTCAATCGATCATCAAACACGAACGAAACATAGCAAGAACGAGAGAAAGGCATCAACATCTGAATGTGAGAAAGCGCGTGGCACGACTCGCTAATGGATGGCAAGAGTCTATATATCCGGCATCGTTCAGGTAATTTACTATCCAATTGCAACCGATGCAAATAATACACAATGGCACAATGATGGCACACAATTCAGAGTCCGTATCGGGTCCGAACCGAATCGAGTCGAAGAAAGAGATGTCCCGATTCGAATTGTATTCTATTCATACAATACATAAAACATGTGTGTGTGGCAAACTGGCAATGATCGTCAGGACCACACAATCATTCAAAAATGTTTAGTGTGTAATGGCACGCAAATAATAAAAAGACAATGAGAAGAGGACCCAACCGATCACCTGAAGAAGGCAACACAGCCCAGGACGGCGGCAAACAATTCAGGTCGGGTTTCTTTCACTCGAATTGACTACGTCGACGACGACGACGACGACGACGACGACGACAACAATGAACCTAATTACATGGTTTCGAAAGCAATGGTGGTGCCAGGTATTCAATAGAGAATTGGCACAATAGAGATGGCAGTTTTGAATGAAACACCACCATGAATTTATAACGAGTTCATATGATATAATAGATTGCAATGGATCAATGTAGGGTCATGCAAGGTTTTATCTCACACAAGACTCATCCAGGGTCAGTTGACAAGGTATGATCACAAAAAAGTGGATCAACGAATATAAAAAGTGGAACATCAGCAACCTAACTAACGTAAATGTGCTGTGTTTGTGTTTGTTTAAACCTAAGAAGAGAATATATGCCGACACTTGACGCCATTTGGTCAAGTTCATAACAAGCCATTTATTTGATTTGAATATAACGAGATCAACGGTACGAGATTGGCGGTGATATTTACGGCTTTGACTGAAAATAGATGCTACCGATCAAAAAGGAGAGAGAGATGAATGGCAAATGATCGAGAGATTCGATACACCGATTGTCCATATCATTGAATTAAAAAAAGAGTTTGTGTCGAACGCCATATATTGACAAGTACCGGGGGTGATAATGGGTATCAATGGATGGATTGATGCTGATGATGATTGGACGCCCAATGCATCGATGCCATTCATTCATTTGTTATTATAATAGAAGGTACAATTAATGAATATGCCGCCATACATCATTACGAGTGGGGATGGGGGTAAATGGCAAGCGCACTCGACTGTGTATCCGAGATATTTTCGATGTAAGGGGGTTGAATGAGTACACCGAAAATCGAGAGACATTGAAAGAAATAAAGTGGAGCGGCATTCTTCAGCCCGTGTTTCCATCATCTACGCAAACACACAGATTGGACAAAGTCAGTCAGTTGGTAATGAAATGAAGGCAAAGACAAATTCATGCTAATCAGTAACGAAGACTAATGACAAGGCTGACTATGTATGCGATAGTTTGTCGATGATAACGAAACGAGTCGGCGGCAACCAAAACAACAACAAAAAAAGATTGGAAGTCGCCATCGTCTCCGTTTCGGTGGTCAAAAGGCCATTCCGGTCTATGTTGTCAGCCGTGTTTGGAGCACTGTGTGTCTCATATCTCTATGAGATAGATTGTGGTGGCCCAGAGAGTGAGTGAATGAGGGAGAGAGTGCAATAGAACGCGCCAACCAGTGATGCGATGTAATTGGGCAAAACATAAGACATTCAGTTCACCATCAGTCTCCTCATCATCATCAAGGATTATTCGAGAAACGGGTCTCCTGTCCTGGACGACACAAAAATGTCTTTACGTCTACAAGTCGTCGTCACTTATCAGTGAAAGGACACGCCAACATTATCTTTATGATTCCAATTCACTTCATAACTGGCAAACGTTTCAATTCGTTGATTAACGTGGTCGTTCTGGAGCTTAATCAAAACGTACAAAGAAAAAGAGGAAGAAGTATTCATTTACGCAATATGCTTTCGGGCGAATCTGATGGTGTTCGTGTTTTCACTATCGAATCATAATAAAACATTTTTTTTGATTTGTTAATTCTAGAAATAGGCCGACATTATCAATGATATATGAGTACATAAACATAGTTGGTTATGATCGAATTAAACAATTGGTAGAATGATTTGACGTCAAAGTCGGACACTTAGAGAACAATAGATGAACTAGGAAATTCAATGCAAAAACAAATTAATGGAAGATAAAGGTCAACAGATTAAGATTATTGTAAATTATATGGAATATAAATAAAAAAAAATAAATAAAGAAGAAAAACGGAAGAGTTTAACTTATGGTTATCCTTGAAACGGCGTAGGTGAGTCGAACGGGCTCGACTAATGGCCATTTTTCAACCAATTCTTTCAAAATCATATTTGTCCATCGTTCTAGCACATTTACTTCGATAGGATGAGAACATCAAGCACATATATATGCAGATTAGCAAACTCGATTGGCAATAGAGCTTCATCTCTCGCTCTTTTGCTATTTCAGATGGACAACTACGATTACCAACCGCAAGCCACACACAGGTTCGCACTAATGGAATCATCATTCAATGGCAATGGGACAGCACATTTGGAAACGTTTTCCACAAAAAAACAGTCAACATTCGACAGTCGAAATGCAAGAGACATAATAATAATAATAATAATAAAAAGTCGTTAAGATAGGAATAAGAGAATTTGAGAGAAAAAAGTTTCTCATCTCACCAAAATCGGAGACACCAAGTGGTAATAGTAATTAACGACCAAAGGAGAGAGAGAGGCTCATCCAAATCTTTTCGAAGTCTAGGATGCCTTTTATTTATTTGTTATGATGATGATGATCGTACAGAAGCATTGCGCCCATACCATAGATGGATGGATGAAGAACATTAGCGCAACTTATCAATTTAATATTAAATGAAATGATGGAAAAAATTAAAATATTCTCGTCAAAAAGCAAAACCGCAAGGCTAACCACAAATGAGCTCACATAAAAGACCGAGATATACGACAAGAACGAAAAAGAGGACTGGACTGGACCGAGCTGTCCGTTTTGTGTCTAGTGTCGGTACAGGTAATAAAAATTGGTGATAATACGAAGACCGTTGTGGCTAGATTCATGACATGACAGTTTCATTATGCAATTTACGGACACAAAGCACAATCTAAACCATTGATTTTGTGTGCTGTTGAACAAGTATCAACAATGAACTCTCGTAGAAGTCAACCGCACGAAAAGTTGAACAAAAACTGCGGATATTATGAGAAAGGAAGAGCGAACAAGAGGGGAGAAAATATTGGAAAACATTCAACAACAACAGCAAAAAAAATATCACAAACACTTCCCATACATATTATGGGTTCCCATCATAATCATTGAGCTTAGATCTCACACAGGTACGTCAGACTCTAACGTTCAAAGTCAATGATTGTTGAATATGAATTGAAATAAAATTCATAATAGATTGATCGCCTTCAAGAATCCATAAGAAAGATGATTATGATGATAATCAAGATTGAGAGAAAAAGAGACGATGGGAGAGAGAAGAATCGTCGATAATATTGGCCAACGATATCGTGGCTAGTACAAAATTAAAATATCAATAATAAAGACACAGTTGATGGAAACAAGCTCATTTTCTGTGAGGGCAACACACACACAAAACCGGCCAACACATGAGATAAACGAAATCAAAATTGAAGAACAACAAAAAAGGCAGAGTCGAGAAAAGAGCATCATGTAACATCATCATCGTCATAATAATTCATAGCAAGAAGGGAGTTGCTGCTGACTAACTCGGAATATATAAAATGCACCTCAATAAAGAGTGCCACACCAATTAAAGATCGAACAAATGGTGTATGGAAGAGGGAATGTAAACAGGTAAGAGCAAGAAAAAAAGGATGGATCGTGTCAAAGGTGTCATAATCGTCGACATCTAAATCGAGTAACGTGGTCGTCATCGTCATCGGTCGGCCAATCGTATCTAATGGACGAATGGTTGGGTGCTGTCCCGTTGTGGAACAACAACATCATCAAAACGAATCATCACTTAAATGTTTATCGCATTATTGTATATAATATATATTGTAATTAATTTGCAAATAATTTAATCTAATCAAACGAAATGTTTGGTATGACGATGGCTTCGGAATACTAATATGGAAATAGAAGATAATGCAGCATATGATGATTGGAAATGATCAAATTGGTAATGATAATCTCGACACACTTGGTATCTAAAGGGGTATGAACAGTCAATTGGTCAATAATCATGCAGAAGAGAGAAAGAGGGAGCAATTGTGTGCCTGTGCCATACTCGCTCCCATAGTGCCATATCATTACGAAGCTAGAATAACAAGGTTGAGATGTTAGGGTGAATTGGTTAAGAGTGAACGGACTTGACCACGAGGTGCATAGGTAACCATTTTTCACATCTCGCCCTTCAGTTAATAATAGGCAACAACACCAACACCAAGAGAAAAAAAAAAAAAACAATGAACGTGTCTATGCCCGAATGGATGGATGGACTTATCATGGCACAAGAAACATCAACACAGTATTATTCATTGGATGGAATATATCATAACAATATGAGAGCGAATATAATTATAAATAACGAAAAGTGTGTGATGATGTTCATAGAACTTGAAACGTAACTTGGGATGAGAGATGCTATCCATCCAATAATCAATATGCATACGCGGCACATAGGAACCAAACAGTTTGGTTGCTAGCATCGTTCACCATCGGACACATAGATTATACTTCCTACATTCTATCTAATAATAAGCATCCACAGACATAAAATGGCCATTTTGAACGAAATTAATAAAGTGCCAAGGTGAAGTGAATCGATGCGTTGCATCAACGCGTAAATTGAGAGAACGGAGCAGGTCAGAAGGCACAATTATTATATTAGATCTATGAACAACAAGTAACGATAGATGACGATGACTAAATCTTGGCCTGACAAGAAAGCAAGATGTATGAGAGAATGGATGCAATGGTGTAGTAGTAGGTCGTATCAATACACCTAAATTGATGTTCCCATCGGGGTGATAGGATTCACAGCAATCAACAATGGATTATATAAAGAGAGAAAGAGATCAATGGCGATGCTAGGTGAGCAATAATTTAAAGTGTCTTGTCTCTCATCTGTTTCATGATGATGAAAGTCATGAACGAACGAACGGGTGATTCCCATTCAATGATGGGCAAGAGAGAGAGAGAGGTACATTACCGTGTGGTTCGATCGTTTTAAATTTCACAACAACGAGTAAAAACAAGGAGTGGAGTTATGTGCGTGTGTATGTGATTGAAAGAGTCGAATGATGATCGAATAGCACTTAATTAACAAAAGCAACCCTCCTTCTCTCTTTCTTTTTCAAGTGTCGAAGATGACGAGAGAGACGAGAGAGAGAGAGAGAGAGAGAGAGAGAGAGAGAGAGAGAGAGAGAGAGAGAGAGAGAGAGAGAGAGAGAGAGAGAGAGAGAGAGGTTAGGCTAAAACGAAATGCGACCGTCCAAAAGTGGACGAATGAAAGAGAAGTCAAAGGTCTCGCCTGACTTCCAAACGGCCATTACACGTGAACTGTAACATTCACCCTCGAAGCAAGAGACTGGGCCAGTCTGTTGCGATCAAGATGGTAGATGGGAAAACGCGTACAAGTGGTAGAATGCATTGATGATGCTAAACTTGATGTAGCATTAAGAATAGATTTGAAGCAAAGAACAAGGCAACTTGTCAAATTAACACAGAGACACACACAGATGCGCTAATATGGCAACACACATGCATATCGAGAGCCATCGAATCGATGATATAACAGCAAAATGAATAAACCAAAGATTGTTGAATCGCTCACTAAGTGGATCAGGAAAGGCACGAGAGAGATGGAAAAAGAACACACACACATACATTGACATAAGATTATGGACATCGAGAGAATGATGCTGAGGTTTCAATGCAAGTCGTGTGTGTGTGTGTCTGTGATTTCAATGGAATGAACCTCTCTCGAAACGGACATAAGTGCCCGGTGAGTGTCGACCCTTGTAGATGATGGCAATAAGAGAGAAAGAAAGAAAGATGACTCTTCAATGTGTTTTGTTTTTCAAACTTGCCTACTGCGCTACTGGATGCACAAACATATAAAGTATGCATCGAACATCATCGTCATCCTCATGTGCTACTTCAAAACCAACTTTGTATTAGTCAAGTTAGCCACGATCAACTCAAGAGAAAAAGAGGGAGAGAATACATCAAGATGAGTGAATGAAAGTTTGCGTGCTGCTGCATCAATGTATGAAGATGAAGCGATGACGATGCCTCGAACTGAGTGTCTCACACCAAATAATCCCATCAAGAATGAGACCCAACAAGTTGCTAGTAACAGAGAAATGTTAGAGTGAAAGCGATTTTAGAGATTGAGATCAGCAGTATCGTAAAGCAAACGAGTCGACACGTGCTATAAAATAAGATTCATTGTTCCCAATGCCATTATGAGGACAATTAGTTCAAAGCAAATAATCATATGAAATAAAAAAAATGTTCGAATGAATTCGGGAAATAGTGATCTATATGGCACGAGAGAGGAAAAATTGGGAAAACCGTATAATCCCAAAAATAATGTCAAAGCTCTCTATTAATAAACGGGAATGACAGCGGATTGAGTCGACTTCTCGGAGTTGGTGTAACACACGCGCCACCAAAGAAGTTGAAGAATAGGGAAGCAAACGATAAATGACAAGCAGCAGATGTATCAGTGGGCATAGTCTGCTTAAATCTAATTGCTACTGAAGAATACAAAAATTTAAAGACAAAACGAGACCACATCAGACCAGTCTGAAAAAGAAAAGATCTTTTTGTATTGACGCCTTGATGCACGTCGGTGGTACATGTCTATGAGTATGGACGACAGCTTCCCATGTGTAATCGTAGATTTGGGTTGAGCACATCAAATGTCCTCAAAAGAACGGGACAAGATATTGAAATATCGAGGCAAAGGGATACAACATTTCGATGCAATGAAACAATTTAATAGTTCATCATCAAATAAATAACAAAATTGCCACTAACCTTTGTTGACATTCGGGTTAATAATTGCCCAAAACGGTTGATAGATGAACGATGTCAACGATTTCTTTTAAAAAATGGTCAAGCGATTTACTTGAACAAGAGCGATTGAGCGAGAGTGCGAGCAATTAAAATCGCCATCACCAACAACAACAAATTAAGCCAATTCAAGAAAAAGAAAGGGGCGACCATCAACATACATAATATTTGAGCATCGACATAGATCTGACCAAGATCGTGATTCCGCGTAACATTATCTTTCAAACATTGGCGGATATGTCGAACAAACAGTCGGGCTCAAGTCAGTAGACAAAGCTCGATTTTGTGGCCGTATCGAGCCAACCAACAAGCGGACCGTCATCATCATCATCATAGGTAAGGTAGAGGGAGAGAGAACTCGTTTTCAAGTTCACTGGTTGCCTCAATTTGAGCGAGAGTCATCGAGCAAGACGATGTCGGACGAGGACGACAACGAGTGAAAGACCGAATGGTTGAGTGTTAAAGGACGTGAATGATAAACAATTCGTATCGTACAACAACAACTCGAGAAAAGGTATGAGTAAGGTGTTGCTGTGACGGCCAACTATGGTAACCATGCATCATCATCACAGAAAGGTCGGATAGATGGATAGATGATGATGAAGGAAAATGACTTTGAACATTAAGACGATAGTGTAATGGCACCGAACGGGAGAAGAAATAGTCCCGAACGATTTGAACGTAGGAACATATTCATTAGGTCGAAGCGGCAGCACGGGCGTAATTAAATTAGAGTCTAACGACAAATCACAAGAGAGTGGTGCTGCTACTTGTGTTTGCCGATGGTTCGGCCAAGAAAACGGAACAAGTGAGCAAGAGAGAAACAGAAGACAAACATGATCAACCATAGGAAAAAAGGAGAGGAAACGATGAGCTCACTTTACAATGTTTGATCATTTCAACTGTAGGGAACAAGATACAAGAAGATCTCGGACCATATGAACAGAGTGGCCGATAATAATAACACACTACGGGTGGATAATGATGATGCACAAGCATGAACAGACATTTGCGATTAGACGAGACAGTAGGAATCGACTAAGCAGATACACACACAAAAAGACATCAAGACTTGAGAGTGAAACGAAACCAATCGGACGTGTCACTCGTCTTCGAGCCGACAAGTTTGCCATGAGAATGGACAATTGCACATCCATTGTTGGTTATTGGTCAATTTGACGACCACCATCGACATAGAACGAAAGAAATGTCAACCATGTTGGGTGTGAAGTAGTTATAAACGAGGTTAGTCGCAACGAACGATAGATCAACCAACCAACTAACCACCCGATACGAACAATCACAACAGCCTCGACATATAAAGTCATTAAGTGGAATATAAAACAGGGAAACACTTTGTATCGTGTTTCGTAACGATCCCGAAGGATTCAAATTAGATTGTCGGTCTGCGTGCATGTACAACGGCTAATTACAGTTAGGGCAATGGTCGTTCAAGACCAGAAAAAGTCGAACATTTGAATATATCGAATTAAAATAATAATAATAATAAAAAATGACATGATCATCATTAACGATCATTAGGATGTGTTAGGCAAATTTCGAATGATCGACCAGAAAAAAACGGGGGAATTGAATGTTACACTCTTTAACGAATATGTTATATGTACCCGCACATTGCAACATGAAATAAGATGGACGATCACAGGTTCAATTGGCAATCGGCTTCACACATATTCGTGATCAATTGTGACACCATTAGTAAATGGACGATACTTTGTGTGTGTGTGTGTGTGTTTGCTCGAAACTCGATTTCGTTCGTCCGTTTGGATCGACTAATTAATGTATATGAATGTTGCACATTGAGACACATCGAGTGATTAACGATTGATTGGAATAGTGTGAGAGTGCGGACAGGACATTCCATGTGGCCGACATTGACACAGACATTGAACAAGAACGAGAGAGAAAGAAAGATCTTGTCTGAGAAGAGTGCGAAAGAGATGGTCAGTGCAGTGGCACGACGTTTAACACCTCAACCGATATAAAGGTAAGGTGTGCAATGTGCATTCAATCGGCGTGAGAGAGAGAGAGAGAGAGAGAGAGAGAGAGAGAGAGAGAGAGAGAGACCAAATCAATGGCCCAAAATGCATTTAAACCTTAATTAATTTTGAGCTAAATGAGAGTTCAAATGCCACAGCATGCCTTGTGTAAAATACGTGTGCTAGTTTGGACATGCATTGATCGGACAAAATTGAGAGGCGACGACGACGGCGCCTGTATGTCAGCTTAGCGTCGAACACGAAGCCAATCGGTCATTAGAAGAATATTGTTCATTTGACCAAAGCCAATTAGTCTCTGATTAAGCCGCCGTTGTTGTTGAAAAAAAAAATGGTGAGCAAGAGAGAAAGACGCCCACGAGGAAAGGTTGGTCAACAGACAAATAATAATAATAATAATAATAAAAGCATACACGATCAATCGAGCTGACAATGGTTCGTGGACCGATTGGGGTCGACCTTACCCCCCTTTGCATACATAGTAGTGCAGGTTGGAAACATTCAGGCCAAATGATCAATGGAAATCGTGCGCAATACGCGATTGATAATGTTTGCGACCGAAGCTAATGGCCTATGTGAGGAAGCCGAACATGGCAAAGACAATTGTAAGATGGTACACAATTGTGGATGCAAGAGTGAGTGAACGATAGAGAGGGGTGATGCAATTCGGATCGGGTGTTCATTCGTCCATTGTGATGTTTGCTCAGAGAAAGTTGCCCTCGACACACTCGAGAATGGACAACGAGGACAAACTGTATCCCCACTGTTCAATGGACATTCGATCGTTATACACTCAACACACAAAAGTGGGTATCGTTCTGTTTTGTTTTGTTAGCTCAATGTATGTTTCGTGTCGAGTTCGTGTGTTCAATGTGAATGTCCCGTTGTTTGTTGTAATGCCGCCGTTGACAGACGCCAATGCGAGACAGCAGAAGCAAGATCAACATCAGCACGAGAGTGAATGAAGAAAGTAGCAAACAACAACGGAAAAGGGGGGCATCCAAATTGAAGAAAGGAGACGCCAAGTTGGACGGACAATTCGCCAAATGATAAATGGTCATAAGCGTGGCCGAAGGAGGCCTACATTTCATCCATTCACATACATATTCGTACACCAAACATTGGTCGATGTTTGATTCAATTGACGATTAAGTGAACAACAAAAAAACGAAACACAATCGACAAGAATAGCACCGACAACAGTAATGAGACATACAGTATCATTGTGTTAGCTAAAAGTCATCGTACATATGTCAAAGGAGAAAGATATCGATGTTGATGACCAATGTATCGGACACGGCGGTCTCAATCACTACAAACATGTGCATGTGTGTGTGTGTTCCGCAAACCTACATTTGTTAGTCATTCAGAGACATCACTCATCATCAATGTAATAATAATAAAAAAGGAGAGAATAAAAGTCTGCGAGATTGAAGTTAAATATCGGTCTTGACCGAAACCAATCGAACGACCACATTCGCATTCACGTGCATAAGTAAACGTACAGTCAAACAAGATACGGGCTAACAGATCTAACACATATGATTGTTGTATGTGTGTGTATGTGTGTAAAAATGATCAAAATCTGTTGACTTACATTGGATTGGTGGAATTCCAATAGATGTCTGGCAGCCGAGCCGCCATGACTTCGACGATTGTGGTCGAAAGAAAGGTGGTACAAATAATCCAAATAGAAAATGGTATGTTGCTTAGGTAGATCATGGTTGATGTTGATTCGATTGGTTGAATTTGCCTTGATTGTTGATTGCTGAATTGATTCGATGAAAAAATCTAGATGTTTGAAATATTCCGGTGGTGAGCACACCAAAACACGGTGCACGGAATCGTGATATTCTATGCCAACATACACAAATAGACACTCAAAAGAAAATAAACATTCACTCACTCACACACACACACAGAGAAAAAGGTGAGATTCAAATGGAATTGAAAATGATGTTGATGTATATGAAGATAAACGTCGAACAAGTTGAAGTTTGACGACTCAATTCGATGATAAAAATGGAAAAGTTCAATTCACTTTTTAAAATGTTTGTTGTCGATTTAAATAAAGTTGCTCAAATTTTCAATCAACTTTATCAGATAGATAAACTTAATTATACACACAAGAATCAAAGCAGAGATGATTGGATGAAGTGATGACGATGATGAAGAATTTGTTGACTATTGGATGAGATGGTCGTATAAGTGGATCGATGCGATGAATTGCTATGATGGAACACAACCATTTCGTTGAGATTCGATTGAAATGGCAAACAAATCGGGAAATGCACGGAAACACACACACACATAGAAAAACACATTCGCTTGTAGTGCACTGGAAATTAAATTAGACGAGACGACAAGAACAATTTCAGCAAATGTCGAGGGATACGGGTGCCAAGGGATGACAACTTGTCAATGTTGGTTGTTGCAGGCAATCTGCATAGTGCGCTGGTGCCATGTCACCAAAAAAACACTGGCGGTGGCAATGTTGACAATCCCAGATGATAGTATCGAGTCCATATCGTCGATGATAGGATCATGTTGAGAACGATGACTATGATGGTCAAACATTGGCAAACAGTGCCATCAAATAATATCACGAACACAAATTTGATTGATGCTTGCACTTGCCGAATCAGTCGGCTAGGTAAAGATTGCTTCAATTAAAAAAACTTTAAATTTTGCAAATGTCGCATATTCAGCCAAGTAAACAATAGTTTAATACGCCAACAAGTGTAAAGTGACGATGTGTTGAACGAACGAGCGAACGCATCTTGAATGTAATGAAGTGAATGTAGCAATAACAGTTTACTTGTTCGTATGGACACATGTGAAAGCGAGACACACAATATTGATAGTAGCTTTTTGCTTTTGTAGACTTGTTTGCTTTCGTGCAACCATTCACGACAAACGCTGGAACCGAACTGAGGAGGAGAGATGAAATTACTGACGAACGAACGATGGTGAAGTTTGCTTGATACAGACTCCAATGTTGGAGCGGCACGGGAGAGTTGCCGCACCATATACTGCTAGTCAAAGTTTTGAATGCAATAGAGAGCAACCAAGTGGCTCCATCTTGGATCTTACAAGAATCCATAAATTTCATTTTAAATCGTTAAACTTCAATAAGTCATTTGTTTGGTAAAAAACATGAATGAATAGTGTCGATGAGCATTTGATGAGTAATCAACGAGTAAGAAATGTTCTATTTGCGGAAGTTCTATTTGAGCCAAATGTTCGAGATTTGCCCAAGTACAATGAATGATAAATTGCAGCGCAACCCAATCGTGTATGAATAGAATTATTATTTGCGTTAGAATAATAAACTGGTCGACTGATAACTTCGTTCGGATACTAGAACATGAATAATAAAAAACGTTAATTAGAAAGAAATTTGAGATAGAAACATTGGATTGAAAACTTACCAAGTGATTAATTAAAATGTTTGGAATAGTCATGAAAGAAGCAAGCGAACAGGTTATGCTCATGGAATAATGGATAAAGTTTGAAAATGATCATACACCAAAAGCCATTTGTTCAAATCGTTTGACGAATAGACAGTGTGCAACATTGTCGATGAGCGATTGATGAGTAAGCGATGATGTTCTATTAGCGCAAGTTCTATTTGCGCCAAATGTACCAGATTTGCGCAGAAGCAAAGAATACCTTCATTGCAACGCAACCGGATTGGGTATGAATAGCGTTACCTAAGTTAATATAGTAGAAAGTTGCAAATTCGATTTCAAATTCAATTGAAAAAAAATAAATCGTAAAGTTTCGGAAAAATAATTTCAATAAAATGTGTAGTCATTCATAATTCGGATCGACTGATAATTTCGTTCGGAAACTAGAAAATGAATAATATAAAACGTTAATTGGAAAGAAATTTGAGATTGAAACATTGGATTGAAAACTTACCAAGTGATTAATTAAAATGTTCTGAATAGTCATGAAAGTGGCAAGCGAACAGGTTGTGTTCATGGAATAATGGATAAAATTTGAAAATGATCATACACAAAAAGCCATTTTTTCAAGTCGTTTGGTGAATGTGGTTAGTGTGCAACATTATCGATGAGCAATTGATGAGTAAGCAATGATGTGAGTTCTACTGGCACAAGTTCTATTTGCGCCAAATGTACCAGATTTGCGCAGGGGCAAAGAACACCTTCATAGCAACGCAACCTGATTGGGTGTGAATAGCGTCACCTAAGTTTAAATAGTAGAAAGTTGCAAAAGTAAATCAAATTCAATTGAAAAAATTAAATCGTAAAGCTTCAAAAAATAATTCAATATAATAATAAACTTACTTTTGGTCACGCGAAGTTAAAAATAGATATCTTTCTGGAATACTTCCAGATATTCCATTCGGATTCCATTATGATCTTACATAAAATACCAATACAATGTTCGTTTAATTTATGACGATAATTTTTATATTGGACCAAAAGATGATAAACCAATGATCATGTGTCTCGGCCTTCTGATTCCATCCCATTCCAAGTTGATATAATTAATTGGACTAGCTCTTCTTTTGCTCTCCTCAACAAGTTGTTTGTACTTTGCGAATTCAATTTCATTGAAAGTATAATTTCCTCGTGAAACCATTCACAATAAGGTTCAGTATTGCACCGATTATGCAATAATAATTCAATAAAATGAATAAAGTCATTCACAATTCGTGTCGATTGGTAATATCGTTCGGTGACACTGACGTTTTCTCCTTGAATTCACTTGAGAATGTCACGACCGGATACGACCTGTTTCAATCATTCTCAAATAGTACATTGGATTTTCATTTCGTATCGTGATCGTCGCCGTTGAACCATCAAACTTTTTGACAATAAAGACGACGACCTATTGAGGCGAATCGTTCTTCTGATGTCCAGTTGGTAAAGTTGATTGATTTCGTTTTTTGTTGCTTCTCTTTTCTTACATTTTCGGGATAGAAAAGAAAATTAATTAATTAACCTGAGGTAATCGATTCTTTTCGTATTTTTCAAAAGATGTGTATGCCTTCATATTGATTTGAAAATATTTGCCGATACAACGAACGGGATCTTATGCTAATCAATCCGGTTGGTCAATGGTCGTTTGCTTGCTAAACAGGTAATGTTTTCTTTCAATTGATTGATTGGTTTTGTGTCGAAAAATGGAATGCATCGTTGATCGACAGGAAAGTGTGCTTCACGTGCACGAGGCAAAAACTTTCGCTTCTCTTCTTTAATCATTCACATTTTGATCGTCATCCATTTTTTTACATACTGCGTGCAAGTATTGGTTTAGTTTAATATAAAACATTTCATTTTGATGGAATACCTGTGTCCAATACTAGTAGCATTCGAACATTGTGTAGGTGTCGGCATCAATGCAACAGCAAAACAAGAAGACAAGTTGAAATTGCCTTGACTTACAGCAACATCATACATGGTTATGATCGATCACTCGAATGGCTTTCTTCAAATCGCAAATAGAGTCAATTAGCACCGAGTGATCAACTCTAATTGGTTCGATCTCGAATGTACTCGGTGGCTTTCACCTGTCTACAGTTGGTTTCCATTCAGTTTCAATTTTGTCCTGTTCTGCTTTTATCGTTGATTGTTGTTGCTTGTCGATGATGTTGTTGTGTCGAAGACGATGACGAATTGACGATGACGAACACGATTGTGCGTGTTTGAGATTCGTTTGTTGAAGATTGAGAAACATTGCCTCGATACTTTCTTGATTTGACTCTTGTATATATAAACATAAATGATCAATAAACAAATACAGTTTGGTGTGTCATTGGATTGTATCGATCGATCTTTAAAAAGACTCTTCTCGTCTTCCATTATGACGATCTCGTCACGAATAGTCGGGTTCAACTTGTTCAATCTCTTTCCTTTGGTTGTTTGTTTGATTTCCAATTCGTCAATTTTGGTTATGGAAATAGTACTACAAGAAAAAAATTATTACTATTAATGGCAATTATCATAATGAAGTACCGAAATGTATAGATGGTTTTTGTTCAATCAATATTTTGTGTTCCGTTGTTTAGTTTTGCCCTCATTCTCCGATTGGTCGTTTTTCTTTTTTTATGTCTTTACGACAGTAAAAGTTATTTTCACATCACATTTAATTTTGGTTAACTTGATAAGAACAATTCAATGGTTCAACAAGTGTAATATTTGTGCCGAACAAGAACCTGCTTTGATTAAACAGTGTAGCTTTGACTGAATTGTTCGATGACAAAAAAAACATTTTTTCCATGAATTCTGATGTGTTTGAAAACAAAGATCGGAAGTGTTTCCAATAGAACCGAACATGAATAAGTTTGTACGAATGAATCATTGATCAATTCGAAATGTTTTTCAATCATTCTTCTTCCAACAAAGTTGATGCTGATGATTGATTAATGTTTCCTTTAGTCTATGGAAGTAAATAAATATAACATTAATAAAAGGAAAGTGAAATTGTGACTAGTGTTACGCCAGTCAGTCATTTCAATAGAGTATTAATACATGCCATATGAGTTTGACCGATGCAAAATTACCACGAGCCAATTGATAATGGACATATTGAAACGATGGTGAGAGAGAAACGAATGATGAAACGAAACGTGTCCATGTGTGGCCGCCAATGTTGGATGACAATAGTGGCAATAGTTGTTACTTGATCCAGATTAGCCATGGCATTATCCACCTTTAATTAGCGTCTAATTAGCGTTTATATGCCTGCTTCCTAAATAGATGCCGATACGTTGACCTCCAACAAAAAACATTGGCACTATTGCTCTCGCAATCGTATCACAATCGATCGTCTGCTTGCATTCAATCAACTGATCGATTAATTTCTTGATCAAGCCACTTTTCGTATTAAAACTGTATAAATAAGAAAAAAAGAAAAAAAGATTAAAGTAAGCAATCTAAATCAATTCAATGTTCGATCGTTTGAAATTAATTTTAGAGTCAATAGCCTTTGATATCTTAACAATCATTTATAGATCAATATTAGATTGAAATAGTTTATACTCGACCGATCATATTCAAATAAATAAATCACTTGCAACTTCTTTTGTGTTGAGTGGTACAATTTTATGGACAAAACTTGCCAAGAAATGAAATGGTTCACGAATAAAGATGACGAAGTGAACGGAGATAATAAAAGGTGTGAACTTTTATAAAGTGTTCACTATATGAGTAATTATGAAACATGTAGACAACACTTTTGCCTTCATATCAACAATTGAGCAATTTGGACGAGTGTTAATAAACGGGAGAAAAGAAATAGTCAAACATGATTCATTTCGTACATAGACACCTAATCATAAAACGAACAAGACAAGACAGATTTGAAATATTACAAGATCAAAATTGGAAGATAAAATTGAATCAAGAAATGTGATCCAAATTGTTGTAACATTTTCACTTCTGATTTTTTTTGTTGCCCTCCGTTTACTTCAAAAAACATTAATTAATATCTCGATGTACTTTGATAAAATCGTTTAGAGAGGAAAGAGCAAAATGGATACAATCACACACGCATAAAGATTATACGAGAATCATTTTTTCAAATAATGTTTTCACTATGATAGTAGAAAGAACGTGAAAACCAATGTTCAAACAAATTTGTGGAATGTCCGGGTCAATCCTCAAGATATCGCACCATATTATATCATAATCCAAAACAATGTAATTAGACTTAATTGTTCTGAAAACAAGAAAACAGATTAATAATCGTATAAATCGATAAAAAGTACATTCTTCGATTGCCACCTATTGAAAAGCAATGATACTAATAAACAGAGAGAAAAACGATTAAATTTAAATGAGGAAACACGGAAAATGTTTTGTCATTGGATTCTATAAATGCTGAATACTTTTTATGTGTTTGCATATAACATGTGGGAAAACTTCATTAAAATAGGTTTTAAATCTGTTTCAGAAACAGTATCGTTCCCACAAATAAACCAGTGATGAACAGGCAAGGTTATTATTCATTTATTCACATACACATTGTACTTAAGTTTAAAGAAAAACTTAATTAAACATAACATCCGTCTTGAAAATCATTTACCAATGATTGTTCATCTATGAAAAAAAATCTGTGAACATCAAATTGAATGATGATGGAGACTATACTATAGTATCACTATTATCATTATCACGCATTGGAACATGTTGATTATAACGAAGTAAAAATGTAAATGAGACAGATAATAATGTGCATGATAATACTAAAATGATAATAAAACAAGACAAAAAAAGGTGACAAGGTGAAACATTAGTAAAATGATAAATCTGGAAAGAGGCAATTGTGAAAACATTGAACTTTAAAACAGGTAGGCAATTAGTTGAAACACTATATGGTTTGGCTATATGTTTGAAAAGATAAAATGGCCATTGGACCTTTTGTTCTCTCACAAGCCGACAAGTAACCGACAATAAAATCAATTAAGCATTTCCACTTTCAACATCAATGAAGACAGAGAAGGTTTAGAAATGAAAGTGGCAATGAAGTTAAATTGGTCTTGAAGTTAAAGTTTAACTCACATGGAAATGTATAATGATGATGATCATCATCATCATCCAAACATATCAAAAAAATAAAATAAAACAAAATGAATGCAAAATAAACCGTACTTAATAGAATTGATATGCAAATTCCAACGACAAACTAAAAAACAGAAAAAAGAAAGAAATAGATTTGCTCAACAAATGTGCGAACAAAGTTCATTCTCACGTTGTGGTGAATCATGGAGACACCTTGCCAAGTTGGAACAAAAATGCGGGTACTAATTCATTTGAAATCAAAGTTGTGTGTATGTGTGTGTGTTCGTCTACAAACTTTAATTTATGTAAACTTTACATTGGTTTGGGTCTTTGAAGCAAGTTCAAAGAGCATAATTTGCCAACGAATCGTTGTGAACGAAACGAAGGGATGCATTTAAAGTGAGACCGCCGTCGATGAAGCCACCGTCACCGCAAAGGTGCAAGATTTATGGTGCAAGGCCGACATGTACGACAAATACAGTGAAATAATAGAAACCAAATGGGTAGAACGAATCCATCGTCACTAATCGTGTCGGACATTAATTGAGCAAGGAGTTAAATTATGGTCTATAAATTCATGTGTTGCTATCTGTTTGTTCGAAACTATCCAACTAACAAAATGAAATGGTATGAAATCTGAACAAAGTTTAGGAAATAATCGAATAAAAAATATGATCTATAGGGTCGAATGTCCAGCGATTGTAAGAGCATCACATGTTCGAGGTAAAATGAAATAAACTTGTATAAACGGTAATATTTTGAATATATTTGACAAATGGTAGTAGTGTAGATTGAGAATAGACATACCATATGTTTCTTGTATAATATTTATTATCGATCAATCAATTAGTTCATGGCCAGTCCTTCGAAAGTCGAATGAACAAAATTGACGCATTACATTCAAACTAAAAGAAATAAGAGAATTAATAATAACATAATAAAAAAGGTAAACAAACGATTATTCAAGATACCATTGCATATTCAGTTCTTTAATTACATGACCACATAAAAAACATTAGACATATTCATTGATGAATCGATCAATCGAAGGTGATGTGGTTTAACTTGATGATATCGCCTCGAATAGTCTCCCAACTTATGCAATAATAAATGACCCCAAATCAACTTAAATTAACATTTATGGTTAACAACTTACCCATTTTTTTACCTATTGATCATCTCTGCCCGTGTCAAATACAATCCGAAAATAAATCTACGAACAGTAGCACATTGAACAAATGAATTGAATTGAACGACCAGTTGAAATGGCGAACTTGGCACAAACTAATCGATCATGATGTAAAAGAATACAAAAACACAAGTATGAATGAATAAATTGAAAGTGTTTATAGTTGAAGAGTTTAAACAAGTGTAATTGTGAAACGAAGCGAACAAAACAGCTTTGATATCAACTTATATACTAGCACAAATCATTATTAACAAGGGAAACATTTGTGTTGTCGCCTTTGATGTTGTTGTCCAAGTAAATTCCGCCAACAATCATTGTTTAGGAGGGAAACTTGAGATTATGATTTTTTGTTTATCCGTTCACGCAGTAGCGACATCTACCGACATTCAATTTAAAATTAAATATCTCAAGAATAACATAAAAATAAATTATGGAACTTGGTACACTTATAGATTTAGATGTTTTAAATTGTTTAAGATTATGATAAACTTTTATTTATTGTAAATGCACTAAGTCTTGAGACCCTTGTGCTAATGAATACAAAGATTAAATAAATTTACAAATTATGAATAAGACACTTTAAATTATTATTTTCTATAATTAATTGACATAATTTGGAATTAGTAATGTTTCAGTGTTTCGATAGGGGTTTTGACAACCAGGCACGACACAATTTTGAAAAAATATTTTCTAAAATGTTTTTCGAACAACTCTGAAAACGTTGAAATCATAAATTCGTTCGTATTCAAAATTTTTCAACGCTGATGCGATTTTTTCTAGTCTTTGCTTATCCAATCAATTTTGGATAAATTAGGAAGAATGAAAATATACCAAAATTTATTGAAAAATTGTGGCTTTTTTTTGTTGCTCTGTTTGAATGCTTTCCAATCGATTTCCATCCAATCTGGAATATTGTTCAATGTATAAAAATCAATTATATCAACTGATTTTTTGCGAAAACCGAGTGATGCATTTTGACTCGAACTTATCTGAAAGTTTGAACATCTTGAACTCTTCAACCTTATTAATGCAATCTCTAATATACGAGCCATAAATTGAAGTTAATATTGAAGCAAAATTTTTGATTTGCTTAACATTGAACGGTCCATCTGGTTCTAAAATAGAATTATTCGGGTCATTTATATCTTCAAAATTTGGCAAGTTTATTGATTTCTTGGCTTCAACATTATAGACATCAATAAATGGAAAACTAGCCATGTAAATATCAAATGTTGCTTCATGTTCATTTTTTTCCAATTTATAATTATTCATCGGGGAATTTTGTCACCAGAACCACTTGTAGATTCTATATTAATGAATTTTAACAAATGTAAGAAAATGCATATTAACAAATGAAGGAAAGATGTGTCTAAAGCATCATTATAAAAAACAACATTTGCAAGGTTAAATCACGCAATTCAAAAATAGTCTTATACGTAAATATGAAAATGTGAAAAAATTAAACTTACCTTCGTTGATTATTTTGAAATTTTTAAGATTCTGCGGCGTTTTCTGGAGTTTTCAATTCATTAGTTTTGATGATGGACAGAATTTAAACAGAAAATTGAGATGTGAAACAATGACGAAAACGAAAACGAAAACGAAAACGAAAACGAAAACGTTGCCGTTGCCTTACCACCCAAATGATTCTATTAGAAAATTTGCAGATGGCCTATGACAAAAACTCTGCTTTCTGTTTGGAAATGGTCAACCATAATCGTAACGATGGCTCCAATCGTTCCCAAATTGACAATTCTGGTTGAAGACGAATTACTAGTTTAGTTACTGGTCTCAATTCCAAAATTTAAATTAATTCCAGAATAAATGCAATGCAGTGAAGCAATAAATAATTTAAATCGTACAATACCATTGCGTAGAATTGGTGTCGATTTAAAATTTGTCATTTCTGACTCTCCAAATAAAGTACTGAGATCAAAAGATTTTTTGTTGAGATAGAATTTGTTAATCTAAGGAAGAAACAAGAATTATATTAATAAAGATTTATTGAAATTTATATGAATTCAGATCTTTGAAACCACGATTGATACAAAAGCTTTATACAGCAGAGGCATGGTCACCAACTTCGATGATCGTTATCTTATTCGTTTTCAAGTCATGAATAAATGAATAAAGTCTGGCTTGTTATATTGCACGTTTTTTTAAACGTTCTCTATTATAATCATCCCCAATATCTTCATAATTTTGCCATTTCGAAATATCCAGCAATAATTTTTTTGAAGAATTCAACACATAAACTTGTTGAAACGGAAATTTATTCATATCGATGGAAAATGTCTTGTTTTTTCCTTTGCTTTCATGAATTGATTTCCAATTTATTAAAACACAATTTGGAATTGGATTGATAGCAGCATTGTCGTCAATGTTTATAGTGTCATCAATAGAGAGATCGGAAAAATCATAGCCTTCTGATGTATCTTTGTTGGATTCAGACATTTTGGCAAGAACACAACTTTGATCACACAAAACACACAATAGTATTGTCGAACTGGACACAGAGAAGTCTATGCCAAAGACGGAAAAAAACACAACGGAAAAGCCACACATCTGCTCAATGCGACAATCGATTAGTTGTTGTTGTTGTTGTAATATCGATGTTACTAACATTTGTGATGGATAAAAAACAAAATGCGAATGAAATACAAGTTTATTTGATATGTGTGATTTATAAAGCAAGTTGTTTACAGTGTCACAGTTTACAGATCAAAATTGCTATGATCATTGTGGTTTGTTGAGTCAGTTGCGTGGTGAACTGAGTTATTGTAGATTCTTTAATTGTAGAATGATTCAGACCGAAAATGCAAGACCAGATTAAGTTAAAAATCAACAGCAATCGTATAAACAGTATACACCTGTTTTTGAAATAGCCACTTCAATTCGTCCTGATGATTATGATAAATAAACTGGGATCATTGTTTACAAATATGCCAATCGTTTGCAATTAGTTAGAAAGTTAATCTAAGGAAGAAACAAGAATTATATTAATAAAGATATATTGAAATTTATATGAATTCAAACCTTTGAAACACTATTCTTAAATTTCAAAATGATTTCGAGCGAAAAGAAACAAGGCCAGATTTAGTTTGCATAAAATTCATTTATTCAGTTCAATACAATAATTTAAGAATGTCCATTTTTAAGAATAATATGTCAAACATTAAAATTTATAATAAGAAAAATCAATCCGATCATATTGTCAATAAGCAATAACAATCAATTTTTTAGTAAAAGATGTAACTTAATTTTTAAAAAATGATGTCCCGGAAGCACGCAATGCTGCTCCACTCCACCACCCGCCGATTGGTGAACATCAACCAAATCGACACATCATTTTTATTATACTTGTAGACAAGATGGATCATACTAAACAATAAAGTTAAAATAACATTTTATCAAATAAGGCGATCGATGTTGAGTTATTTATGAAACACTAAATGTAAATAAGCAAATGTTCGGTTAGCATTATAACATTGAACGGTTACCTTGACGGAATCAGATCAAACAACGCAAACACAATGAAATCATCTAGATTTATAATGTGTCAATGGTTTCGATTTGCTCAAAAAGTCATTCAACAGGCTGATGCCACAGTTTAATCTCACACTCGGAAATTCATAAGTCAGCAATTTCAAAATGAAGTTAATGTCTGGTACGAATAAGAGAGCGATCGAATGGTTAGACGCATAACGCACATAAATACCTGACATGATATGATATTAAATTAATTGTCATCAATCGATAATTATCACAATGGTCTTGTTTAGATCTTTATACGATTCCTATTCTCGTTCAATTTCAAAATACGGTCAAAAAAGATCAACAAAGATTTGGATGATCTGAAAAGGAACCAATTAAATGTCCTAGAAAATTTGGAAGAAAATAAACGATAACACAAATAAGACTTGCTCGAATGTTTGATGAACGTTTGATTCATGGATCGTGTATTTGCAGAAGAATAAGACTTGTTGGTCAACTGTGAATAAATATGTGAAATATTTAAACTTGCATAAATTATGGACGTTTTCCGACGTTCCATCAATGGTCAATCATTTTTGTTTGAATTAAATAAATTGTTTCATTCTTTATTCTTTCTTTTTTGTGGGGTTTCATCCTTCTAATGCGAACCGATGCATTCGTTTTAAAGATACGCGCGGTCGGATTGTAAGGAATCAATTCATAATTTCTGATTCTGGAACAGAATTCAACAATGAGACATAACAAATGACATACATATCTTTGTCTTTTGTGGATCAGTAAACATTCATCCTTCTTAATTTCAATTAAAAAAACAATTTTCCTGTTCGATGTAGACTGGAAGGTAAACAAATTCAACAAACCGAAAATTCACAATAATAATTTCAGCTAAGCATTATCAATTCCTTTGAGGTACAGGGAAGTCTTAGAACAAAATAGAGCAAAGCACATTTTCCAAATAGATGGATGAATTGATGTGGTTAGATGATGGTATGCAAACGATTATCCTGATTTATAGATTCTGAACATCTAGCCAACAAAAGAGAGCAACATTTGACAAAATGAGTATCAAGTTACACATACGTGTAGAATATGGGTGAATATATACATCCTTAGAAAAACTCTTGAGAATACTGAACGAACGAATGAACGAGACGATCTGGAAAAAGAAATAACGCTTGATCGTGATTATGTAAAGCTGACCTTGACTATTGTTGGTGTAGATGGTTGTTGTTGTTGCTGAATCCTCCACTCTGCCTTTTTAAATCCGTCACCTTATATCATCAAATGGTTGATAGATAAATAGAGAGAAAAGAGAATATGGACCAGGATATCGAGGACAGGTCGATGTTTGTATAAAGAGTAGATCAATCTATTTGTATCAAAATCTCATCACGATAACTCCTATATTTCATAAATCCGCATCTCTGAACCGGTAAACCAGCAACTTCAGCCACTCAAAATCGGGTTATATCATTTGGGTTGTACAGAAATTGGTCATCACCATCCGATTCTGGTTTTGTAGTAGTAGTAGTAGTAGTAACATTTCAGTTGGGTGAAACATCTGACATATCATCTGAAATAAAACATCTCATTTCGCTACAAAGCAACATTTCACATTTTGATGTGGGTGTGTGTAATGTAGTTTGGTCTGTATAACTTGTAAGTTCTTGAACATTGATTGAAAATTTAAACATAGTAACATTTTGCATTTTCACTTGTAACACACATACCAAAAAAATTCTATGATATAACTTCAATAAAGAGCTGAGACAAAATTTGGCAAACAAAACATAAACTACGTGGTTGAGAGTGAAAGAAATCAAAATTTGGCACAAAATATTGAGGTGGAATCATATGGATAAAAAGCTTTGGATCTATGCTTGGTTAAAACTATTGGTTGATTGAAAAATATGATGATAAAACGGTATGAAATTATAAATCAAGTTGACAAATTTTCGCAAATTAAACATAAGACGTTCAAATCCAAAATAATAAATAAAAAAGAAGACAGAAGCGACAAACTGAGTGTAGTTAGAGATGGATTCGGTAGAATATAAAGGGTGATATTAGTTTTGGATAATTGATAATGTAGAATGCAAACTGAGATTGGGTTGTTTAAAACTAATTTTCATGTTTGGATTAAGGACGAGTAATATTGTAGAATAAGGATTACGTGCAATGATTAGAATTCAAACAAACAAATTCAAACTAGTACACACGCAAACATGGATGCTTTTGAACACAAATGGAATAAACAAATCTTCAAATATATCTGGATGATCGAAACCCATCGAATAAAAACAAGAATTCAATTCCCAATAAAATTTTCACAATGTATGATACAAATAATAAAAACCCCCAAACATAAACTCTTCATACTGGCGGAACCGACGAATAAATTTGGTGTAGTGGTAGTGTAGTGCTTATCATTAAGTATCAATAGTCATTACTTCATCAAAACAAAATCGATAATTGGCAACTTCTCATTCATAGGTAAAGAAACTTGTAATCGCATTTGAGTCGAGATCGAATATAATGGAAGTGTAATGTAATAATCATCGGTGTAATCGGCAATGCAATCCATTCAATAAAGTTAAATTGTAATTCAATCAATTTCTCATAATTGGTGTTTGGTGGAATACTGTTGTCTTATAAGTCAAACTGTTGATGGTATATACAATTCATTATTCAATCATTAGTTTGGATTTGTGGCATTGCGGAAAGACATCGGAAGATAGATTGTACAGATGACTCGAAATCGTGAATAATCTAAATGATTGCTTCGCTAAAGAATTTTATGTAATTCCATGTAATCAAATCAGATATAGATGAATCCAAAAGTCAGGAACAGATGATAAGCATTGCATAAAATGGATTGATTCCGGTTAAATGCATTCTAATGTTAGCATTTATGGAAATAGATATCAAGTTTATAATATGACAATGCTTTCATTGTTTCAATTATGCAGGTCAATTATGTTTAAATTCAGGTTACAAGTTAACATATAGAGATCACCAAATCTGGTTGTATTCTAGGTTCGGTTAATTTCAATTTAGCATAATGAGTCAATCGTAGTTAAGGTAAGATCACAAATCTCAACTGAAGGTAAATTCTTCTAGAAAGTAATTAGATAGTCAGGTCAGTAAATAAGATGTAGATAAATTGATCATTTTGGACGAATTAGCAAATCATTGAAGCAAAATTTGTTGCAAAAAAGGTAAATGTTTCGATGTAGAATGAAACCATATTAAAACTTGGCTTTGGTTTTTAAAATAAAGGCCAACGATAAAGAGTTTGATCATTTAGGCAGATTATATAAATGTTATATATTATATGTATATATATAAACAGATGGTATTGATCAGTTTCAATTAATTTCCAAGGTTTGGTCAATTTTAAAAGCAATTTCATTCATTCAAATTAATTCTAAACGGCATGGAAAGGATTTGCTTGTATATCAATCAACAGTTAAATATGATATTATATATCGATCGATTAATCTTTAGCGAAAACTTTTCAAATTTTGTGAAACAAGCTGATAACTTTAGATGAGATGATCATTTCATGACATCAATTAAGGAACGTACACATAGCAATCAAATATAGATCAATCAAGTTAAGAACTTCAATTTTAAATTCAAAGTGGTGATAATAGTAGAAATAGTAATAATCATATTGGTACAAATTGTGACGACGTATCAATATAATCATACTTTATAGTACCGAAAGTTCAATTAATCAAATTTTCAAATTAGTTCAAATTCTCAATTATTCCTTAGATTAAAGAATTGCATTCACTTCTGTGATCAATAGAATAAGTTTAACTTCTCGTAAACGGTAGTCAGTGTTTGTTTGTAATCTCAATTTCAAAAGTTATGAATTTCCAATAATCAATAAGTGTATAAAGAAGATTTTCAATTTTCAATGAATACCCATAATGAATCAATAAGTTTCATTCCAATAATAAGGCAAATGTACCAATAACCAATAAACGTAAATCATATTCAAATTGTAAACTTTGATAATCATAATGCAATTTCAAAATCTTAATGACGCTCAAGTTGTAAGTAGGTCAATAGTATGTAAATTTTCTCAAATAAAGACAATAATTAACAGTAACAACTTCCCAAACATTTGTATGTCAATTCAATAACTTGCAAATTGTGTGTACCCATATATGGAATTCATCATAAATAATAGTAAAAAATTTTGAATCATTTCTATGTATTCACTTGACGAATGAACGATGAACTTCACTGTTTTCAACCAATACGAAACCAGAAAAAAACAAATTCTTCCGCAAAAGAATTCCCCACCATTTGTATATTAATAGATAAACAGATAGATACGGATTGTAAATGACGAAAATAGTTTCGTAAACAACTCTTCAACTCAATGATGGAATGTGCGTGTGTATGACTTAATGTATAAAACATTCCGTTTGAAGAAGTAATAGTAGCAATGGTGAATGAGCAAAACTTGCAACGCTTCTAAAATAGTTTCAATTTCGTAACCTTCTATTTCTCCATCCTATTTCCCATCGTTATGAACATAATTGATCGAAACAAAATGATACGTGCAAGACAAACTGATGGTTGCTTGCTGGACAACATGCCATAGATCATTTGACACCAGATAGAAAGAGAGAGAGAGAATAAATTTGATCGGGCGCCAATGTTGGACGATGTTGTTCGTGATTAGTTCGCTTCCATAAAATCCTCATTCAAATGAATCATCAAAAAAAACGTGCGGCATAGGTAACATGTTTAGCAAAGGTCAGCGCATCAGGCCACGCATCATACGATTCAAACAGATTTAAAAACTCAGCAAATAGACTTCAAAGTTAGGCCCAAAGTAATCAATCACAATCACACCAAAGAAACACGTGATGAATCGCAAGGGATAATCGCAGCTTCTGAAATCGCTTTTGCTACAAAAACAAGACCTGTTCATCTAAATCAGCAACCTAAATCAACAAATACTTATCTGGTTTGGCCCCGGTTTGTGGCGACACCTTTTATGAGTACGCACTGGTTCAAAACACCCTGTCCATTCTTGCACACATCCCCGGGTCTTTAGAAGTAATGCTGAAATACAATAACAATTAGATTTGGTTATAAATTTAGTTATAGTTAAGGATGTATGAATATTAAATAAATAAATGAATAAAAAACAATGGCAACATACCCAAACACGACTGGTAGAACGTTGGTCTTGAGGTTTCCCACTCCATTGATAACTACCCAAAATGTGTCCCATAAAAACAATGTATAGATCGAAGATGAACATAAGGACCGCCATGTTTAACCTTGGAACTGAACGGAACAAAACTCTGACGAATTGGAAAACGAAGTACGACGGCAATCGTTATTGAAACGAAGTGCGTCGTAGCATTGTAACTCGAGCCGATTATATACTCGTCGACATACTGACGTCACAATGCATAAGTTTTGTAAACAATTACGTTACGTTCACGAACGTTTTCCTCCATATTCCAAACGATCGATTTGATGATAAATCATTGTAATCAATTCTTCACATAAGATTGCTTAAAGTTACATCATAATTTCTATTAAAATAAATTAATTTAGAGTTAAATTAATTGACGTTATTGTTTACGAACCTCTTTGGTCAACGGATATAATCCACCTTCCAAATATTGTTGGCAAAGAGTATCCTGCCACAGTGTGGTAGTACATTTGTGTCGAAGGAATGGTATGTGGCGTATATAGGATACAACATTCACATTAAAACTGGTTTCTGTAAAATGTATCCTCCCAGCAATTGTTCCCAATCTTGAATTTTTTGTTGTATTTGGAAAATGATATGCCATTTGCTGATTCAGTGTAGATTGATGATGATCATCATGGTTTTAGTTTAAGTTCATTCATTGAGGAATCGATCTCGGACATTGTATATCAGATGATGGTAAAACAATAAGATCTTTTTCATTCAAATCATGATGAGTTTGAAAACTTTCTTACGCGATCAGATGGAAATCAATCAATCGATTCTTATTACAAACTTTTATTATTATCACAACTGGTTAAACTTAAAAATTGTACCAAAACTTGACCATTTAATTGATATAAACAATGTAACTTAACAACATACACGTCAACAAATGGGGCTGTCAATTAGCCGGATGGTTTCCGCCAATTTCATTTTCCCTCCTTTATGTTCCCTCCATCATTTCCCCCCAAATAAATGGATTGCGCTCTTTTAAATGTTAATTGATTGTGTCCCCAATATTGAAATGGTGAGAGAGGAAGAGAGACCAGATCCAAATAGGTGAGTACGAAGCAAACGCACGATTGCACACGTACGCTATCAAATATTTGAACGTAAAGATATGATTGCCGACAAATGTCGTAACCTCGTCGTAACAAACGCATACATGACACGTTGCAAGCATCAACAATTGTTTAACAAGATTTTGTTGAAATATAACATTGAGAGAGAAAAAGATATTCACATTAAAGTAGATTGACCAGTCTTCCAGCTTTTCCATCAACCAATGACTAACTAACCCACATTTTTGCGTGTCAATGCGTTTGCCTTCTAATATCTCCAATGACGTCGATGTCGTCCTCCAAAGTAGTAATCAAAAGTAATCGGTTCATTGGATGTTCTTCGACGGCAACAACAACGTCCACACGATGACAACAAAGACATAAACATCTGGTATATTCCATATCGTTCCATATGTTCATTTAGATTCATAATGGATCACCAATGTCCCATGCAATTGTCGACGTACATTGATGAAGAAGATGGCCGGCTAATGACGCCCAGATGAATCGAATCAACGATAGTATTCTACAAAGAAAAATATGTTTAGAATTAATATTTTGGGTTAAATGATATTGCCCGACCACCCAAACAAACACGGTCAATCGAAAATGCCGATAACACTCATTTGTTAGAATATTTATTAGAAAAAGATATTGATTGTCCATTGATAGAAATATAATAGCATATAAATAATGTATAACAAATATATAGATAAGTAGATATAAATTGATAAATTATGTGTTTGGGGAGAGGGTTTTAGTTTTGTTGACATAAATTGTCAAACGTTTGCTGCATTTCCTCGTCGTCCACCATCCTGTATAGATCGGATTTTCTGGACCGGATCGATGAGTATTGACTCGCATGTACGTTTGATGGTCTGGGCCTGGATGTACGCTTGAATCTTTTTGGAGATTCCAAGCTGCTCCATGTAGATTTGGTTGTAGCGGGTTACCAACCCGTCCCAGGTTATTACAATTGGGATGACTTTCACTTCTGCACCAGGATACATTATTTTTATATTGATAAATAATATAATGATAATAATAAATGATAAATAGAATATAAACTATATAAACAATATGAAAGCATATAAAGTTAAAAAAAATCTGCAAAGGTATTTTCTAGGTTATCAATACAAATATTGCAGTCATTTTCTTCGAAATTAATTATATCAGGAACTGAACAATCATCATTTTCCGGATCTAATTCAAACGCAGCTGAACTTGTTGTAGAAGTGAAAATATGTTTTTGTAAATTGACAATAACAGAACAAATAAAGATTATTTTGTCGGAATGCTGAAGGCTGAAGATCGTTAGAGTCGTCTTCACGTCTTGGGTCTTCCAATCATTCTCATTGATAGAACAGGATGAATGGAGGGGTTGTATGACGGATGATTTTTAATATTTGACTTCACCCCCGAAACAAAATCCAATCTGATCCATCTTCATTTTGTCTATTAACAAGTCTTGACCAATCATTCCGTCGTACAATTGAAGATGGGAAAATATAAAATTGTACTTTTGGTAATCGGTCCGCAGTGTTACGATAGGTGTTATGACAACCAAGGACCACACAATTTGTTAAGCTTCCTTTCTTTTGTTGGGAAGTCATATTGAAGTTGATGATGTTGATGGAGTGTAACGCGGATAGAAAAAATCAAATTGAATGACCTTAGCTGGCGAAATGAGGCCATTAATATAAGAAAAAAACCTCCCGCCACTTAATTTCAGCTAAAAAAGTCAATAATTTAATTCAAATTAACGGTCAATTTTTTGGCTAAATCGACATAAAGTGTAATGGCTATTTTGATATAGCAAAACTCGCATCATTTGACTTAGGCTTTGTTTCTACTTGCGTAGGACTAAAATTGTAGTGGAAACAGCGCTTTCCTAATCCTAAGTTAGGATCTCCCGAACAATTCCTAAGTTAGGATTAGGATAAGTGGAAACGCTTTTTACTTATCTTAACCGTCTATTTTAACTCAAAAGAACCGTTTTTATGTCTATTTTAACTTTGTTTATATGTCGATAATGTAGTTGAATGTTGGTCTACCCATTCGAAAATGTGATCGAAATACATCTTTATCCATTCTTGGAACGGATGTTTCAAACTACAACGAGGAATTGTTTCTCGGATTAATCCGGTACCGGGGTGATCTTCGTCCATTCTCCAAACGGTCAGACAAATGCATAGTGTATTTAAAATCATTGACTATTTTGACACAATTAACGGTCAATTTTAACTGAAAGTTATTAATTTTATGGCTAAATCCCTTCAAAGTTGTTTTTCTTGCGTAATGTATTCCTATGGACAATTTTGGTTTCGTAAGGAAAGTAAGGAGGTTGATTAGCTTGATGGATTTGGTTGAAACTTAGCATATACATAAAAAACATATCAATGTAGTAAAACATCTAGGTATCACAAATGTTAATAAGGAAAAAAACAAAAACATTAACATCTGGTATATTCCGTAACGTTCCATACGTTCATTCAGATTCATAATGGATCACCAATGTCCCATGCAATTGTCGACGTACATTGATGAAGAAGATGGCCGGCTAATGACGCCGAGATGAATCGAATCAACGATAGTATACATTTCACCGGTATTTTGTATTCTGCAAAGAAAAATATGTTTAGAATTAATATTTTGGTTTAAATGACACGTACCTGAAACATTTTCCACTTCAACAATCGAAAATATTAATCGCGTAAAGATTAAATATTCCACAAATGATACAATTCGTACCATAATCAATAATCGACATAAATGATGACAATTGATCATTAGTTGAGACTCGATCAACGATGAAATGATTTTAAAGATGATCAACAGACAATAGAATACATAAAATGTATAATACCAATTACCGTACAATAACCGATAATGATGAAACATATTCCAAACAAACATAATCAACCAAAAAATGGTCGATATTGTAAGAATGGATAGGCTGCAATAGACGATCGTACATTTGAACATTGACAATGGTTGAACCTGATTGTAAACCGGTTGGAAATTGGGATCATCTGAGGTAAATTTGGGTTGCAATTCCATTATATTTTTATTAATTTTAAAATGTTTAATTGCTTCAGATTTAAATGCGTTACTCATTGTTGTCAAAATGGTTTTCGAACATATTTTCAATGGGATTTTTTTTAATTTGTTTTGGTATAATTTGAACTTTGTTTTTAGTTTGATTATTTGATTATAAGATGGTTTCAAAAAGTAAACCAGTAGGGCGGCGGGTATGGAGGACGAATTGATGAATATGAAATTGAAATCTTCTTAGAATGTTACTTCATCCATTGCGGAAATGGCCGTTTGTATCGATTGCACCAATTGTTTACCCTTACACGTATTGAATGTAGTTGAATTGTTCTCACCGGACATTGCAGCATTACCATTGTAAGATTGTGCAAAATGATCCAAACCGTACATAAATTGATCGATATTATCCATATTGGCACGATAAGATTGAGTCGTAGAATCGGCAGAATCGGACATTCCATGTTCAGATATCGTTCCTGAACTAGCATTCTGTTCACAATAGTTTGCCGGCCAATATGTTTGAGGTAGTTCCACATCATGGAATTGTTCTACAATATTCTGTTGCAACATTTCAAATACCGCCTTTAATCGGCCATTCGTTTCTCGTTCTTTTGTTTCATCTTGTATCAAACGTTCGGTTGCCGATGTCATATCATCCACATGTTTCGACAATATTGCATTCTCTTCCTCATATTCGGTGGTGAGTGCACGATAGTTTCTAAGCTCTTGTTCACGCATCTTGTTGTGTTCAAGAAATTCTTCCGTATAGATTGGTAGATCCATAACCGAATTACATTTATCGAGTGCATTGGATAGGACACCATTTCCACCCGAATATGGTTGCATCGGTTCGTTGAGATCAAATTCTGGACATAGACAAAATTAGTGACACATTGTTTTGATTATTATTTGTACATACGGTTGCCAGATGGCGATCCAAGATGATGGTGATTTTGAAGATGAGGATTATGATGTTGACCAGACATGTCATTTACCGAATTACCATAAGGTGAATTGTATCGAGTTGGAAATTGTCCCGAACCAGACATGTTACCATATTCTGATTGATACATTTGATTTGTTTGGTAATACTGTTGTTGCTGTTGATGTTGGTGTTGATGTTGTTGTTGTTGCGGTGGTAATATCGACTGTTGTTGCTGCTGTTGTGATTGTTGATGTCCATAGTTTGGTACATCGGCACCAAACCTGCCATTACCATTCATACCATAGGGATATGTTTGCTGTTGTTGATGATACATTGACTGCTGTTGATGTTGTTGGTGATGATGGTATTGTTGACTATGCTGTTGCATCGAACCATTACTTGATTCGCCAAAATACTGATGTTGCTGCTGTTGCTGTTGTTGGGATAGTGTTTGTGATGGATGTGCTTGTTGATTTGTTTGATACACTTGCGATTGATGGTGTATTGATGATGAACCAGGTGAAGATTGTTGCGAATGGGATGATCCAACACCAATACCAGATGATGATGGTGGAATTGGTTGTTGTTTGGCACGTTGTTTCATGTTCAAAAACTCTTGATATGAATCAGTCTTTTGATACTCTTGTAACTCTTTTAGGTACATCTCTTTCGCTCTTTCCGCTTCATCAAGATATGCCTTCTTCTCATCCGAACTCATACTACTCCATTCTGATGCAAGTTTTTTCGTCACCTCAGCAAATGATAATGTTGGATAACTTTTCTTGATACGTTCACGATTTGCATTCAAAAATCGAACATAACCATTCAATGGCATACGTGGGGCATTGATATCCTTCGTTCGTGGACCACGTTTCTTTCTCTCTTCCGGTTGTTTACGTCGAGTATATTTACGTTTCTATATAATAATAAAATATAAATGAGGATTAGTCATATATTTGATAATGATAATATTGATATTGATATATAATCAAAAAATGTTTGTATACAATTATTGTTTACATTGAGCTTATATTCCAAGCTTGAATTCGAACATGGTTCAGTATCATCATCGTCATCTGATGATGATGAATGTGAGCAGTCAGAGGACATTTGTTTTTAATTTGGTTCACAATAAACAAATAGATTTTTGTTGTACATCGTTAGAATGCACGAATACAATGAAAAGTGAAAGGTTGCACTAAAAACTATTCCATGTCTATATAGGAATAATAATAAAAATGTTTTCAACTTGCTCATGTCCTGACGTCAACTATAGTCCACATCATTTCCATCAATGGCAAACAAAAGTTAAATTTTAAATTACATTTTAAAATTCAGTTCGCGAGAAAAGATCCGAGCACTGTAAAGGCGAGAAATAGAGAGATACACATTAGTAAACCAAAATTCAATTGAATTCAATTGAATAAGACTATCTATTCCTCCTCTTCTGTTCCAAGAAAACGGAACGCCACTATTTCTTTTATTAAATCATTCAATCTATATAAAGATTGAAGGCCTAAGTTTGAACCTTTTTTTTTATTTGGTACGACAGATGAAACATTGGAAACCATGCTTTTAATTGTGAACCAAACATAATGATGATGACTTTTGGATGATTGGCTTTTGCAGTGATTTACACAATTTTTCTATTACGATCAAACTACAATCAATACGATTGAATGAATCGATGCGATCAATTGTTTGAAACGATGTCGAAAGCCAAACCTCTCTCTCTCTCTCTCTTTTCCCGCCATAGATGTTTTCTGGTTTCTTGAAAACAATGCTTCTACCCTACGTGAAATGAATATTAGTGGATTATTTTCCTGTCAAAACGAAGATTGCCATCCCTCTGACGCTTTTCTTTTGCAGTAGATTTCTCAATTCTCAAAATAGATAGATTTTACATTGCTAACCCCCTTTTCTCTCTTTCATTTCCTCTTTTTATACCACCAAAAGTACTGAATTCTGCTGTTCACCGTCGGAAAGGGATTATGTGTCATGTTGGAGAGAGAATAACGAGAAAAAAAGAACATTTTTTTCGGTGAAAGATGAAACTAATGCAATACCCCTACACAAGATTGTAATGGTTATTGCAATGGGCTTCACCGATATAATAACCAAAAACGGAGAGTGGGACGATATCATCGTGTACAAAAGGGGGAATTTAGGTTTGGATCCCTCTCTCTCTCTCTCTCCCTCTCTCTTCCAATCTATCTCGCAGTATTTGGTTAGCATAGAACCAGAAATCATCAACATCGTCTATATAGAGAGAAGCATACTCCGCAATGTACGTGGCCTCTCTCTCTCTCTCTCTCTCTCTCTCTCTCATTCGATTTTCCCTCTCAACTATCCTTACAACCCCCAAATAATATAAAAGACAAGATGAACTAAATAAAAAGTGAACTTAATGTAAATAAGCTGTTAGCTTGGAGTAGACACACACACGCACACACATATACAGACACAAAAATGTATAGATCAGATTGACTTTGGGTGCTGCTCTCTTCATTTCATTTCAACCATCCACATTCATTCAACATTTTACTCTCATTCTATATTACACGACAGTAACTTTTTTGTTGAGTGTGTGTGTGTGTGAGTGTGAGTGTGTGTATGTCGACAATGTTTACTCCCTTGCTGCTTTTCTCTTTGGTTATTTGGTTTTCTGGTACGGCTTTCTGGCCAAAATCGGGTTGTATACTAGGCTGAACATATTTTTGATTTGAAACATTGTACCATCGACAACAAACCGACAAAGTTCGTGTTTCTATTTGTGTTTCATTTTTCAATCATTGTCGTTCAATATATATTCTCGATATATCCAAATTTTCTTGTATAACAACAAAATACTTTTTGTTATATAACAGAATCGATGTTCGTATATTGTATTATATATGATTTTCATCGAAAACATAGATGAAAAGGACAAAACGTAATTACCTGTCGTTGTAAATGATCTAGTCCAGAGGACATCATCTGCTGTTGTTGATGTTGCGATGATTGTGCTTGTCCGTGATGATGATGATGATGATGTGCTTGTTGTGGTTTGTTATGTGCCATCATCGCCATTTCCATATTTGCAGGCATCGGTAACGAACAGCTGGATGAGCTGCCTAAATTCGGATACGAGGTTGAGGCTGCTGATGGTGTCCGATGATGGAGATACATCTCATCCGGTAATTCTTGACTATATTCATCTGTAGACATATTGAGTGGACTGTTGTTGTTGTTATATATGATGATTTATATGTTCAACCAAAATTTAGGCAGTATAATAGTATGATCGATAATATCGTTGGCAACATGAGCGAACCTAGATGAAAGGTTAACGGAAAATAAAAATATACATTAGAAATGATGGTTCACGTGCTCCATTTAATACAAACATATAATCGAAATACCCACAAGCCAAGTAGCTGTTTCAGTTTACCAAACACCAAACTTTCTTCTAATAAGATCTATCTTGATGATTAGATGGGAAAGGCTAGGTCGTGACCGAGCACAATCTTTTTCCGATGCTTTGGGCGCAGCTCGAGTCTCGCTCGGTATATCTTCTTGTTGTTTTGCCTTTTGCATTGGCTCGGCACATACACAAGCACTCAGCTCATTCTATGTTGATGGCAGCAGCTGCAAGCAAACACAGTCACCCTCTATCGGCAATATTGTGGTATGTTTGCCGTCTATACGATGCGGCTGCATCCAAACTTGCATCCTACATCATCCTTGCATGGCTAAGTGTGCATTAACAGTGTACTATAGTACGCAGTTCGCTATATGTTTGCTATTGATGCGATTTCTTGCTTCGTAGTGACGGCATTGCATCCCAATGGTTTCTATTGACATAAAAGGATAAAATGATAGTGATACACGATTTAAAGGTCTATTTTTTACGATTTTTAAATTGTTCATCATATGACAAATATTCTGGTGTTTATTCATTAATAAATAATTAATAAAAACAAAGATTTTGTTTTCTGATTGGTATCAATAATGAAAAATGTTGTATCTGTTGTGAAAAATATTTCATAAGAAAACTGAAGATCGTTAGATTCGTTTTCACGTCTTGAGACTTCGCTCATTGATAGAACAGGATGAATGGAGGGGTTGTATGACGGATGATTTTTAATATTTGATTCCACCCCCGAAACAAAATGGTCACTGCATATTCTGGAATGTTTTGATGGAATCCAATCTGATCCATCTTCATTTTGTCTATTAACAAGTCTTGACCAATCATTCCGTCGTACAATTGAAGATGGGAAAATATAAAATTGTACTTTTGGTAATCAGTCCGCAGTTTTACGATAGGTGTTATGACAACCAGGGACCACACAATTGGTTAAACTTCCTTTCTTTTGTTGGGAAGACATATTGAAATTGATGATGGTGATGGAGTGTAACGCGGATAAAAAAATCAAATTGAATGACCTTAGCCGGCGAAATGAGGCCATTAATATAAGAAAAAAACCGGAAATAACTTTTGACATCCGGAAATTTCAATTCTTTAGCCATGGAGAAGTTTAGCAAGTAAACCAAAAATGGTAAACCCGAAATGGTCCAGAAGTGATAAACCAAAGATAACTTGAAGTATTTAGAAAAAAAATTACAAAATTGAAAAACTTTTAAAAAGTTAAATCAAATTGAATGATCTGAATCGAAATGAGGCCATATTGAAAAAAGTCTAGCGGCAAATAATTCTATTTTCTATTTCTACCCAAGTTTGATTATGTTAGGTAGAAATAGATAATAGTTGGTCTCCAATTACGAAACATTTTTGGAAAATTTTGAAGAGTATTCAACAAGAAAAAAACAAGAAATAATGTTGGAAAAAACAGATGAAGAAGAAGAAGAGACTTTCGACGATGTCGAATAGTATTAATGATAATGATATTAAATCTTGTATTAGTTTAATTTAATTTAAAGTTTAATTATATCATCATCTATTAATGGAAAATGAAGCTTGTAAATAAATAAACATAAAAATCGATTGCTTGAAACAAAAACAATGTTTGGATGGTTTATTTCATTTGACACGATTCGATTTCGTTCTATCAGGTTACGCGTCATTTGGTAAAATTCTCTTGTTCAGTTTTAAATTAAATTGTATCAATTGTGTGCATCATTTCTGACAATAAATAGTAATGAATGAGTAAATTAACACTAAACGATATAGATAAGAACAGAATAGGATTTCTATACAAAGAGAAAGCACAAATCTAGTATTGGTTGTTATCATAGTATTACAAAAATTAACGAAGAGAGTTAAACATTAAGCAAGAAAGAATTGATTGCTCACTACTGCAAATCATCTCGAAACATGTAGGTAATCCAATAAACGGAATTAAATAAGCCGAACATGAACGGAAAGAATATTCGCGACACAACGTCGATTCGTTTGGATCTTGTAGGAAATTTGGACAACCATCGTTTACACCAATTCTTCTTGCGTGGTGCCGGCATATGAATTTCACATCCGCGCTAAACAATTATTTAAAGATAGATATAAATGATTAAGATTAGTATAGATGATCGAAATCGATGATGCAAGTAAACATTACCATGCCATAAGGTAGGTCTTGATTTCCGCTCTCCATCAAAGCCTGTTCAAGATTCCATTTAGCTACACGTTGTTGTTGTTGTTTGGCAGCCGCCTGATGAACATCGGAACGTGAAGCATAGTTGACCAATGCAAACTCGAGCAAAGCACCAAATACGAATGTTAAACATACGCCAGTCCAAACATCGATTGCCTTCGTATAGCTGACAGGTGGTTGTGAGGCATTGATACCAGAAATTTGGGTCGCCATTGAAAGAAGGGTGGTCACACCTAACGAAACACGTGCAACGGTGGCATTGGGATCTAACCAAAACGATACCCAAGAGACAAAGATCAACATGGCACATGGGATGTAGATTTGTATCAGGTAATAACTGAATTCACGTTTGAACAATAGGTTCACCTGAAGACAACTGTACTCTCCTGTATAGAGATCATAAATAAACGTTTTAATTGTTTGAAATGTTTTAATTTGTTATTGCAATATTGTATACCTGTATTGGTTCGACTCGTACATGATTTGGTTTTGTGCTCTTGTAATGTGAATCGTGGCAAATTGATATCCTTACTAACTTGGACTGGTTCCTTCTCCTTCCACGAGAAGACTAAATCTTCGGACGTGTATCCATCTAAATGAAGATTGTATTGTATTAGTCAATAGATTTTTAGTTAATAAATAAAACAAACATACAACTGGCCATTCGTAGTTGACACGTTTGACGATCTAATGGATAATACTTTAGATCCATTGGACATGCCAATGTTAACGATAATCGTATGGAGTAGAGGACATTTCCATTTGGATATATACGTAGAAGAACATTTGGCATGATGATCATATGAAAATGTCCTTTCTTCTCATTCTGAAAGAATAAATCCGGTTTCCAGATCTTTTCAGGATCGGTCAATACCAAATATTGGATGAGACCACTTCGATTATCGAATTGTAGTCGATTGTCGTTCCAATTTTGTCGAAATGTTATTTGACATGCATACTCCTGTAATTACAACAACAACAAAAAGTTTAAGAAACATAAATCTAATTTCTTAAATGTTGATACAATCTTGTCTATTAGAATTAAATCGGGTGAAGCATTAAAATTGAATCGTGATCATGATGTATGATGATCATTTAATTTATCCCATTCAAATGTTGAAGAAGCATTCATGACGATCATTTGACATTGAACATTGACCGCAACTACAAATGCATTGCAAACCAGTTGTAAATGTTTCATCTCAATCAAATGGATGGATTGATTTGATTTCCAACTATCTTCCATACTAAGCAAAGGAACAAAATAGGATCGGAACAAATCGGATCCCACATTTAGGTTGCGAAGTAATAGTCACGTGTTGAATGTGTTCAATCATTCAGAACGGAAAATAATTCTCTCTTTCGTTTCTAACATATATAAATTGATAAATGTCTTTTTTGACCGTGTATCCGTAATGGTGGTCGGCAGGAGAATAGAAAATGGCGATAAATGATAATTTACCACCTGTAATGATCATTAATGATTGAAGAACGGATTTTGTTTTTCCGTTCATTGCAATCGATCTATCGGTAAGAAAGAAATAACAAGTTAATATGGAAAAACTATTAAATGGATACGAACTGAAGAGATATGAAATAATATCTTTATATACACGATGCATGATGATCATAACTAATCGATGTCTTATTTGAGTCGATTCGGCTACAACAAATTGGTGGCAATCACAAGGTTTAAATTCAAATCGACATCATACATTAAAATCCCTTCTTCACATTCACACACAAGATCGTTTAAATGCCTTTATGGCGTCCGGTTTAGTTCAAAAGCATAAACACAACAAATAATCCAACAATTGCGTCTTTTGCGCCATCTTTCAGTGGTGTCCGCTATTTATATATCATTGTTTGGTCTTTGATGTCTTATTATTACCGACTTTCATTTCATTCAATCTCAAATGAAAAGGTGTGTAGATTGGTAATTGTGGTAATTGTGTTTGGCGCCATAAACGTACTGCACCCAAATTCAGTTAGTAAAAGACCCTTTGCCCTGAAGGATGAATTCAAGATATGTTTGAACTGTGTGAATTCAATCGATTTTGGTTATTACACTCATCATTGATATACAACAACAACAACAACGATCAGGAAGATCGTGGTTTTCAATCACATTGAATCGTGGACATAATGGTGAAGTATGCTTATGTGTCGACACTCGGATGTGAAATATATTCAACAATCTTGACGAATAGCGATGTCGATTTGCATCTCTCCGAGCACATCAACCATTCAATTCAACTCAAGTTCTTGACATCTATTGATGGTGGCCATCGTACTCAATGATTAAAGCCTTTGACTATAGTTTGGAACAGTACTTTGTTGTACAACAAAATGCAACAATGTACAATAACTTTGTGTTAATTTAAATTTTCAATCTCAATATGATTGCTACAATTTTTTTTATTTGATTGATGAGATTGAAGAAGATACAAATGCTGCCATTGAGTGAGGTCAATTATGATCGTCAACTTGTGATTTCATCGCACAATACTGTATTGTTGACGATTATTATGTCAATTGCAATAAAATTGTGTGTAATTATCCCACCAAAAATAAAAAGAAAAGAAACGAAAAGCGTAAAGATTATTATTAGTGTCGCAAACGAATGAAGAAGGCCAACGCTACTGTCTTTAGTTTGTTCACTTGTTCGTGCCAAGGCTCGTTGATCATCTTGAATAATGATTATCACTACTAAAATGAATGTGTAATTAGACATAGAAAATGAAAATTGACAAACATTTTTGTGCTTTTTAATGAGCCGGTACATAAGCATTGGTCGTTGGAATTATATTGAGTTTGGCACCAATATGGATGACAGATTACCTCAATATAAATGAACGAAAACGTGCCGTTTACAACTCGTGTCTTTGACCGGTTGTTGTTTTCATTTTATATTAATTTGCATAAGTGAAAACTACTAAAATTGAACCACTCTTTCCATTCAACATTTCAACACACGACGATTATAGATTTCCACCAAATGGTAAGTGGAACAGAGTGATAGTAAAGTAAATTTAGTTCGAAATTAATGGACGACTCGGTTTAAGCAAACAGTGGAAACCAGTGAAACTTTGGCGTGTCATGCTTGGTGGCCATAAATTATTGCTTCGCTTCAATTTCATTCAATGGATTTGTTCATGATTATCAAATTTGTTTGGTTTGGTTGTTCATACAAGATTGCCCGTTGTCATCTATTGCAAAGTCGTTTGATCGCTCTTTTCATAATTAATAATTATCCATTTGCTCATTCGCTCAATTATTATCTGGATGGGAATACAATTCTAATATTAATTGAATTAATCACACCTTGATTGAATTATCACGCATTTTGATTTATATATGCATTCGATTGATTATCAATTGTGCGTGTCGAACCAATCGATCGTCGATCATCTTCTCGACCACCATGGCAGTCAATCTCAATCAAACAGTTATCCATTAGTGATTGGCCGATCCTATCCAATCCTATCCCATCGAGTGATCTCATGTTTCATCCACTTTCACCATTGTTGTCTATTCACCATCACCAACGACATAATGATTTTTGCTTCCGCCATAAAATATGACCACAACAACAATAAGTAAAAAAATGGTATTGATTATGAATTAGCAGTAACGATTTTGACAAAAAAAATAATGATCACTTTATGCAACGCAATGTTAAGTAAGTCGATGCAATGCGATGCTTTCAAACGCATTGAATTGTAAACAATCGATGCATTACATTGAAGCAAACTTTTAGGTTTCCATTGCAAATATGAGTTTGATCCCAAATTCCTGTTGACTCTTTGTTCGACTACTTATCATCGTCAAACATTGCGTTATTTTCAAGTGTTTCACAGTTTGTTATTAATTGGTAACATTGTACATACACATAGATGATTGTCGATGTCTTCAACAATTTTTGTTCCGTTTGAAATCTTTATTATTAGCGAAATTGTTCCTAAAAATATATTTTTTGCTATAACATTTATCTATCATAAAAAACGGAACAAAACTATCGATCAGAAAGTGAATGAAGTGAAGGAAGAGACTATTTGCTAATTGAATTGAATTGAACACTTGGCACGATTGTTTAACGTCGACACTAATACCACCAATTAGTGGCCGTAAATATGGAAAGACGAATCGAGTTGTTCCTCTCTTTCTTTCCCATCATATGAACTAATAACCGGACTTTACATTACATAACAATCTCTTGTTTTGTGTTATGAATGCCTGAAGCATTCTATTCTCTTGCTTGATTATGACGTCTTATGATGTGAAGTGACGATCAAACCAAAAGGCGTCGTCTCACAAACCGAATAGAAGGAAACAACCGTCCAATATTAATTTTGCTGCTGTTGCCGTTTTTGTTGTTTTCGGGTAATTAATTAGTCGTTCATAAATCATTCAATCTTAGGAGAAAGCGAGATCGCACCTGTTCATCCCATTCTTTAAACCATTGTTCATTTACCTATACACTTTACCGACAATAACAGCAAGGTAAATCTATTATTTATCACTCCATTAATACCCGTTAGGTAATATCGGGCGTCGCACACATACACACAAACACAAATGCATTTAAAATGGATGGCATATAAAATGTGTGTAGATATATGGATCGAAGACGAACGATGACGATGAAAGAACACTTAAATTGTACCATTTCTTGTAAATCTTTTTGCAAGTGAGAGTCTCACGAGATTCACCCATATCTTGATCGTCTTTCGAACATATAAATGGCGAAGATGTGCTCAAACCGATTACAAGCCGATCATAATGAGGTGTTGGTGAAAATGACATAAGGAGAAATGGTAATAAATGAGAACAAAAGTGAATGGACAAGAATGAATACCAAAACATACCTAAACCTAGTTACCAAAACGGAAATGATCAAACATTCAATTTGTGGTTATTTATCCCGTCAAGGGTCTATTGAATTGTCTTTGATTTCATTGGTTTGATTTTGTTATTGCTTCTTTGCAACAGAGTCCATAAACTGATCATTGCCGCTAGATTTGCCATACTTGAGGCCGCCTTTTTCTCTCTTTCATTCCCTCTCTCGATCTCTTGTTGCGCGCTTTACAGGTTGAGAGATAGGACTCTACACCACAACGGCACCGAGTGTGTGTGTATGTGCAAAAGATAAGCTAATGCTTGAAGCAACTATATCCCTTCTCCCGAAAAGCTCGGTCTTTGCCAAAAGACCGCGCTTTTCTCTTTCATTCGTCATCGGCAGTCGACGGTGAGAACATACTTCGACATCGACAAGGAAACAATTGATGCCGTCTTATGTTTCATATCTACAACACTTGAAGACTTGTCTGTTTGGTTCAATTTAGTCTATTTGATTCGGAAGACTCAAAACAACCAAGTATAGATATAAATTTGTTGTGTGTGTGTGTGTGTGTGTGTTAAACCGTATTTCTCGTCGTATAATATAATCTAAATTGATTCCAATTGAACATCTAATTTCATCTTTATAATCATCTAATTCATAATTAAAATTTGAACAACTTTGAAAGAAGAATTCCCCTTGAAATCAAGTTAGTGATGCCTTGTGATGATGTTCCCTTCTAATAAACTTTCCTATTTTTGTTTCTGATCTAGTCAACTTAATATATTTGTGACATTGAATTATATATGCTACTCCTTTTTTCATTGTTTTCTTTTCACATCAACAATGACGTCTTGATTTTGTCATGAGAAGACGAATGAGGATAAAATGTGAAAGGTTTGCTTTTAGTTTTTATTAACTTTTGCTAATGTAGTCTTCCTTTTAATCTGAATTGTTTTAAAACCTTAAATTGACGTAAAAGAACTGTGAATGATCTTTAGCTTGGCTCATCTTGCAATAAATCGACCTTGTCAAATTGTCACCTACACATTTGACAAGTATATTGCTTCTATCCTTCTCCTCTTCATCCACAAGTGTCGATGTGCATCAAGCCTTGAGCACCTATTGTAGGCATCATTGATCAATCATTACACATCGATTAGAATGAGCATTCAATATTAAAGGTATAAGGATCCGATTATGATATATGAACATATGATTGTAATGTTCAATGGCAATATTGATCGGTAATTTGAAAACTATAGTCAACAATGAATCTAAAGAAAGCAATGATCCAATGGCAAAGTAATTTAAACGTAATTTACCATCAAGTGTTTACTCAATAATTGAGTATCATGAACGAAAGCATATAAAGGGTTCGATGTTCCTACACCACTCAATATCAATGCTGGGCAATGGTTCATTGTCATCCATTAGAAACAGTTTTTTTTTGTACGTCAAACCAATAGTTTGCGTGTCCGTTGCCCGTTCTCATTGAAGCATGAAGGTAATTGAACATTAATTAAGCTAATTTTAAATGATTGATATCGAATTGGGTGAGAAACTAACGAATGTTGAGTGAACCAGATTTGGCTCGTTTGCTCTTCTTGTTGGTTGTTGCAATGCAAATTGGCAATTACCAATTGTAAGTGTAAGTGTAAGTGTGTGACAACTAGAATAGATGACAACAAAACTGCCGTTTACATTTGTTAGTGGGTCAAATATCAAATTGTCTGTGTGTGTGTGTGAATCGATGTCGACATCGACATTCTGGAGATCTCAACATCTTTCGTGCACTCAATCGTCACCATTTGTCTTTGCTTTTATTTTCATTACACCATAATATTACAATTGCAAATTGGCGTGTAATGTGTGCACTTTGGTGAAATAAATTGACCCAAAAGAAAGGAATAAGTAGAGCAAAAAGAAACTAGAGTATAAATCTTTATTGTACTAATCATAATCAAACTAATATAATTAGTTAAAGGGCACAACATTCATAAAATATAAATAGAAGAAACAAACAAAATCAGTCAATCAATCAATCTATCTCACGAGTCTCAGTCTTTAGTAAATGACCATAATCCTGAACAACATTTATAGAACGAAGAAGATAAGTAATCCATTTGATAAATCTTTATTGCTATCAAATGAATACCGCAATTCGTTTAAGGCTAACTCTTTCCCTCCAATCAAATTGCCTTAGATTAAGTTTAATTGCTTGTTCACTCAGTCATAAATGCATCAATGAAGTGTCGGGTTCTAATCTATTCGAACCAATTTGTCACTTCTCTTGATGAGTGTTGTTCTGTTTTATGCTTGATTGCTTGTTTACATGTTTGTTTGATGGAATGTGCCATAGGTAAAGCTCATTGACATCGACAAGCCTCAGGAACAATCTCCATCTTCGGACATAACATAAACTTTCACCTCTCTCTCTCTCTCTCTCTCTCTCTCTCTCTCTCTCTCTCTCTCTCTCTCTCTCTCTCTCTCTCTCTCTCTCTCTCTTTCTTTCTATCTCATTCACATTTACGATCGATCCATTCGCAAACGATGATAGAAGTGAAAGTTCAAATGAAATATGCGTTACTGACGAATCAGGTTTTATTTAATGTTGATATCAAATTTACATAAATCGCCAGTGGCTTGTCAGTGTAAGAGAATATGAGAGAGTGAGTTTGATCCTTTCAGTGTTGTCGTTCCATTTTGTTCGTTTCGGTCATTCATCCATGTTTTCCTATTACATCTTTCGTTCATCAATTTGTGGCGATCCAAGCAATTCGATTCACCTGCTCTTCGCCAATCTAAATCTTGATTGGTGACGAGATGTGTCAAACGAGAAGGTGACCATCGACAAATCAAAAAAAAAATATTGTTGCCGCCTCCGTGCAAACATAGATCAAACATGGTTATCCAACCACTATTGCAAAAATGAAACTTTATGTCCCCTTGTATCACCTTATGGGCATATTGCAACATTTACATTCATATGGGATTAATTAGATTATATATTTATATATATTTTATATGTAGATCGCAAATCCATCAAACAAACATAAAACAAGTCAAAAATGTCCGATAATTGTAACATATACAGAGAATTGAGTCGACTTGTCAAATATATGTTTTGACTTCTATGTGTATATGTATTTGTATTTGTGTTTGTGTCCACACTCATCAAATTTGTGGGCAATGTTTGGTCTTTCAAATCGAGAAAGAGAGATGTTTGGGCTCGGTTAAAGCTGTAAATCAATTTCAACGATGACGATCATTGGTCTATTAATAGTGTGGTGATGTGCTGATGCCTAACAATCAACTCTATAAGGCATTAGAATGTATGTTTTGTCGTTGTCGTCGTCGTACATATCCATACAAAGGTACGTGCACACATTTGGAAAAACTACTAGACCGATGAGTGATTGGAACGGTTGCGTAACAACCGAAAATATATTCAATTTCCTGTTTCACATCATTAGGACTGCATTTCCGACTGTTCAAGTGCTTTTCCCATCAAGTGGTTTTCATCAAATAGCAAGGTTCACTCGTTTTAGATTGTGGAAGGACTCCATGGTTCGATGCACAACACAACACAGACATATGCATATAATCCTAAAGCATACAAATGGAAATTGCCATTTTCGTGAACGGAATCGGGAATCAATAGATCCGAGAATTGTAGAATTGAAAGAATTGAATCTGTTGAAGAAGATAGAAGTGTCCTCTAGGGCTTGATGATGACTATGGCGATGACGAGGATGACTGTGCAAGATCTTTCCTTTGTTTACTTTTTACTTTTTGTATATAAAGACCTTGCCAGACTTACAATAACATCAGAATCCTCCTATCGTTTTAATCAGTTCGTGTAAGTTTGATTTTTCAATTTGACTGATCAATATCTAACACTAGTTTTATTGTCTATTTGTTCATAGCATATATATTTACATTGATGATTGGCATCGCTTTTAAACACGATTATATACGTGTTGATCTTGAACCTTGAACCAAATCGTGCTCTTATACTTAAACATAATGTATTGAATGCATGCGATTTCAAACGGTTAGATTCACCGATTGAAATCGGTTCGTTTACAATTGAATTGAATCGTGATCATCGGTTTTTGATCTCATCGGTATTGATCAACGTTCTCACTTTTCCTAAGAGATCATCCATCCATTCGAGATCCAACTCATTGTATTTGTTCTTTGACAAAAGGTTCAATGTCGTTTTTGACCTATCACCGATGCCTCTCGTCTTTGGTATATCATTTTGCATTTACAATGTTATGCTCGCTCACACCCGGTCTTCATCTCTCCCTCTCTTTCTCTCGTTCGTCTAATTAATTAGGCGTCTCGATGTTGGATCATTTGTTGGCAATTCGTCGGTCACACAGCTGTTGTTCAATTGTTGAATGGGAAAGGCAAATAAAATGTGGAAAAGCAAACTTGAACTTTGAGTTCATGCTGTTCCACGCTTGTTGCATTTACCAATTTGCCTTCTTTTATTTCAATCTCTATCGCCAAAATCATTGTAATGCAAATGAACATTCTGTGCCATGAGATCGATGCTATATCGTGATGTACTTTCCCTCGCTTTCCCATATTTGTATGCATTTTCGATTGTTTACATTGAACATTGAATCACAAAGACATTTGAATTTAGAGAATCGTTGTAGAAAAGATTGTAGGATCAACCACTTCCACAACTTAATGATTAAACTCGGCCAATTGATAACAATCTATGTCCTAATTGTGATTTCTCAACTATAAATTCAAGATTCTGTTTTGTAACTTTATTCTCGTTATGCAAGTAATGTTGCATCGTATTAAAGCAATTGTCTATTAGTGAAAAGAGTTTGTGACTTGTTTTGTTTATCTATGAATGAAGAATGGACGTAAACAATACCGATTTGTTTCATACAATACCAATTAATAAGAATCAATGCAAGAATAAGTGAAAAGAAAGAAAGAGAGATGCAATCTTCACTCTCTCTCGTGAATGATGTGCAATGTTGCTTTAACACTGTGATTGATTAGTTGATGATCATCGTATTCGTCTTCTTGCATCAAGTTTATCCATTTCTCTCACTCTCCTTTCAACTTACTTGTTCCCTTTATACGATTTCTTTTCATTCAATACAACTTTCAGTTATATATATATATATTTATAATTCTATACTTTTAATGTTTAATTCTTAGGTTTAATTTGTTTACACTATCCGACGCTAATACACAACACGGCAACATCACATCAAACAAATCCTGCTCGAATTGTGTGGAGAAAAGGACTGAGCCAAACTATAAGAAGAAAAGAAGGAAGGAATCAGACGAGAACGGAATGTGCAAATAATGCAGATCATACGAACATGTACCATCATCACAATCATTCAACTGGAATCATTCTTCACCACTAGAGCCAACAATTGTTTAAAACGGAGATGATTTCATTCAACCAAAACTACCGGTCGTTCAGAATTCTTTGTTGTGTGTGTTTTAGATGTTCATCATAAATGTTATCAAATAGTCTATTCTAGTCTTGTTGTCGGTTCAACGCAATGTCACAAGTAAACACAGTGCCATCATGGGAATAACGGTGTCTAAATTGAAATCTAATTCACAAACGGTGACGTTAACGGTCGTACAAGATCATCTCGAACATCCAAAATGTGATTCAACCAAAAAGAATATTAAAAATAATCAAAGTGCTCAACTATACAATGTTCAATTGTTTGATTCATCATGTTGTACAACAAACGACCATTCGTCCGATGTGTTGATGATTCCCAACGATATACCAATCGATCGTCCCGTCAATTGTACATTGAATGGTAATCAACAAATGAAATATATTGATGATAATGTTGAATTGATAACAGTCGAAGAAGTAGATGAAGAAGAAGAAGAAGTGGAAGTGGAAGAATGTGGTCAATTCAATCGAGAGTCGAAAGAGGTCGAAAATGATAATGACAGTGGCAATGCCAGCATCAGTAGCGATAGTCACCACGACGATGATGATCTAACAATCATTGATGATGAACTCGAATGTTCATCAACTCAATTGCGGCATCATTCGACACGTCAATTCCGTAAACGTCCCGCTACATTTAACTTTTATTCCACCTTAACCAATCGTCTATCAACGGCAAGTTTCAGCAAACGTCATAGTACACAATCAATCTTGTCACAGATTGAACAATCGAGTATACGTAAACTGATATCAAAATTGAAACCAGGCGATTTGATCGAGATTCGATGTCTTTGTAATTGTTTAAAGGGTGCCAGTCATCAATTGCGAGCATCATTGAATCATCGGCAACGTTTTCGTCGATCATTGCAACGTCAATCGTTTCATCAAATTCCGCAAACAATTACAGTGGGTCCAAACAATGGGCCAAACGGAAATGTATGTTCGTCATCAAATTCAACATCGTCATCAACAAATGGAAACAAACGAACATCGATCTACAATTTGAGTAACGTCTTTCGACGATCTTGCATTCGATCCGGTTCAGTAGTTGATCTTCGTTCAATTGAATCAGAATCAAATTATCGTCTTCCGTCTGCATCAAACCAACATCAACCGGATCAATGTAGCGAACAATTTCATTATGTTCTGGTACAACGGGTTGAGAATGACAATGTCTCGAAAGAGAAGTCGACATCGATCACGGATGATCTACAAAGTGTTTGGTGCTTTCACGTTCGTCCATACCAACGTATCGATTTGATGGAGGATGACCGACATCTTGGTGTGATTAAACATGAAAACCTACAATCAATTGTGGGGCAACTTTTAATCGAAATGGAAGAACGACATTGGCAATTTGGTCGCGGCTTCAAGCAACCGAAACTGTCGGTCTATTATCAGATACGTAATCAACATAAACTAAGTCAAACAATATTGAAACAAACCCTTAACGATGAACCAAAGTTTGATTCAATGGTTGAACTTTTGTACGAATTAAAGGATAGTTATGTCCGTTATCATCGAATCATGTTGAATAGTGAACATTATGCGACATTTTGGAAATATGGTATCGGGTGGAGTACGTGGGCCAATGGACGGTGTGATATTCAACGAACATTGCAACAATTTTTACAAAACTTTTCACAATTATCAAACGAAAAGATTCAATTGTCCGGTGGAGAATGTTTACATGAGCAAACCAATTTGATCGTACAATGTTTTGGTCAAGTGGGAACACGATTGGAGAATTCAATTCGCCAATGGTTACATGCGCAAGTTGTCATTGCTAAATCGGGATGCACAAAATCGGAACACGCCAATGATGAGAATGATGATCATGATCAATTGATAGTAAAACAAAAGCAAGACAATCAAAATGTATCAATGGGAAACGATACTTAGCTGATGCAAAGCATTTTACCAATCGATCGATCAACTTACCTATGATCTATTCTTGAATTTTTTGGGAAAATAAAACATTTTTTAGTGTTGAACTTTTATCCTATCATACAATGTAGAATGTGTTTGTTTTTGTAATAAAGTATGAATAAGTATCAATGCCACGTTTTATTAAATCATTATTGAATTTCCCTCGCGTTTTGCGCTTTTAATTGGCACGTTTCAATTTGCGCCTTTTAATTTACACATGTTTATGTTTACACATGCGGCTATTTTCACATTTCCCTCATTGTCAGCCATGAATCTAGTGTTTTGATTCAGTTTTGTTATCGATTCGGTTGATGATCATTGTTTCAACTTTATCCATTTTTTACTTTGATGATTAGATTGATTTGAAGCTTTCAACATTTAAAAAGAACTCACGAAGAACACAAGCCAAATTGGTTTCGTTCTCTCTCTTCGCTTCCATCTCTTATTCATTCTCCCATCAAATCGACACTTCCGACTAAGATTCAAAACCTTAATTTGATTTCAACGTCTTTCCCATTCTATCTACACTTGTTATCTTTACACTTTTTGACTTGCATGTCAGTGATTAAAAGTTTTATGCGTTCCTTCTTGTTCTTGAGCAAAAGATTGGCATTCGACAATCCCTTTCGATACCATAGGATGGCATCAATCAATGTTTCCCTTAGTGTGTTATGTGTGATTTCTTCCAATTTCAACCAATTTTCATCACTACAACCACCATAAATGCAATTCAATTTGATTAGTGAAAAGATTGTGTGTTGGCTTGTATTAACACCCCAAAACTGTTCTCATTAGTCTTCTAAATGTCATGATCTGTGCTTGTGTGCGTAACCACTCTTAACACAAATCGAGTTCATATATTCATGCCTTTAATTAACACCGATTCAATACTCTTAATTTTATCTTCAAACTTTTGCCCTCCTCGTAATTATTAATCACCATTTTCCCATTTTAATTATTAATGATTCTTATTATTCTTTTTAGATTGGCGTGCGTTAACTTTATTCATTCTATTCTTTTGAGGTTTTCGATCGATTCTTTCATTTTTGGCGCATCCTCATACAATAACGATCGTTATTCGATCCAAGAATAAAGTCTTAAACACATACATACACACACACACACATTTATATATATACATAAAGTTACACAAAAGTAGAATCAGGCCAACTTTGTATATTTTAATGCTACCAGAACCTGATTTTTGATTCTGAAAACACTAAAACCATTCTACAATTATTGTTCCAATTAGTTTGGCGTTTGAGAGAACTGACACATACACGCATAGGAAAAAATAGTCCATTTTCAATGTTTGCGTTTCTTTAAGTCAATTAGAAGATTATAATGTGAGAAAACATTTTAACATTAGTTCAGTTGATTTCGAAATGTTTTTCAATGCTATATTTAGAGTGAACTTCTTGTTCTTTAATCGAATGTATGTTTGCATTAATCTTTTTATACGTTAAGCTTAAAAGCATCGAAATTAAATTAATTTATCTGAATTGGTCATACACACACACACACACCTCCGTAACATACAATTCTGATCTTGTTTTTGACCGACCTATACCGAAATCAACCAGCCGAAAAGAAAGATGAATATTTATCACAAAACATATGCATGTTCGAGAGTGAATAGTTTATGAAGGATGTGAACCATCATCTCGTTTTACATGCCGACAAACATATAAAAATGTATTCACTTTAAAGCTAGATTGAACTTGGTCCATTTTAATGGGTTACATAGTAACACTTTCCAGTCTAAAATGGTTCCCAAAAAAAATTCCCTTCTCTTTCTCTCGATCTCGATTTAATGCATTCAGATTTGGTTTGATTAACTTATGATGACTTGACTTGTTTTATTAGTGTGGTCTTCATTGCCCGTTCAACTCTCTTTAGTTGACCCCTTGACTTACTGGCTGACTTATTTAAATGCCATTTAAAGTGTTTCGACGTGCATTACCTGTTTGAGGAGGTGGCAAACAGTAAATGGCTAAAACAGTTATGTTTGATTATGAATCAAACAAAGAAAAAGAAAAAAAAAGAATGGTAGAAAAATAAAACCAACTAAGCAAACGAGGTGAACTAAGCTAACCTCCACACTCTTCAATTCCCTTGAATTGACCACTGGCTGTGCTACTTTTAGTATGTGATTGAATAAAATGAAGAACGAAGAGACACACAAACCATAAGCCATTATGCTCTGTTTAGCATGTTGATTCGTTCGTTCCTATTTTATCCTTCTTTTAATCCTTTGAAACATTTCTTGATCGATGTCAAATGTTTGAATGCATAAAAATGGCCGAAACAGCAAGGATCAAGGTGCAGTACTCTATTTGAACATAAGTTCACGATTAGTTCATGAACGAGACATGAAGATAAGATTCGATGACGACGATGAAGATGATGACAATTGATGCAACCATCCCACACCATTACATAAAATGAATGTTTTCAATTGAATTGCAAGGTAAGTCTTGTAAATAGTCTCGGATTTACTCATTCTTTCTCTCTTTCTCTATTGTTAGATTCATTCAATTCATCACATTTATTGTTGGAGTTTAATTTCAATTTGAAATTGCTTGTTTAGAAAACGAGATTATGTCACTTACCATAGTAACATCGTCAATACTCGATATGCTTCGGACCAAAAGGTTGATTGTTACATTTGCCGGTCCATCTTAATAGTAAAAGTTTATTTATTAATCAATTTATTCTTTCCACAACTTTAATAGGTGTTTTACCTTTTCCCGAAGTTTGATTTATACCGGACGGTCGTATACGGGAATCATATTTGCCTTCGCCAATAATATCGTCCAAGATTCGTTTCTCCACTTGACGTAGATTGGCTGTACAATAGCCGCTATCATGTTTATTGCCATAGAAATAATAGATTTTATTGCCATCGATCTATGAATGAAGACTTACACTTCGATCGGTGCAAATAGGAATACGATCACTAATAGAAGTAATCCATTGGTTTGAAACCGATTGAGATGGAACATTGTATTGGTTGGATTTGTTTTGGTCATTGAAGAACAGAACAATGATCAATTGATTGTCATGTCACAATACTCTATTGATTGAATTCATTCTTATTCTCGGTTTTGTTGCGGTTGAAGAAACAGTTGAATTGCTGATTGATTTGGTGGTTTGGTTCACTAACTTTAAATCATTGATGAATCCCGAAAATTTGTACCAGAAAAAATTTGATAAAACCAAATACAAAATATGCAATCAAAACAAGACCATTCACTTGTCCCACGAGTATGAGTATATTATATGAGTGTCTATATATAATAACACGCAGTCGCCTTGTAAATCTGGTTCAAATCGGAAACGGACCTCGATCTAGATCTCGCTACAATTCGACCAACACTGGACCCTTTAAGTTATTTTGGTTGTCTCATTCTCACTACGAAATACAAGAACACGGGAATCCTTGTACTGCAACCAACTCCTCCTCTCAATAGTTCCCTGATAATACACTAAAATGATGTTGATATATGGATTGAGTTTGCGCTCCAAGTTTTCTGGTTTCGGCTCCCAATAGCCTATTCTATGATCAAGCTTTCCATTTTCGTTTGCTCGCGCTCTCTATACTCTTTCATTCTATATATGAAGATATCAGAATGAACAATGACGAATCCAGTGCCTATTGCAGCGTGTTTGCACTCAAGTCCAAACTAAAAATGAGACAAAAAGAGAAAGAGAGACAATGAAACTCAAATATATAAAAAAACTGATGAATCTTTAAACATGGTGACACTTTGGCCAATGAAAGACACAACTAGAATTTGATTGATCGATTAAATCTAGAAACACTAGCAAAAATGGTTCCGTCGTGTTGCCCATTGATTCAATTTTCGATTGATCATTTGTCGTTGTCGTTGTTGCTGAATCCATTAAGCTTTAATTGATCATTCAATTGATTTTTTTTATTTATTGTGAATGGAAAAGGCCAGTAATCATTTATTGTCCGCCTAATGGAAGAATCTAAACGATAGATCAATTAGAAAAAAATTGCGAAACATTTCTAGAATCAATACTGAAACATAACTTGACTTGGTTTCTTGTCTGATAAGAAGATCATTGAATCATTTTGAATTATATTCTGGTTTTGTTTGATGTTTGTGTGTGTGGAAAATTCTCAATTTACTATAATGAGCATTTTGTTGATATGTTTTGTTTAGTCTATATGTCTGGTTGTAGTTTATTATTACCGGTATATATATAAATATATCATTGGACACTGACTCCAACGATTAATATCGAGAAGAAGGTATAACGCCCAACCTCTTCAAACTAATAATTTACGTTTTCCATCAATTCAGGTATAACATTCCATTGCATGTCAAACATTTATTAGTTTGTATTACACATTCCTCCCCCATTTTTTATATTCGTTAGTTTAATATTTTCCTCCCATTGAATACACGGTTCTCTGGAACCGTTGAGACGAGAAGTGGAAGAAATTGAGGCAACCAGAGTGAGAGAATGAATGGGTGATTTGCGCCTAGAACAACCACCAGATTATGATTAAAGTTGTATCGTAGCTTGGTTGTTGGACCAACCTGATTTTTGGTTTAGTTCAATTCAGTTTCAGTTTAGTTTGGTCTTTTCTTTTATGCTTGATCGTTTCAAGGCGAGGTTTGCAAATCGACTTCTCCATTTGATTCGAACGGGTGTACCAATTGTGGCCGTCGTCTCCAATGTATATTATCGATTTTCATGTTTTCTTGTTTCCGTTGTTAGTTTTCATTTGGTTTATATGTGAAAACCTACCAATTGTCGTTCCTCGTCGTTACAATGTTAATCGACCTCTCGTTTTCCCGCTTTCTTCTTTATGCTTTTAACAATATTCATGTTAGCCTCATTGTTTCGTTGTACAATACACTGAAAATTATATAATTGAGAGAACCCAAACATAAGATGAACAACAACGACAACAACAACAACACCAAATGGTTTGGTTACCAGTGTATGGATTACTTTTTGATTATTGCTGTTTGTGTAATATGAAATAAATGTTGAATTCGTAAAATTCAAGTTATAACTATGGAATTAGATAATCAACGACACGTTCAATTCTAATTAGGTTTGGTCTCTTTTATTATAATCACAAAAGGTTGGTACAACATTGCACACCAACTCATTCAAATTCATAATTATTAATCACAATTATTAATATTCTCTTTTATGGATGATAGTGCAGACGTTTTTTGGCATTGAACGTCACCAAAAAAACTCAGGTAGTATAAGCCAAAGAGGTGGATTATAATTTTTTTGGAACTTTTGTTCTCGAATGATTCGATTTATTCATTCATTCTAATTCTTGTACTCTAACAGAACTATACAAATTTGTTCTTTGACAAATGAAAACAAAGTTTAACGAACAAAGAAAACAAAGAACTTGCCTATTCGTGTGTGGGTGTTTGTGTGTGTGTGTGTGTGTGATATAAGATGCGAAATCTACCACAGACATTCAAAGTGGATGGCAACGTAAGTGACGATTCCTATGAATCGATATGTCCATCACAATGGACCATGTCGCCCGATATGGCCGGAATGGTTAGATCGACAATATCGCCAATCACACCCAATGCACACCTAAAACCTATGGAACGTAATAATTCGTTGTTCACCTATCTCATCAAACATCGTGTTCGCCTTCTCCTAACAATCGTTTCTCTCATATTTCTATCATTATTCTTGTTGATCATCTATCGACAATTTGGTGTCGTCATCTTCGGCTCAACGTTGGCTTTGATCGTTGTTCCCGGTTTAGTGGCACTGTTATATGCACGACGGTTGAGTGCTAAAGAGCAAGAACAAGCACGACAACGTGCCTTGAATCGTGGCCATAGTCAACGATCGAGTCAACATCGACCAACAAAAACGGTTCAAATCTATTCAACTGATTTGGAGATGTCTCGTACGAACAAGAATGGTCCAGTAGTTGAGATTTTTGACCACAGTCCATATCATAAGTTGCAACGAAAGGGAACACAGCAAAAGATTACGATTCAATTGCCACCATTGGTTGTAACTGACCATGGAAGTGATGGTGAAGAAGATTTTGAAAGAAAGGAAGAAGTGGGAAGTTCAAATGTCATTAAATGATGATGGAAAATATTGATTTTCAACACTTCACATTCAAAACATTCTGGTTCGATGACTCTCTTCTTTCGTTCGTTTTATCTAGAATAAAAAAAATAATTCTCATTAATAAAGTTTGATTTATGATTTATTCTAAAAGACATGATTGATTTGTAATGCCAATCTTAGATCTTAGATTTGAAATGCAATTGATTTGCGTCCAATATTTGACCATAGCAACCAAGGGATTGTGTGATCGAACCTTCTTCCAATCGACCAGCTCTTTTACTATTGTTCGTAATTAATCGATCAATCTTCTAGTTGGGCACCTTTTATCACTCTTTGAACTCATCTTTTGGATTAATTCGTCGCAATTGTATCTTCATCTTCATATTGTTGTATGCATTATCTATTTTGTTTTGCAATTTGGAAATTGTGTATGTGCTAACATCTAGTGGCAATAAACGCTAATACAACTAAAAGATTTGATTTTTTCTCAATAGATGGCAACCCAAAAGTCAAAAGTTTTAAAATTTAACATGTTTACACATTAACAGATGGCAGCACTATACAAAAGTTTGTTTTTAATTTGTCCCATGTTGTTATTGTTGACGATGTAGTCGTTGCTGCATATATCCTATGGGGATCTATTTGGTAATTCGTCAAACGCATTGTTCTGCATCATCAACCAAAACAAAATATAGACAAATGATCATTGAACTCGATTATCCATAAATTTTAGCTTTTTTAATTATCTAGATTTAGGTGGTCAATTTTTTCCGTCTATTATCACGTGACAAGGAGTCTTGTAAATATCGACAACGGGAAACAATACCAGCAACAAATAAACTTGGAAAAGGTGCCTTCAAGATCACATGATTTCACACATTCAAGAAGCAAAAATACATTTAAAGATTCCTATTAATACTTTCTCTCTCCATCTACCTCACTTTCACCGTGATGGTTTGTTACGATTATTATTGGAAACATAATTATCATATGTAGGTTCGTATTGTTATAAATATAAATATATTCTTTTTTCATTACTATTAATTATTATAATATATGTTAGATAAAAAGTATACGATGTTGAAGAATAAGGTAACAACCGATAAGCGTATCATTGGAATGAATATTACCACTACGAATAGCAGCAGTAGCGGTGAGAATGACGAAACGAGTCACCTGCCGAAACAGGCAAAATCAAGTTATGAAGGCAATGATGCATCAATTGTCAACGTTACCATTGCATCGACGTCGTCACCATCGTCATCAGCAACAAATCCAAGGCCCGTGTATCCTCGTTCACGTTCAAAGAGTTCGGTTAGCTATGCTGAAACGAAAAAATCACCGTCATTGAATCGTCATTCTATCGTTACTAACGTAAATAGCAACGCTTATTCTCCACAACAGCCGACAACCAATTTAGGTTCATCTTTAATCAATGCATTTCAAGTACCGCAAAATTTGGCTCAAGCATTGCCACAAGTGTTTCCCAATCTCAACATGTCGTCCTTGCCCGATTATCTGCCACAATTGCCCTCCGTATCGATGCCTGCCATGCCAAACATTACTATACCGAATCTAACGATGCCATCGATGCCCAGTCTATCAATTCCTTCGATGCCAAACATTTCGATGCCGATGATGCCATCCATTCCGAATATAAATATTCCATCATTCAGTGATATAATGAGTAAAGTCAAGAGCAATCATACTAACAATAATACTAACCTTTTTTTTTGAAAAATTTATTATAGACTTTCCTGGACGAAAGAATATCAAATCATGGAACGAAATATGTTCAGCCGTACGTGATTCACGGAAACGTTTTACCGATATATGCCCATCGATACCATTCTCATTCAACTTTTGCTATGATAAAAAACGTGAAAAGTTAAGAATCTATTTTCTCTCGTCACACAATCAGTCGGAGACTACATTGTTTTATTGTGATGTACCATTGGTCCATTCCAATGAGAAGGAGTTGGATCATATCAATTCAACTATATTCGAGATTGATGAAGAGTTGAGTTCTATCCTTCCATCATTTGAATCGAATAAAACCGGTGATCAATCAACATCATCACCATCATTAACGAAAAAACATACAAACATTCGACAGAAACAACCAATTGATCGATCATCAACAGACCCACCACCACCACCAGATGATGATGATGGTGATCGTGTTGACGATGGTGGTAGCGGTGGTACTCCAGAATTGAGTGAAACTGAAGACAATGAATACAATATGGATGTTGACGTATCGAAATCATCGTTTTCGTCATCTGATTCTTCATCCGATTCATTTATGCCAACAAAAACCAATTTGAATCGAAACAAATGTTCAATCGGCTCATCTACTGGTGCAACGGCAACCAACTATGATAGTTTACAATGGAGACCATTAGTAACAATGAATCGTAATCTAATATCAAATGACGATCTATTATCACCACCAACACCTCCAACATTAATACCGGCTACACCATTATCACAATCTAATGAAACATTTGTTCAAAAAAAACAAGCCAAAAATGAACATAAACAAATGAAGAACAATAATAATGAAAAGCAACAACAATCATCACGTGAAGAGGATCTTATACTTCAACGTAAACGTATTCTATTCAATGGTATTGTTTCATATGATTTCCATCCAAAGGCTGCTCGTTTCATTTATACGGTTAAGAATATGCTCTACTGGTTCGATGATTTAGACATTATCGCCCACCATCAACAAAACGATGACGTCAACAATTCAAACGCTCAAACATTAGATCTCAACGTATCATCATCCTCATCGTCGATGTCGTCATCATCATCATTTTTCTTTTCATCGATACCTTCACCGCCGTATTTTCCACACAAGTTGGTCACAAATTCATATGTTAAAATGAATGCAAGCATGTGTCCATACAATCCCGATCTTGTTGCCTATATCGCTGACAACGATCTTTGGGTCTGTGATCTAATCTCATGTAAGGAGATGCGTCTTACCTCAACAGATTATACAAAGACGGCAATCATGGCTGGTCGACCATCATTCGTGATGCAGGAAGAATTTTCCCGTTTCAATGGATTTTGGTGGAGACCACCATTTAATGGTATATATATATTAGGATTTAGATTTATATTCAACTAAAAAATATTTATTTACCTTTTTTTATTTTTATTTATTTTTTAAAGATCAATTACCTGATATCTATACGATTCTATGTGAATTTGTTGATGAATCAGAAGTGGAGATCGTTTCCATATCTGGTTCTGATGGTTCAAGCGAGTTTCATCGATTCCCAAAGGCTGGAATGACCAATGCAATGTCTACGTTGAAAATGGTCCATTTTTCGTTGAATGATTTACGTACGTTAACGAAACATAATTTTCAGCAACGTTATATTGAGATACAAGATTTACCTATCAAATTGGAAGATATTTATCCCGATTACGAATATTTGGTCCGATGTGATTGGTATTCATGGGACGTAATCTGGTCTCAATTGCTCAATCGGCACCAGAATAATTTAGTTATTGTTTTCATCTCAATTTCGGGGCAATTTCCTCCACAAATCATTTACGAGGAGAGAAGACATGATCATTGGTTTAATTGTCATGATATATTTTACTTTTATCAAAATTATTCCGAACAATTTCAAACATTGAATATTGGTAATAGAGTGAAATTTTTGTGGTCATCAGAGCAAAGTGGTTATCGACATCTCTACAATGTAATGGTTGAGATTGTAGGCAATCCACCATCGGACAAGTCAGTGGTAAACAATATAACCAGTAATAATAGTCAAGCGTTAAATTCCGAAGAAGATTATTATGAGGAGGAAGAAGAAAAAGAGAAAAAAGAAGAAGATAATAATAAACTTTTGAGAGCTGAACATGATTTAGTTCAACTTGAATCATCATCAACCTGTTCGGAGAAGAGCAATGAAACGAGACATTGTGTTAAACTCGTATCAAAACTCATATACAATCAACAAATTACGAATGGCAATTGGGAGGTATCGGAATCAGCATTCTGGGTCGATGAAGCAAATGATTTGGTTTATTTTATCGGCAATCGTGATAGTCCATTGGAGTTTCATCTTTACGTCGTATCTCCCTCACTTTCGACTCGTGCCGTTCCACGACGTTTGACGAAAGAAGATTACACACATAGTCGAATTACGTTCGATCCTGAATTTAGATTTTGTATCGACTTTCAATCTAATCTTACCATTCCACCATTTGCGTATCTTCATCAAGTGCTGATGCCAGAACACGTGCCGCATATGGTCTCATTGGAACCGATCTATTTCTTTCTCAATCTGGTAGAAGGTGTTTCATTTGAAGAGTCGATAGACTTTTACGATAAAGTACAATCATTGGGTCCAACGCCACAATTGTTTGAGTACAAACTAAAAAGTGGAGAATTGATCTTTGGATTTCTTTTCAAGCCGGATTTTATGGAACCGGGCGTAAAATATCCGGTATTGTTGGAAATATACGGCGGTCCCGAAGTACAATTGGTTAGCAAAGCATTTAAGGGTAATTATCTTTTATGAAACAATTTTTCACAGCATAACTTATGGATCCTATCTCTTAGACGTTCGACAACATCGACGACATTTAATTGCATCAGAAGGATACGTTGTGGTGGGATTCGATTCACGTGGTTCGAAACATCGTGGCGTCGATTTCGAGCGTCACATCTACAAACGTTTGGGACAGGTGGAGATACATGATCAAGTGGAAGCGTTGCAATGGTTGGCGGAGAATACCGATTTTATCGATATGAGTCGTGTGGCAATACATGGCTGGTCGTACGGCGGCTATCTAACATTGATGGCCCTGGCACAACGACCCGACATATTCAAATGTGCCATTGCCGGTGCTCCCGTTACCGATTGGATGCTATACGATACGGGCTATACCGAACGTTATATGGGCTTGCCCGATGAGAACGAGACCGGATACAAGATGAGCAATGTACTCTCATACACGAAACACTTTCCAGATGAGTGAGTATTATTGAATATATGTGCAATATATATTATTCGTCATCATCCCCGCATCCTTCTGCATGGAAATAGTTTAGACTTAATCAACTTTTAAACTATTATTACTAACTAAAACCCGCTTACACTTTTTCTCTCTTTCTGTCCCCAATTTTCGTTCAGATATAATCGACTTTTGATTATTCATGGACTCATGGATGAGAATGTACATTTCTCCCATACCGCCCAGCTCATCAATTGTTTGATATCGCTCGGAAAGCCATACAATTTAAACGTAAGTACCCTTTGAACGTATGATTTGCTTTTCCATGCATACGGAAATGAATTGAAAACTTTATTCTGTGTATTCGTACTATAATTTCATCATCAACCTCTCTCTCTCTCTCTCTCTCTCTCTCTCTCTCTCTCTCTCTCTCTCTCTCTCGATTCTTAAAAACTCATTTTCTCATCAATTTTTCCATTTTCTAGATCTTCCCATTAGAACGACATAGTCTACGAAAGATGAACAGTTCGGAACATTACGAGGCGACGCTGTTGTACTACCTTCAACAGAATCTTTGAACATCAATTTGAAGAAAAAAAGAATAATGGCGAAACATTCTATCAACATTTTATGTTTTTCGGCTCTCGTCCCATCGTGCCACGACCAATTACTCAACTAACGGATACGATAAGCTGCTGAGGAATTATGATTGCCACCTTTCCTTTTTTTTCACGTATAGCAAACATTTACCGTCAATTACTCGAAAACATTGTCGTCAACCATCTCAAACACTTTCAATATTATTACCTATTTTTACTTGTTTTATTTCATTGTTACATTTCTTTCTCTCATTTTATCTTATTGTTCCCATTTTATGTACAGCAGCCTTTCCTTTCCCCTTTGTTGTTGTCATCTTTCGTTTCATTCCATTCCATACTTTTATGTCTATTCGTTTCATCCTATTAGATGTTCGAATATTAAATGATACCTTTTCTCGCACTCTCAATCTCGTTTGCTCTTCCTTCTGTCATAGAATCATTGTTTCTAGTGTTTTATTATATTGGATTGATGATTGGATTTCAATGTACCAATGATGTATCTCGATCTATTTTCATCTTCAATTCACTTCATTCTATTCCCGCTTGGATACAATCGAGTTGAACAATTTGGAACACACACACGCACGTCGGCTTCATGTGTAGGTTGAGGAGACCAACCTAGCAATCAAGCTCAATTAACTTTGCCGTTTTTTATGGAATTTTGCTATCACCAGTGTGACGGATTCACTCTCTTCATAATGATGGCACCTTATAATTTGCGATTGTCACTGTACAAAATAATCTTGATGGTACATCACCACCACCACCATTGAAATGTTGAATTGGTTGTGTGAAGCACCAAAATCACTGATTCATGTGTGGCTGATCCTAATTGTGTGATTATACATTGAACATGATCACATCTTCCTCTTTTTCACTCTAATTGAGGTTGAATGTAATTATAATCAATGGGTTTTACATTTCCCTAAAACGTGCCTCTATTTTTACCCAATACGTGCAATCATAATTTTGGTTATTCATTTGGTTGACCGTGTTTTTAATTATACTTGTTAATAACTTTTTGTTCACAACCGTTGACAACCTAACCGGACCAGTGTGAAGTCTAGGAATGCAACCACTAATTACTTGTTCCATTATGGCTATTCGGCAAAGGAAACGGAAAACTTTACTAAAAATGAATGGTTTGTTGATTGAATCATTTTATATTTTTTTATATTTTATTTTATTTAATTCAATCACATACCAATTCAACCATGCGTTCCATTTACTTTTGATCGTAATCGTGAATTTTGGTTTTTATAACTTAAATAAGCATCAAACAAGAGCAACGAAGAATTCGATCCATGATATTGATTTTACATTACTATAATACAATCTGATCGACACGATCCAGTTTTGCTTGACGACCAATGATCACGAAACTATTTCAATGGTTATATACTATATGAAACTGAACTCGTTTACTATCACCACCATCACCACCACCACCACCATCATGGGAAATGGGCACAGGAACTTGGTCCAATTTTGGTCTGGTATCGTATAAATTCACTTGTGACCATCACCATAACCAAGCTGTAATTTCTTTATTCGTGTCGTGAGAAGGGACTATATTCTCAACAGAATGAACCCGAAAAAAAACATGATGAAAGTGTAATGTCTTATTCGTTTTTTTTTTTTTTTTTGTTCTCTCGGCTTACCAAAAACCGGGAGGCGACAAATTTTGTTGAAACTTTAATGGAAAAGCAGACAAATTTTAAATAACAAAAAAAGTGTGTGAGTGTATGAGTTCGTAGACCCGCTTTCTTTCTTTCTTTCTTTCTTTCTATCTTTAATTGTATATACACTAATGGCGGTTTGGAATGATGAATAGCGACACATGTTTGTGACGTTTATGATTTTGAACTGTTTCTTCCCATTTCTTTTCTTCTTCTTCTTCTCCATTTTGGTCTACACTTGGTCTTGTATCTCAATGAGGGGAAATCTCTCTCTCTCTCTCTCTCTCTCTCTCTCTCTCTCTCTCTCTCTCTCTCTCTCTCTCTCTCTCTCTCTCTCTCTCTCTCTCTTATTTTATGCCATCAAATAGTTCAGAGGTTTCTGAATTGATGTCTTAGGTCCGGAAGGGTATGAGAATAGACTATGGATGATGAATATGAATAAAATCATTGTAATGTAATTGTTATGCTAACACGAGATGCATTGAACGTGAAAATACATAAGAGTGAAACCAATTTGGTTCTAGTATCATGCATGCATAAACCAATGTATGTGGGTTTGTTTGTAGCCCAAATAAAAGTTTAGGTGCCTCTGCAATGGATTCTTGCCATCGTCTCTTTTATACCAAATTTCTTACATGTGTATAAGTTTGCGTCCCAATTTTCCAAGCAATATTTTGTGCCACCCGCCTCACAATGTCTGTGCCAATCATTAGACGCATCCTCTCTCTCTCTCTCTCTCTCTCTCTCTCTCTCTCTCTCTCTCTCTCTCTCTCTCTCTCTCTCTCTCTCTCTCTCTCTCTCTCTCTCTCTCTCTTCCACTCAATTCTGCAATTCTCTCGATTCACATTGTAGTCCACTACTATACACAGACAATAAAACCAAAAACACCAACATCATCATCACCAAATAAGCAATGAAATGATAGAATCAATAGCCTTTCTTTCATTCTCAAACTCTTGTACACGCCTACCAAAATGGATCTCTGTATATGTCACTGGTGTATTGTTATTAATTAATGGGACAACATTAATTTGACCATTTCTTTCTTTTTCTTTATTCTTTTTCAATGTGTCGAACGAATGAACAGCAAAACAACACTAGAAGCATTGTACACGATCGAATTGAATCGAATTGAATCGAATCGAATCGAATTCTTATTCGTCCCCCAATAATTGATTACTTGGTCCATTCCATAGTAATGATTCCAATTATTCTCATTTTATATATTTGCCGTTTTCTTTCTTTTTTTACATTTTTTTTACTTGACGATCATACAGCATTTCTAGTAATATAAGAAAGGGAAAAAAGGCAAAGGAAAGTGCCAGAAAGCAAGTCTCGCAAGTGTATGTATAAATATATATTCCGACCGAGACACAGAATCGGAAAACATTAAGTTTGTCCGGCTAATTGAATTATAGTTCTTCTTGATTCAAGATTTCCAACAATAGCAGCAACAACAACAGGACAAACTTGTATTATACAGTTTTTTTTATATTATCGGATGCAAAGCGTTCACCCCCAAAAAGATTTATTTCGCGATCCATTGAAATTTTTCCTTATTCTTGCTTTATTTAAATTCATGTCAATACTCTGATTTCCGATTATTATTTCCGTTAAGTAAATCACTATAGTTCTTTGTGTTCCAATATAATCAATATTATCATTGAGATGTTATTTCGTTCATTTTTTTTATTTCTAATCTTTTATTACTGTTCCCATTCTGTTTCTGTGTACACACAACAACGACAATAAACATTGGGTTGACATGATCGTCTGAAAATATTTTTTTGTGTATTGGTAACTGATGATAATAATAGGTTAATAATAGTAATAGGCACCAGCATGTTATTGTAAACGTTAGCCACCGTCACTTGTGACTCATTTTTGGTTCATCTCGTTGGGCGCCATGCTTTACACGTTGAACAATGAACGGGAAAAGTAATAGTCATCAGCAAAAGAACATTTCTCTATTATAGAAGTTAGCCACCGTCACTTGACTCATTTTTGGCTTATCTCGTTGGATGCCTTACTTTACATGTTAATCAATGTCAATCTTGACTCATTGGTGAGGGGAATTGGTCTCCAACAAAAGTACATTGTGCTAGTGGTTGAGTCGTCAATGTACAAACGAATACCGATTTTCCTTTATAAACTGGACTTTTTCCAGTTTTTTGGTCATTCAATATCGAGTGATGAAGAAGTGAAGAGTGATGTGAAGCTCGACGAATGGCCGATGGTATGAAGCTCGACGGACAAATGGGCGATGGTATGAAGCTCGACGGATGGCCGATGATATGAAGCTCGACGTACGAATGACCGATTGTATGAAGATCGACGGATGCAAACAACTTCATTTTTTAATATTGACTATTGTATTTTATGAAATAAAATAATTTTTTGTCTTGTGTACATTTATTCACTAACTTTTATCCCATAAGCTTATCATCGACGACACACAACAACATGTAAGTTTGTTCATCTTCAACACTACCATCATGAATTTTTATTTTGTGGTATTGTATTATTGTCTATTTGCCATGCTCCACGTGTGCCAGATAATGTAATAGTTCGTTTGAAATTTTGCTTGTGTTTTACATTCATGATTAGCTGTCATTGAAATGGAACGTGTTTCCCAATTAATTCTTTATATAACGATGATTTATCCAATTTACGTTAATTTTGACAACGGAAATTGAAAACCAAAAAAAAAACGAAAACTGACGTATGTTCCTAATAAAAACCCATGTATGATTATGGATTGCCATTTTCAATCACCTCATTGATCGTCCCATTAAAGCCAGTTCTCGAGAACTGACAAATCAAACAAACATTGGACATATGATGGCGTTGAACATTTCAGTTCAATGGAACCTGATTGCCAATCTGGTGACCAATCTTTTGGCAACGAATTATGATTTAAAATGGAAACTTTAACAAAAAATCGTTGATTATAATCATAATGATCTTTTCTCGTTCATTCTTTTTTATAATGCTGATGATTTTCCATCGATCCATGAACCAATCAAATTTGGGTAAATAGATTTGAGGAAAAACATTTCCTCTTTCTCTCTCTTTAGGTTAACAATTTTACTCAATAAACTTATCCATGTTGTCTATGGTTTGTTGGTATGCATGTTCATCTTCAAATTCTTTTGTTATTTCTGGTTCATTTGTTGGTTAGTTTACTTCAATTAGATCGAAAAACAAATTACACATTGTTAGAAACTCCCTTCTACTCTCTTTTTTCTTTTCTTTTCATTCAATTATTGTTTGTCTCGTTATTATTAATTATGCTACACCACTTGGCCAATAATTGAGTTGAAACAAATGAATCGTATCGAAACCAAACTCAATGCAATTAAATAAAGGAAAATTTGGCCTACGTTTGCCATTTTTTCGTTCTAGATGATTGTCGATGATGATTATGATCGGAAAGCAATCATAACGTTTATTGTTTGATCGTCATCTTCAATCTTTCATTCATTAGAATTGTTGCAAAAGTTTGTTCCGATTTGTATTTTTTTGCCAATTCAATTTTCACAATTTATTTGTAACCACTTTTCCATTGAGACTTAAGTCGCCGTTAAGTTGGGTTTTTTGCATTGCAATCAGACTTAAAGATAAAATATGAAAACAATTGTGAAAAAATGCAAACATATGATTTTAACCGGCATTCTTATATTTATCAACAAACATCAAACAGGATATATGTTTCTACTACACATTCTCAAAATTCGAAAGTCAAATAGATGCGTTTTCATTGCGACTTGAGTCTGGTCAAGCCACCTCTCGACCCCGTCTCAAATTTGAGTCGACTTGGCTCGTTTTCATTGTGACTTGAGTCTGATTGGGGTGATTTGAGTCTATTTACTAAACTATCACTTTCATTTCACTTTTTCACACGAATATGTTTTTTTACATCTTTGTACAAAGGTTTTTCAATTTCTTTTTATCCAATAAAACTGAGTTCATACAATGACTAGATTGATAGTATTGATAATCAATCAATTTAACCAGTTGTTTTCTTGTGTTTTTTTGTATAAATTAAAAATATGAAAGTGGTCTCGACTTGTTATTTTATTTTATTCTTTTTTGCACATGTCATTTCGTCTTGAACATCAACGGCAATGGAATACCATTTTCACTTGTGTGTTGTCACTCTGTTTCATTTCAACTCAACTAAAGTATGTATCTATATGTGTGTGTGTGTGTGTGTGTGTGTGTCAGAATGTCAGCCAATGTGAATGAGAGCGTGAAAAAGGAGTGAGTGAATGAGATTCTTTAATTAATTGCACTATTCTCTCAATTAGCTTTGTATTTCGGCTATATATTGCTTCATAATGTGATATGATATGAGTTTCACTATTCTCCAAAATTTTTCCACCAATGAACCTTTGACATTTTGGTCGTTAGCCTAATTTTTCCCATGATGATCATTTAATTAACTCGATCATATGAGAAGACAGTGAAAACTATAATGATTGAGTAGTTTAGATTGATTTGATATTGAATGCCACTCTTTGCCGTTAATTTGCAATTTGGATCTAATCTTATGATTATTTTAGCTTGTGATTCCTTTGTTTTAAGAAACTCTGCTTGTTTGTTATATAGCTTGAAACCAGATCACCCAAAAGTTTATGAATCTTAGTTGCATTTGCCGATTAAGCGATTGGCGTCTCGAGACGTGATGCAAACTAAAGTCTACATTATATACAATGTGTACTTTCCATATTAACATTAATCAAGTTATTGAATGGGAGTTTGTGGCAAATTGTCGCCATAGATCAACTCTGTTTCTTGATTAATTTTGCCTTAAGGCTGAAACAAGACACTTTTGTTTTATGGTCAATGCAAAATCTCTCGTATTTGTTACTGCCTCAATAATTTTACTTTCTATTCTCTTATTATTAATGTTTGTGCTCTTGATTCGTGTTGAGACATCCATGAAAGGCGTCAGTCCTAGATCGAGCAAATTAGATTATTCTGTTCCGCTTTCTTAGGGATTCTTGGCTCTTCCTTTTTCTTCTGGTTTTCTCTACTAAATCAGAGTATGTGTAGTGTTGGTTGGTGGTTGCCGGTTCGTTTCAACTAAATGAAAAATATTGTAACAATTGAGCGTCGTCGATTATCGATTCTAGATCATTTTTGCTCGTTTGTTTGTTTGTTTTGTTATTGAATTAAATTTAATCTAATCACGTTGATGATAGTTTTTTTTTTTTTTTTTTTTGGTATTTTAGAACCATGTCGTACAATTCAACCGACCCGGCCTAATCGTTCCACTAAGCCACGCACCCACAACTGAATGAGTAGCTAGTTAGAACTTCATTTGATTAGCTAAGAATTAAATATTTCATTTATAACTTTACTTTTCACCTTATTCATGTCATGTTTGCCTTATTTCTAATGTTTCCTTTTTTCTTCGGTTGTGATAATGAATTTATGTGATCCTCAATGATTGATCGACTATTGAATATATTTTCTTTTTGGAAGTAAGTTCCATTAATCGTTACAGGCTGAATTCAATAGAATTAGGGAACGTATGGAACATGATTGCCATCGGAACGAACCAAACCTTTAATATGACAGTGAACGAATGAACGACTGACTGACACCGATAGAATGAGTAATTGAGGTTGTGCCCGATGCCGGAATTAGGTTCCATTCATTTATGCCATTGTATCCGTATGGATGGATGAGCTCACAGTGGATGAATGTAATGGAACAACACCTGGCTCATTCCATCAAGAGTCTAACCACAAATGGGAGACTCAATCAAATGGTAAGATGTTCGATGGAGGAGAGGAGCGTAGTTGGAACATTGTTTCAATCGTATTCCCAATTGCAAGACATTGTATCCAAACGTTGTCGTTCAACGAAAACGAAAAGAATAAGCTTCTATACCCCCATAATGTGATGTTCTCATAAAAGTGAATTTAGCTAATGTTGAATCCACACGGTATATAATCGTTCACATCGTCGTCTTTTATCTTTTATCGTCATGGTCGTTCACTAAATCCTAATTCGAGTATATGGCGCCTGCAAAATAGATTGCCAACCACTCAACTCTTCGGTTTGCGTGCTTTTCTTCTTCTTCTTCTTTTTATTCTCTTGCTCCAAATGAATCGTATGGACCAAACTAGAAATTTATTTATTTGCGCTTTTCCACATTCTTCGTCTTAGCCATTACACAAGTATGGAACAAACAAATCCTAGATAATGGAATAGAGTCTCAATTTAGCTGATGCAGTAACGAGTCGTTCTAATAAAAAAAAACGAAGAAAAAGAAGAGGAATTGGTTGGCCTAAAGAGCTTGGTTTAGCTTCACTCTACTTCACTTATTGGTAAGCATCGATCGATTTTGGTTTGTAAAGGGACATCACCGATCAGTATAGATTGGAGAAGACATATAGTCCCATAGTCCAGTTGACATCTATCAATACGGAAAATGCATTTAGAGAAAAAGAAGATGGGAAAGAGAAAGGCAAAATCGGGTTACGATTGAATTTCCCAGAACGACGCAATCCCGTTTTGATTCGGATTTAATTTAGCCTCCTATGAATTAGAGATGTCGTTTTTTTATTGGCTTGCTTTCAATTGATGATATTGCATCAATATCTCTTCCTGATTTTGTTTCCCTAGTTATTTCTGGTTGTTGTTTGTTTGTTTGTTTGTTCGTTAGCCATCGGCTGTTATCTAAAACGTAAAAGAATACCATTCACATACACACTATTGTCTACCATAGGCATTGCACTCGAAACTAATTGATGGCATCCACATGATGGAACCAATTATATTTTGGTTGACGTCGGTTTCGTCATTGAACTATTCTTGTTTGCACTACTAACCAAACCAGACTAGATTGTGTCCAAATATGGACACTATTGTTGCCCGTTGGCACAATGTGTGTGTGTACGGCAATTACCGTTTTGGGTACGATTGAGCCTATCTATTCCCATCTTGATGCTTTCATTTGTGACTAATTGTCCTATTTGGCAAACCAAAAACAGAGAAAAGCTTATGAACACTCTGATTGAGCCCAAGATTACCTCTTCACTCTTTCGTACACAATTGCACTTTTCCAGATTGATTTGGTGAATTCTCAACTCCTATTCAATTCGCTCATTTGTTTAGTATGTTTATTGATGTTTCCATGTGTGTGTGTGCGTGTGGATTGATGAATCGATCAAATTGTCCAATTTATCTAAATTTCACCACATGAGTTGTCGTCGAAACTTTCACCCAATTTGCAATTGAGACTCGAACCAATATTAAATCTCTTCTCATACATTCAAGTGTGAATGTGTAAAGAGCATCAATGGTGGCAATCCTCTCTATTCAAGCCGATGTCACACTGAGAAACAGAGATAGATTGTTATGTTCACACATGCATGAATGTGATGATTTTAATTAAAATCACGGGCTTCAACCAAATGCAGATTGAGAGTTAACGAACGAATGAATGAGGGAGAGAAAGAGAGAAAGTGCAAAATATATAAATGAGCGAATGAACGAATTGAAGATTAGCAAATGTTGGCATTGTGGTGCTCGTCGTCGTTGGTGCCCGATAAACTTTCGGCCGCCGATGCCAACTATAGTCCGTCGACACTCTCTAATTAGGGACAATTATAAGCCAAACGAACAGTATCAAACCATATCAGTTGAAAATAATTGCGGCTAAACCTTGTGTTCATTTAAACATAGAAAAAAAAGTTAAATTTCTCGACTAAATTTCGCTTCACCGATCATTTCGATGATTGCCCGAAAGAATGGTGGCACGTTTTTTCGCTGCCTCTCTCAATCTCATTCTTCGTATAAAAGAAAGAAAAAGATTTCGATTAATTTGCGAGTGTCATAAATCTTTGTCAAAATTCAATCTCTAAATTGGCCTTTTTTTTGGTTCACTACCATAAAAAAGTGAGAAAGATGTGTTGTGTGTACTGCAAAACGTTGTGTTCATATAGATGTTTGGTTTGTGACCATTTAGTTGTCCAAATTGTTCTTCTTTTCAATTGAATTCTGATTTATCGAAATTGTATATTCTTACCCATTCTTATTCTACTTTTTTGTATCATAAAATGATCTTTCCTTCTCGATTCTTGAACCTCTTTCATCATCGAAAATTCTGGTTGCATTGCAATGATCGGAAAACACGTCCGTTTTGGTCTAATATATCTGACAATATTGTGTCCGTATATGCCGTACGTTTGCCCATTGGCTCATATTTTGTATTCGTTCACTCATCGAACAGTGAATTGTTTGTCCAATTTGGTGTCTCATTCAATTTGCATGGCAACTCGATTTATCTATCACATTCGTTGGCTTATCCATTTGTCCTGTGTGTGTATGTGTGTGTGTGTTTTGGGTACTTTATTGCCAAAAGAGAATGGCCATAATGCGTGATTGCCACACAACTCGTCGCCCTGGTCCTCTTCTCTTTTCGTCTTTCTTCTTCTATAATATTGTATAATAATCTATTGGCCACTATCAAAGTAGTGGAAGGCAAGTGAGACTCAAACTTCATTGACATTTATCGTTTCGGAACTAGAAAGAGAGAAAATGTATTCCATTTGAAGCTTGAGTTAACCATTGGAAAGGAAGCCAAATTTCAGCACGCACGCACAGACACAAAGACCATCATCATCATCATGGTCGTTGTCGTCGTCGTCGTCGAATATGATCGAATAGAGAGCAGCCATAGTGGAATAGTTGGAGAAGAAGACAATCAATCACTATTGGCGAATCGATATTAATTTGCCTATTATCGCTTGATGGTGTGGGTCTTGAGCCATTGGCACAATTCATTCACTCATTCATTCATTTACTTTCTCTCTCACTTTCTTCTTATTCATTCATGTTGGCAAAATGTTACACTAACCTTAGTTCCTATTTCATATTGCTTGCGATCGGCTTCTTTTTTTGTCTTGTTCCATCCACCAATCGGCCTATGTCGCCCAAGTTTTCGGGCTTTCTTTTTTCTTCTCTCATTGCTCTTGCATGTTATCGTTCATTTTCTTCCTTTCCTCTAAGTTCCATATCATTCATCTAATAGATTTTTTTTAATAATTCAGTTTTAATTATAAAAAAAGTTAGTCTCGTTTTATCATTTTCAATTATTTAATATAGTGATAACCATGGATGAGAAAAACAATAGGTAACAAGAGAAACAAATTTCTGATTATACGAGATGATTTGTTGGAGAAGATAGTTTTGAACTCGTAATTCAAACAAAGATTAATAGATTTTTTTCATTGGGGAAAACGCAACAATCTTTAAAAAAATGATATCAACATTTTGTTTTAAGAGGAATCTGATTTGTGTGAATTCGTTGTTATAAATTATGAAACAATCGACTTTGGTTGACTTAAATTTTCTTTTTTAGTCTTTGTTTCTCCGTTCTTTTTCTAATCTTCGGTTTTATCAACATTGTGATAGTAATTTGTAAATAGTTTTCCATATGATGAGCCTAATTCCTGGACTCTGGAAAAAACTGAATTAAATTTTACATTTGTGGGATTGAGGGGTCCTTCAACAAATGATTTAATTTCCATTGAATCCTCTAATGGCATATCAGGAAACTTTTGACCATACATTAAGCTTGGATTGATTTCTGCAATTTGTTTACAATGGCAAAAATAAAACATTAATTCTTTTAAACGGGGTTTTTCAACAAAATCTTCATAATTTTCTCGTACAGCCTTTTTCTTCGTCTCAAAATCGACACCAAAACAAGATCTTACTAAATATTGAAACCCTTCAATATCACTTCCTTGATTGAGGGCCTCCCTCAAATCCAAATATAAAATCATTTGTTTGTAGGAACCTACAAACTTGAACTATTAAATTTTATAAATATTAAAATTTTGGTCACAAAAATATTTTTTATAACAATGCTGTTCTTTTCTTGATGCAGAAGTTTAAGTGCATCATTTTCAGTTTTCATTTGATGTAATGCTACCTTAACTTCATCAAACTCAATGCGCATTTGCGCCAACAATTTACTCAAATTTTTAATTTCTTGATTTTGGTTCTGGTTTGATTCAGGGTTTTCTATTCGATTTTTTTCAATTATAGCTTCATCTTTAGCTAATTAAATAAAAATTATTATAATATTATAATTATTATTATTATATTATTATTATTATTATATTATAATATTATTATAATTATCTTTACTTACTTCCTATAAATAACAAATATCCACAAACAAGATCCGAACCTTCAAACCATCTGGTTTTTTTTCCTTAGTAACATCTTTATTTGAAGCGAGGTGAGACAGAGCGCGAGGGAAGCTTTGTGCCGGGTGGTTAGTGTCCCCGCAGACGCTGCATGCTGGGGTGCGTCGGCATTGGTTGGTATGGTGGAAGGGTACATGGCACTGGTGGCACATGTTATAGTCGGTGAATGCCCAGGTCTTTAATTGCCACGGACCGAAGCGTAAATGTTCGGTCCGGGCTACCTGGGCAGCGATTTGTTCGGAGTCGGTGGCGAATGCCGCCACCGCTATTTCTTCTTTAGCGCCAGGGCCTTGGTAAATGACCTTGACCCTGGAAACCATCTGGTTTTCTTTAGTTTAGGATTAGGGTTATCTGGGCCAGGCCATTTAGAGTTATCAGCAATCCAACTTGAATCAAAATTAATTATATCATCAGTTTGAACAATATTATACTGTGAATTATCCGAATTTTTCACCACAGCAAAATAAAACCCAATTTGCGATAATTGATAGGATAGGGTTTCCATAGGATCCTCATTTAGATAATTTTCATTATTATATTCCATTAGAATAGAATTGTCTGAAACAATAAAATCATTAAAGGTATCTCCTACAACCCAACAACTAGTGAAAATGAACAAGTGCAAAACGAAGCCAACAGGCAAGTGGTGTTTCCTTCACAAAGCAAGTTTTACTCGCACAATGACTAAGAGTGTAGGCAAAAGGTACGAAGCAAACCGAAAGGTGGCAACAACACCGTATCAGCGATTCACACCAACTCATCACTAAACATGAGTCAGCGACAGTTTATCAAAGTCCTCATCAATCAGCAGCCAACATTAGCTTTGATAGACACTGGCTCTCGCAGTTCGTGTCTACTGGAATCATACAACATATCCGAGCAATACGCACCGAGCACATACGTACGCGCAGCCAACGGCTCGACGATCAATGTATTCGGCACTGCGTTTACACGAGGCAATAAAATTGCATACAAGTTATCAAGTTTCTTGTATACAATTTAATACATTAAAATATACAATTTATTTATACAAATACAACAATATAATAATTTACTTTATTTAGTTGTAAGAGTTGGTACATATCAGAGCAATATAAATATATCATATTGTTATAATTGTTCTAATCATCTTTATAACAGTTTTAATGATAAAAAATGTTATTACAGTATCATTCCTTCGGTTTTACCAACATTTTGATAGAGATTTGTAAATAATTTTCCATATGATGAGCTTAATTTCTGGGCTCTGGAGAAAATTGAGTTGAATAACTGAGTTAAATTTTACAATTTTGATTTTTTTACGTCAATTCTCCAGTATTTACAAATCAAGTATATAATAAATTGTTCTTGGTAAAAGACAATGAGTTTGGATTTAAAATTTTTTTATTACATTCAATTTGCTTCATACAATTGGCGATCATCGTTGAGTCATCGTCATCGCGACGAATTTCTTATCGCTAACCAACCATTGTTCACTTGGCTCCATGTAACTCCATTTGCTTCATACATTTCATCATCGAGTCATCGGCTCACGCCAAATCGCTTATCACTAATTAACCAATTCGTCATGCTTCTTGTTACTCCATTTGCTTCATGCATTTCATCTTCGAGTCATCGGCTCACGCCAAATCGCTTATCACTAATCAACCAATTCGTCTGGCTCCTCGTTACTCCGTTCGCTTCATACAACGCATCGTCTGGTCACTCGCTGCTCACGCCACTTCCTCTTATCGCTGATTTGACTCATCGCTGATCAACCATTGTTCAGTAGGCTACCTTTTACTCCATTTGTTCATCCTTGTCATCGATGACTCAAATGTTCTCGAATGTTCTCCAACTCGACTTGTCGGATTATCACGCATGATCAAGTCATGATGTCCATCGATCATCAACCAGTATATAAGGAGATCGTTTGGTCGACCAGTTTCATCACATCTTCACCATGCTCTCACTTGCCTCCTCTCTCACGATGCCCGACTCGATGCCGACCAGAAACCACGTGGCCAGTTTCACCATTGTTCTCAATTTTTCTTTTACCTTGTGCTCACTCGTTTCATCATTCACGATGTCCAACTCCCAATCATCATCGTATCCAACATATTTAACCTAGTGTTGCTCACCAGATTCAAATGACGATCAGAAACCACGTGGCCAATATCATCATTGTTCTCAATTTTTTCTTTAACCTTGTGCTCTCTCGTTTCATCATTCACGACGTCCACTTTCCAATCATCATCGTATCCAACATTTTTAATCTTGTGTTGCTCACCGAATTCAAGTAACGACCAGAAACCACGTGGCCAATTTCACCATTGTTCTCAATTTTTTCTTTAACCTTGTGCTCCCTCGTTTCATCATTCCCGACGTCCGATTTCCAATCATCATGTCCAACATCGCTAACCAAGTCTTGCTGACCCGACCAAAAATCACGTGGCCGATTTCCCCATGGTGTCCATATCACACACGACGTCCACTTTCCAAACCAACATTTAACGTAAGTCAATTTTTAACTTTTTATGCATTTTGGCAACTATGCGTAGTTAGTATATTAGAATATTATAATTTTTAGATACGCAAATTAAAATAGAATAGAAAATTTTTGAGGATTGCGAAACTTTCCGTGAAGGAACGCAACAGGAAATGTGCTTACGAATCACCCAACATTCTATGTGTATGCTTATGTTGCGAAACTAGTTCCATATCCGCCTAAACCGATCGCGCAGCCCGTTTACATATTCTGTTCCCTATAACTTGCCTGTAGAAACTGACAATTGATAACTGTACAAGTATTTTTGGTCAAATCTAATTATTTTCTCATCTCGCAACATGAAAGACACAATGGATCCACAAAAAAATAAAAAGATTGTTCGATTGGATGAAAGAATTTGATCATTTCAGTTTCATAGGTGTTTGCTTTGCGTTTTGAGTTTCATTTTTTTTTTTTTTGTTTTTGGTTGCCATGTTAGCTACATCGATGAACACATTGAATTGATTTCACATGAAATGGTCATTCACCATTTTGCCATTTTGAACGCATCAATCTATTGTCCTTTCAATTGAGCTTATTCCTGTTCGCTTCAAAGTGACCTTCAAGCTTGATCAATGGCTTGAATTCGATTGGAACTCGCACACGCACGCACATTGATCTAACATGAAATTCCATTTCGTCTTTTTTTTGTATAACACAAAATTACAGTCAAATTGGATTCTCAACACAAATATTGACTCTACTAATGAACCATTAGATTGAACTGAATGTATAGATCCAAATGCAACTGTGGTGCCTTTCTCTTTCTCACATAACTTTTTTTTCCTTTTGGTTCTATCTCTCGATTTAGTCAATTCGGTACCAAATGTTTTTGAAACCATTTTGTTTGTATTTGATTCGCCCTATTGGCATCACCAACATTATTGATCAGCAGTTTATTTTGATTATTCTGTCTTGTCTCATCTGGAATGGTTTCATCTTATTCTATCGTTACATCGGAATTTGAACTCTGGTTTTGAATGTACGTTGAATGTCAATTGATTTATTGGTCCAGTTGGTAAATGTTTTCCATTTATTATTGAAAATAAAATTAATGGAGATTGGAGAATGCAAATGAGTAAGAATGCAAAGTAGTAATAAGAGAGTAGCAGTTCAATTCACATCTATCATTCATTATTTAAGTTCAACATTATTAAATTTGTTTGCCATGTTTTATCAGTATACAAACACTAATTATGTAGATTAGCTTGTTGTCCATCATCATCATCATCATCATCAAACAAACTAAATTGACTTTTAGTTGTCCGTCTTTGAACCGTCCGTCTATATTTGTTTGTTTGCATTTGAGAATGAGAATGAGAACGAACGAACTGAATTGACATTTAACAATTGACGACATTCGAATCATTATTGAGGTTACACAACTGGCAACAATTGTAACGTTTCCATTTTAATCGCCTATTGTCATATGACAGTTGTTTCTTTTGACCAAAATGAAAGAATTGAAGAAGCAGCAAAGGAACAAGCCCAATTTGTTCAATTAGTTGCTCTCTGTGTTTGATGATATAGTATTACGTTGGTGATGGCTTGTTCCAAATGGATTGTCAATTGGTTAACGTTGGTGACAAGGCTTGTGTTTTTGGTTTGGTCTATTTCCTATACTACACAATTTAACTTAAATTAAAAGATGGCCAATTCAATCATTTGCGAACTGACTTTTTCGATCTCTTCCGTCCATTGCTTTATTTGATTCTCGTTTAGTTCAAAGGTTTAGATTCACCATTTCTCTATCGTATATCAGTTTAGTATTTTTTTATTATTATATGACATTTTGTTTTATTAAATCATTCTCATTTCATTTCTTTTGTAATGAAGCATCTGTCGTCTTTCAATTGCTCTTCAATCGATTTCAATCGAGACAATTGATGTCTTTTTTCCCTCAATTTTCTCATTTTGCTTTATAACGTTTCAAATTGTTGATTTATTTATATTTTATTTATTCGTTTAGGTTATTATATTTAATTAAGCCAAATTTGGTTCTTTTATTTTTGTCCATATTTTAGTTTCTCTGTTCTTCCATGTTTGTTTCATCTTCATCAACATCAACGTTGCTTATCATTGTGAACGTCAATTTACCAGATGATGGATTGGAGGCACATTTTTGACAGTAGACGATTCAACTAACAAGATCGGGTAGGACCAAAGCAAAACAAAAAAAAAAGAAAGAAACCCAACGGCACGACCCACATTCCATCTCACGCTATAGAGCGACTTGTTATTTGTTTTTTCATTTTGTTCATCATCATCATCTTGTTCGTTCGTTCGTTCTTTCGTTCGTTTGTTGCCTTTAGCTAACATTGATGTTCGTCTCGTTTTGTTTACCCACCAAATGGAATGGAATAGAATGGTTGACAAGTCAATCACGAATGGATGGCACTTTTCTATTGCTATACCATGCAAACCTTCCTTTGCTTTCTATTCATTTGGACACATTGAACGATTTAATCGATTATTTGCACATTGCATTAAGACAATGCAACATAGATTTGTCGACAAACGAATGAATTGAAAATAGAAAGTGGCGAGATTTGGGATAGAATCAAAATTCCATAAAGTTGATTTCATTGAAATTAGGAAATTTATCGAAGATTCACAAGTGCATGGACCAATCAAATTGATGGAGAATGCAATCGATCGATAGTAGCACACATCAATTTTCCATCCTCAAACATTATCTTCAATTGGAATAAAGTTTCATGAGTATAGTTGCTTGGTTGCTTAGTTGGTTGGTTGGTTGGTCCCCAAAGGCAAATATTGCAATCATTGAAATAGACTTACAATCCTTTAACGTTAATAATATAAAACTAATATTAGCATTTGAATTTGCATTTTAGTTAAATTAATTCAATTTGCAATTTTTTATTATAAAAATTTTGTGCCCATTTAAACTCGTTTGGTTAAAAAATTTTTTTTGTTCATCTCTAACTTTGATGGGATCATCAAAGCAAACCCATTGGTTTCCCTTTGGCAACAATTTAAAATGCATTGCAAGGAAAGCATACTAAATTCGTGATTTTATTCTTTTCACACCGAACCAATTGTTTGCCATTCTAGTGTTGTTGTGGCTGATTTAGACTAATACAAAATTAAATTCAAACAAAACAAATGAACTATATTAGTCTTCATCATCAATTTGTCATTTCACTTTCATTCGTATTGGTTCCATTTATGTCAAACGGACAAAAGTGTACCACGCAAAAATGGCCGCACGTCAACGTCACTAAATTGAAAATGGTCAAAATGAAGAGCAAAAGAATTGACAGCTTAGTGGACACCAAATGGTGTGACAAGCAAAAAGGAGAAAGACTTGCATTTATTTTGGGTTAGCTCAAACACCAAACACCAAACACCATCATCATCGATGGTTGAAACACGCTAAAATCTTTCATTTAATACAAAAATTTGCGTCTTTTTCTTGTTGTTTGCATGTAGTCTCAAACACATGAATAAAGACCACACATGGAACCTAACAAACCAACAACACAAAAAAAACACTTGGAACCATTTTGAGAAGGGTACATTGTCCAGATGAGTGTTGCATAGTGTAAGCTTTCCGGTTTGATGCAAACGGGGTGAAAACACTTTTCCAACTAACACATTTCAAATTGAATTGAAAAGTTTTACTCGACATGTTTTATTTTATATGCACACATATGAAGTTGGATTAGCCATTTGCCAACTCTTTTACCACTTTCCTTTGTTTTTCTTTCTCTATTGCTCGATCAATGTACAAATCCATCATTGTACGTCGACTTTTACTTCTTCTTCGTTTATAGCTATTTGACCACGGAACTTGAAAACTTTATGTGTTCTTTCCCTTCTTGCACTTAAAATTACTATTGCAATTATTTCCTGTTACAAGAGACTCAACTCTTTATCTCAATGAGTACTTGACCATATTTTAATAAAACTGGTTCAATTTTTGGTTTTAAATTGACTCAAAACACTTCAAACATTGTCTTCTTTTTTTCTTCTTCTTTTTTTGGTTAGTAGAATGATAAATCGTCTTTGCTTGTGTTTGCGTCAATCAACATGGTTCAAGTTGTTTTAATTACGCATCTATTGCTTCGTTGAATTAAGATGTTTGTTGACTAGTTCAGAAAAAAAACATGTACATGAAAAATGAATGTAAAACTAGAATGAAGTGGAAAAGAATAAAAGAATTGAACATAACCTCAAAGGACCTTCCTCAGTCTATGTTTGAAAACTGAAAACAACTATCAACCAAAGTTGAATAACAGTTTGTTAAGGGAGCTCTGTCTTTTGTCCAATGTCTTGCCAAATGATGCATTCAGAGTGTGCAATTCTCAATTCTCTGGTGTGGTAATAAATCGATGACTTTATTCCTATTTTACTTTAGACAAGACATACTAAATAGAAAAAAATTCGTTTAGGTCATAGAGTCATAGAATGTACAAACAAGTTTCATTGACATTGGTCAAGTATCATAATCCAAAATAATAAACCAAGTTCCCTGTACTGACTCTTCATTCATTCATTTTCACTTGACATTCTCATCATATTTGTATACATCTCAATTGACTTCTTATAGTTGAAAGTTGTTTACGTTCCAATGATGTCGTCCGTTTATTCGATTGTTCAATGTTCTCATATACTTGTATATAGACTGAATGGCGTCGTCGATGAATTCGTTCGGCAAAATGCGTGCCGCGTTCACTCCAATGCCTTGTTCACTCGTTCATTTTGGCACTGAATGTTATATTCTTCTGGCTGCCCTAGATTCGATGCTCGATATATATTATATATATAGATGGAACGGAAGTGATAGCCGCTCTCGACGGATACATTACTTGACACAATTGCACACACAAGCGACGTTCTGGGCAAAGGCCAATTGACGCCCTAGAACCATTGGTTCGACAATATTATCGGCAACATCAAGCCGGCCAAAAAAAGTGTTGGAAAAATAAATAATAAAAATGTGTTAGTGATAGAAGTGATTGAATGATTCAACGCCACATTTCATATGATGATGATGATGATTCATTGCCGGTTTTGTCAAAACCCTTTTGTACCCTATATTTAGATTCGATTCAAATGAATTGGTTGGTAGTATGTTTCCTATTTACATTATTGCTATTCCATTCTGATTTTTAACATTTATTTATTTACATATCTTTCATTGACAAAACATATATACACATATAACAAATATAAATTAAAAATGGTCGAACCAATGAAGTGAAAGAGTGAACGGTTGAACCCATTTCCGTCTACATTGGAAAAACCTTTATTTCAAAATGTTTCAATGTTGGCAATAGAAAACATTGATTAATTTGCCAATTCAATGTTCAAATTGGCCATACCATAAAAAAACTGAGTGATGATGGTGTTTGACACCGAAAACCTTGATTCAATCGAATGTTTAGTGTTCTTTTGTGTCTATTCGATGTTTATGATGATGGTACGACCATGGTCAAGTTAAAGAACGCATAAAAGCATTTTTGGTGGGTCGCTTTCACTTTCAATCTCGAAATTTGGTGGTTCAATTCGTACCATAATGTATATGAAAACCTAACACAATTGGCGCTGGTCTTTGGGTGGTGGACTGTTTCTGGTGGTTCATTTGAGGTTCTATTCGTCTATACGTCTAGTCTACGATTCTCGATGACTGGCAGCCAGTTCCGATGTAGCCTTACATACATTCAATACGCCGCTCGCTTTGTTATGTCTTTCTCTCTGTTCCTCTCACCAACTTTCATTTACGAATCGAACATTTCGTTCCATTCTACTCTTTCTCTTGTTGGAACCGAACGGCAATGTGAAGCTCATGCAGGCGACCAAATCGGGCTGGTAAACACCATTGAGGCACCAGTGTATGCCAACCAGTCCACCAGTAAGCACTCGGCCAAATTACTTGGGCTCCTCTCGCCTTACTTATTCACTCTCACCATTGGATGAATGAATGAGATGAATGAATGAATGAATGAATGAATGAATGGGAGAGTGTGCAAGAACCAATGCTAGCAGTCACAATGCTGTCAATTTAATTCTTGGTGGCAGACGATTTTTGTGTCTATCCTTCTCTCTTCCACTCTTTCCACATTCTGAGTGTGTGTGTGTGTGTTTATTTGTGCTCAGGAAAAGTGTGTGCGTGTGAGTTCATTGCCGGGCTCTAAACCCAGAATCGCCGCATTTTGTCTGTTTTATTTAAAAATTATATCAAAATTTTAACAAAAAGAAGTAGCAAGACATTGGCCATCATCGTTCGTTATTGTTGTGTCATCATCATTATCATCATCATTGTCATTACGGCGTTGTTCGGCGTTTGCCCGTTTCCGTAAATGTTTTCTCATCGTTCAATTCATTTATCTCATGCTTCATGCATATCTATGACTATATCTATCTACTGACTATGACTAATTCAATGACTGAATGTGCCGCATTTCTTCATGTCTGTCCGCTATAGTTTTTTATTATTATTTGTCTGTCATCACATTTGTTATATTGAGTTGTTCATTGCAACAACTATCCGACCAACTTGAAGAAGAGATGAGACATTGACTTTACATATTTGAAAGATGGTGTTCAACCAAACGAAGCCGTTTGAACAATAACTAAAACTTTTCTGAACTTTCTTTTGTTGCCAACAATTCAATTAGTTAAACCCTGAAATCTAAGCAAAAACAACAAGAACAAGAACGACGACGCAAAGATGTGGATTAATGATTGATTACTAGTTGGTTGGTTGGTTGGCTTTGGCTTTGGCTTTGGCTTGGCTCGGATTGGATTGATTTGGCTTGCTTGTTTGTCTGGTTGGTTGGTTGATTAGATTGGTTATTTGTTCATACTCAAATGAATAAATAGAAGTAATTCCAATGAATCCAACGTTTGATTAAATCGTTTCTCAAGGGTAAGTTTTGGTTCATTTATTATTTTAATATACTTTAGTTACCTTTAAGATTGCTTAAATTGATCAATGTCATTCTGTTTTAATACCAAATAGTTTGCTCCACTTTGTGTATGAGTGTGCGAGACCGGTTCATATTTAATTTGTATGTAAATATTTTAATTATTAAAACTTGCTATTCATTCACAATATAATTCAGTAGGTCAGTAATCTCTCATCCTCATATATAGATTAGATTATTTTGGTTATTTTCAAGTGTTTTTTATGTTAATAATATATATTTTTATGTGGTTGGCAGTCCAGTATTTGCTTGTCAACCAACCAAATGATCTACAACTACCCGTTGTGCACTTTTTTTGGTGAGGATTGCGTGTGTTTCCATGTCAAATGAATGATCGAGAGAATGTACTTCTCGAGACGTTTATGTTGGACATTTGCCGAATTAGCCATTCGGTTACATGGTTGGTCCACTTGTGCACACTTTTGCGAAAAAAAATGAGCATAAATTCAGTATAACATATCATCTAGACTCATAGACACATACACACATATACCAATAAAGAAAAACTTTGAACATAAACGCATACAATCGTTTTGCCATTGGTCTTTTTTCTAGCCTACGCAAAGGCAGATGGATTATAAAGTGAATGGGCAGAAATACCAGAATAAAATATCAAACATGGCTACATTTATTGTGCCGTCTGTGTGTGTGTGTGTGTGTGTGTGTGTGTGTGTGTGTGTGTGTGTGTGTGTGCTCGTTATTCATCGATAATTTATGATTATGAATTACCTCTCTTGGTCTTGTATAGCATAGCCTCTCTTTCAAAAAGGCCGGTTCCGTTTTCAGAGCTTTATATTCTCATTGTACTTCACATTCCAATACGCGTTCAACTACATATTGTAGAAAAGCCATAAACCAAATAAAAAGGAAAGAGTATTTTTATTATTTTAGATATATATATTTATATATTGTTCAAATCGGTTGCAGACTTACATGTGCTGTTACTTCATTCATTTTTATTGCCATTATTTTGATTGAAAATGGGGCTATGATGACCGATAAGGTCTTCAAACAGTATTGCCATAATTATTTTTATTTCCATCGTTTCCATGTTTCGAAAGAAAAACATTGGTAAATGTTTGTTTCAGCATTGTTATCTTAAACTTTATTGCAACATTTTGTTGTCTATTAATAATATCAAATTCAAGGCTGAGGGTCGTGAGATGAGGCGATGGACATTTGGCTGCCTACACGTAGGGCTTCCCTGTAAGACTTTTTTGTTGGAAAAGTTTTTGGATTGTGATTTGTAATTTAAATTTATAATTGAATTTTATACATCTGTTATTATTTGTTTTAACATAACATCACTATAAGTTCACATTACAAGATAAATGAAAACAATGCTGATTCTCATTCACAATTCATCAATTATTGATGTCGTTAGTGTTTGCCGTCCTCAACTTGTTCCATTCTTGGCTTCATGAGATTAGGGTCGGAGATTCTTTGCCAATCATTAAAATCTGGTACAAAATGCAATGACAAGTACAGACTTGTGACCTCTCACTCTCATTTCATAAGTCTTTTCTTAAAATTAACCCTTGTGTCAAATTGGACTGTACATTTGTATGGAAGCCACTTTATGATGGCTAGCCAACATGTGTATTTGAAACGTTGTTCATTTACTATTGGAAACCCATAATCGCCATAATTGTCACAAACAGAATGTCGTAACCGAATGCGACATAATCAGACACAAATCTGATTTTTTCCTTTTTCCTCTTTCGCTTTTATTCGTTGATTTATTCCGCCTACTTCTATGTTTCGGGTCGTGATCGTCGATCGTCGACGTGCTGCCTCTCTTTTTTCAATGAACTTTGTTGGTTCGGTTCGTGTTAGCTCCAGCTGACATTTAGGTTGTCTACCAAACTAAAAGTGAGAGGAAGAGGGAAATCTCGTTACCTGCAGAAATGGGTTAGATTTTTTTTTTTTTTTTTTTTTTGGTAACAACCGACGATTTTTGTCATTCTATACACACACACTCATTCAATATCATTGTGGTTGATTGAGACCCAGAACCATAGACATGTGAATTGGTTAGTGTTATAAATAGCAATTTACATTTACCGTACATTCACATTGATCTGGAATTGACAAACATTTTTTGCCCCGTTTTTAGTAGTCATAATATAATTATGGTCTATTGGTACACCATAATTGACCAACAAATAACAACAACAACAGCTGAAAAGATTTTTAAGGCCATTCTCACTTGGCAATAGTCATTCTATTTTATGTTCCCTTTAACACTCTCCCATTTGGCCTATGAACCAAGCCAGCCGTTACCAAACCAAATGCATCAAAAATTCTTATTTTAGATTGCTGAACGAATGTTCAATTTTGGCTGAATCGTCTAGTCGTGTTCATCCTTTTTCTCTTGTGTTAGTATTATTTTTAGAGAATGAACACAAATGGATATGGCAGTGAATGAGTGTATTGTCCGTCCATTCTTTGATGTAATACCATAATTCGACCATTCGAGACCATTCCATTTGTTTTGTGTCTCGTAATTTATTTTGTTTTTTCTGTTGTTGTAGTTGTAACACATTTACAAACTTTGCTATGTTTCAATAGACGATTGCATACGCCAATTTGGTTGACGCTAATGACGTGTAATGAAATGATAATATGATTTGAACTGACGATTATGACCCGTTACCATCATTTGAGATGAATGTGTTTGGTCAACACTGAATTTTCTGTTTTTTGAGTTTAAGTTGAAACCCAAATAGTTCCAAGTGGATTGCAAATTATTGTACAGAAATATTGTGACTATATTCAATCAATAGAGATGCAAGTCGTTAGGTTTTCTATTTTCTCCGTTTCTTTTATTAGATATTTTCCAATATATTTATTCACAAGCATAGGAAATAAAAGATTTCTGGTCAATCATTATTCATTTATATGTATTGTGTAGTATGCTAACAATAACGCCAATAACAACAACAACAACAACAACAATAACTTCAACTGCACAATGACACAGAACATTGATAGAGATTCCAATTGTCTAATCAAATGAACTTTGTTTATCAATAACAGAAAACACAATAAGAAGAACGGCAAAGCCAATGCCAACATCTTTCCTCTTGCTTGCATTCTAACATTCCAACCTATTGAACCAACGATTCAATCATTCATTCAAATTATTACCACTTACAATGACGAACGTAATATTATAGCTCAATAGAATTGAATGCTAAATGTAGAGAAGAAAAGTTTTGTATTGTAAAAACGGGAAAGAAGAAGAAGAAGAAGAAGCAGAGAATTGTTGATTTATTGAGAATCAGTCGAATCAATTGAATTAACGAAAGATGAATTCAATTGATGTGAACTCAATCAAGATGATTGTGGTGAATGTTGATCCTGAACATGGATGCCCTCACCTACAACACAATCATCCCAATTCGCACAAGATGAATAGGTCATCACCTTTGTCACAGGAAACAGAAGCAGAAATCTCAGCGGCAGCACAACCACCAATCGGACAATTGGAATTGTTTAGAATGGTTACATGTGATAGTCATCGCAATTCGTCCAATGTATCATCCAGTCGCTTCCATGACCATTCCAATATGTTTGGTTTGGCAGACACTTTACCTTCATCATCTTCACCTTTAGTTAATCATTTTCATTGTTATTCACATTATTCTCATGCACATCATTCACCACCATTATGTCGAGCCGATGACAACAATCAATTGAAGAAAAATGAGATTGATCGGAAATCGTGCAATCCAACTATTTCATCATCATCATCATCATCGGCAATGTACACCATGTTTACGACAATGTTTGCCACCGATGAATTAACCATTCAACGGCAACAACAAAAACAATCAGCCTTTGTCAAGTTAACTCCCGAGACGCCTAATTGTAGTGCCATCACTTCCGCTGTTCAACTAGTTGTCAATAGTAATTGTAGTGATCTGGATTGTGATACAAGCCATAGCTGCACGTTTGTATCGCCAATCTCATCGGAATCAGTTGCCAAATTATATTCAATGAGCTGCAGCAATTGGATAGAATCATCATCATCATCATCTTCTTCTTCTTCTTCATCATCATCGTCATCAAACAATAATAATAGGGAATATAAATATCGAACGGAATCGGTCTCATCGAATCAGATTGCCGAGTCCGAATTGAGCAACGAAAATTTAAATTCAATTTGCAAATATTTACCAAATGACGATCAATCGGAAACATATGGTCGAAGGTTGAGGAAGAGAAAGCAAAGAAATGTTTCGGTAACAACAGAGGTAACAAGGGATAAAATGGACAACGAAATAGTCGACAATGTTTACCAAATGTCAACAGCAAGAAGGTATCGAATAGTTTATGGCAATAATCGTAAGCGATCGTCTTTGATTGCATCGTTGTCCACAACATTGGCTCGTTTACAAACGTTGTCCACTCGAATCGTATTTCTGGTCATGTTGGCTAGCCAATTATTTTCTCCCGTAAAGTATGTTCCGTATCATTCAATTGTTTAGCTCACATTGACTGTAATTGTTTTTTCTTTCTTTCTATCTTTCTTATTCACAGTTCTAGTGCAAACATTCGTGCTATTGAAAAGCGAATATTGGATTCGATCATTGGGGAAAATCAATACGATTCTCGTATTCGTCCGATGGGCAATGCATCGATGGGAGCTCGTGGCGGAGGTATGTTTACCACTTTGGTTCCCATTCACTAAAAAAATCCATTTATTATTCTTGGTATATAATGGCTTGAATGCGATTTCGTTAGTTTTCAGTTTGCCCAAACATTAAGTACCTAATCATATATGAATCTAGTGTAGGCCGTGTTGAAATGGCATTCTCGGTTGACTGTATTCAATTTGAACCAATTCCTATGCTCGTTCTAATGTTAGGCGTTCAATCAAACCAATTGGATTGATTTAAATCTTTAATGTATATAAACGACGACGTAAAGATGGTTAACCTTAGGGAATATTCAATGTTCAAGTTAAAAGTGACAGCATAATCAACAATGTAAGGGTAAAATGGGCTCAGATCAATCGAATTAATCGAAAACAAATCGTTGTTATAAATGTTCAAACTGTTTCCGATTTTGCCGCTGTCAACGTCAGACACACCAACACATAAATTGCGTCAATGTGATTATCATAAAATACCATTTAAAACATTCAATTTAATAGTTTAGTTTATTCAATTTATATAGCAAGATTATTCATTAACTATTTGGAACAACACAGAGAGAAAAATTGGGAAATTTAGTAGTTATATTAAGGTGAAATAGCTACTAAGATTTTTTAAGTAAAATAACTTAAAACAATAGTGTAGTAGCTATTTCACCTTAAACTTAAAATTTCAACTTAAAATAAGTAGAAATATTTTTCATTTTATAAACCTTTTGGTGACTTTGAAGGAAAAACAGTCCTGCTTTAAAACAATGGTGTAGTAGCTATTTCACCTTAAACTAATTTTCAACTTAAAATAAGTAGAAATATTTCTTATTTTATAAACTGTTTTTAAGTAGAAAATTCTACTAAATTTCCACTTAGTAGCTTTAGCTTACAAATGAATATATGGGTAAACAATGTTGATGAGCCATAATTAATATATATTCTTAACAACCAAGTTTAAAGTTATTTGAGTTTACCATCTAGAAAAGGGTTCTTTCAACCTTTTGCCATTGTAGTTATAACAGACTAACAAATTTGAAACATTATAATGGGAAATCTAGAGAGACACCAATGTTATCGCTATGTTATATCAGGAATACTCAAAGATTTCATTGTTTGCATGCCGTAAACACGCATGATTCCATGGAATGGTGATTTGACGCATCCAATTTTGCTTGTTTTGTCCGATTTGTTTGCATGCTCCATTTCATATTCCTATTCCTTTGTGTGTTTGTGTGCGTGTGTGTGCGTGTGCTTTGGCTGACAACCATAGATTTTTGGAATCTATCTTCATCGAATCTGTGTGGAAAGAAGGAATGCTAATTTAAAATTGTTCTAATTTTATACCCAACATTTAAACAAACCTAACCAAACCAAACCAATCGTATCCTTGTCCTGTCCTGAATTCAATGTGTGTCCTGTTCGTGTTTCTCACCCAAAAAACAACCATCTAACAATCCATCCATCTATTTAACCAACCAACCAACCAACCAACCAAACAACCGACCAACCAATCTATCTATTCACCATTATCTATCAGACGGACCGGCAATGGTGTATGTGAATCTGCTTATTCGAAGCATCTCCCGAATCGATGATGTCGTGATGGTAAGTTCAGCTTAGTTTAGTTTAGATGACCGACAACTCCCCCCATTCTACCCAAAAATGTTTCCCGATTTTTATTTTCCATTCTTTCCCTCTCCTATTCCGATTCAATTCATCCTTTTCCCATATTCCGTTCCGTTTAATCGATTGTCAAGTTGTTCTTGGCAAACCCCGCAACAAAACAACACAAATGTCGGAGACAAAGAAGTGTCCGGTTCGTTTATTGTCGGTCGTTTCGTATTCTCGTTCGTTGTCATAACCGAATGAAACTAAACCAAAAAGTGACAATTCATTTTTGGATCTGTTTTTTATTTTGGTGTGATTCTGTGTATGAATGTATGTGTAAAGTGAAAACGTGCCTAAACCCGAATCCTTTGATTTCTTTACCCCACGTTCTCCATTCTTCTCTTGTCATGTGTCCAAACAAAATTAACACAATTTACCAATGAAATAACCATAAAACATCATTCGACAAATGACACTGAAACTGTCTACCTTTCTCATTTTGATTGCTTGTATGTCCATTTCGTTTTCAATTAATTTGTTTGAACGTTTTAATTATTTTTTACGTTAATCTAAGTTCTCATTATAATTCGATCAATGAAATGGAATTGGAATGGAATGTGTTTAATGCAAAACAAAAAAACTCTTTCCTTGTTTCTTTATCTGTCTCTAACCTTCTACTATCATCTACTGTCTTCTTCTACATCCTCCTTTTTGTGGTACGTATTCGGTAAAAATATGTTCCATGTCCCATGTTTAAATTAAACAAGTCAGTTTGTCCACTCGTCCATAATGTCCTATTTGATCACCTTCTTTTGTTTATTTCATTTTCTTTCTTTGTGTATTCCAACTCAAATTCAATCGTTTTTAAGGGAAGTTATAAATAAAGTATAAAAATTATGGCGGCAGCGGAAACAGCAATAGATGCAGCAGCAGCAGCAGCGGCGGCAGCGTTTCATTGTTTAAAATTACAAATATAAATTGATACATTACTAAGTCTATCATTTCTCTTTTTCATCACGAAATCCCCGTTCATTAAAAACCAAAACCATCAACCACAAATGGTCTGCACGTGCACTGACACTTACTGATATCATCAAAACATCAAAATTCATCGGTTTCTACCTAATTAAACTCATCAAAAACTACAAAACATCGACCAACAACTAAATGTGATGCCTATTTGATATATTTTAATTGATACTTGCTCAGATGGGCCAAGTATGGTTTTTGTAAATATTCTAATTCGAAGTATTAGCAAAATAAGTGACCTCGACATGGTAAGTTGGTTTTGTTTGTGTACATTCCACATTCATTCATTCATTCATTCATTCATTCAATCATTCAATCAATCAATCAATTTGGTCACGGCTTAACCTATTTTGTCACACATTGCAAGTTTGCCTCTTGCTCATAAACAATACATTTGGTTGGTAATACCAAATCAAATAATATAAAAACTAAGAATACAACGGAATGATACCAAAACAACAGACCAGAAATAAAAAGGCAACAAACTAATGAACGAACCAGACAAAAAGTATTGAACGCTTCTAGTCTTCGTTCAACGATTGAGCCAATCAACTAATGAGTATCCGATTGTATGTGAGTGCTAAGGCTGTAGTTGTTGTTGTCTTTTGTTTCACTTGGATCTCGTTTACGTTGCACCCGAAAAAAGCTGAGTTCAGTTTGTGTGTATGTGTGTGTGTGTGTGTGTGTGTGTGTGTGTGTGTGTGTGTGTGTGTGTGTGTGTGTGTGTGTGCACAATCTGTTTCCCTTTTAGTGTCAGTGTGTTTGGTACCAGTTTGTCTTCTTTCTCTTAGGCGACTTGTTTCCATTTCATTTCTTCCTATTGCAACGATCCAAAATAGCCAATTCGTATTCTCGTAAAAGTAAAAGGAATTAATTAGGTTCGCTAATGAGTTTTGAATGTAGAACGTCGTCGTCGTTGTTGTCGTCGTCATCGTCGTCGTCTTCTGTTGAAGAATCTTTGAAGAAAATAATAACGAACCTTCAATAAACCATATATAGGCACGAACACGGGCAAAGCCAGTACATTCAAAAACGAGACATTTCAGTTGATGCCTAATTGCATGTCAAGCCTTTATATAACGAACTGTGGCTCAAAATGCTCTTACATATATAATTTATAATGAATTCTACGTAAAGCCAATTCTTTTCTACATTTGATCTATCATCCATGACTCGTTTTCATCGTCGTTGTCGTCCATTGATGCGTGCCTGATTAGCTTCAAGACTTTTTCCCATTCTTTTGACACAGCAGTGCAGATCATTGGAAATCTTTTTAATAAAATTCTTTCTTTCACAGTACGACCGCTTCTTTCATCGATGATACGTATGTGTGTAATAATGAGTTTATCAAATAACGAACGGAGACGACCAAAATGAACAAGTCAAAGCAAAAAAAATTGAGCAAAGCCAAATGGGAAAATGTAAAAGGAGAACACATACATCATACACACACACACACACACACACACACACACACACACATTTTAATCCAAAATCCTAATTGACATGCCTTTGCCTCTACCTCTCAAATGAACCAAATAATTTGCAACATTATTTAGCCTTTCAATGAAACGTTTCCCTTACTTTTCTTCTTTTTTTATGATCGGTAACAGGAATATTCGGTTCAGGTTACGTTCCGTGAACAATGGGTCGATAATCGGCTCAAGTTTGACAACATGAAAGGACAAATACGTTATCTGGTTCTTACTGATCCGAATCGTGTTTGGAGGCCCGATCTCTTTTTCAAAAACGAGAAAGAAGGCCATTTTCACGAGATTATTATGCCAAACGTTTTGTTACGTATCTATCCGGAAGGTGATGTCCTCTATTCGATTCGCATATCGTTGGTACTCGCATGTCCTATGAATCTTAAATATTATCCATTGGATAAGCAGATATGTTCCATACAAATGGCTAGTTGTAAGTGTTTGTTGTGATGTCAAATTTAAGCTCCATTTTAAATGATTTCTTTTCCATCATACAGACGGCTATACCACTGAAGATTTGATGTTTGTGTGGAAGAAGGAAGATCCCGTCCAAATCACCACCAATCTACACTTGCCACGATTTACACTTGAAAAGTATCTTACCGATTACTGTACAAGCAAGACCAACACTGGTATGTACCACCATTTTATACGCATTGCATTATATTATTGCTGACTCTCAATTGTGTGTGTGTGTGTGTGTGTTGATGCGCCATACTCGTCCATTCTTTCATCGTCTATTGCAATCATAATCGAATTAGGTTGCAAGCGTGTAATCATTTAGGACTAAATTGAATTGTGCCGCTATTGATGATTGAGTGAGTGAAAGTGAGAGTGGGGAAAATGAACGATCAATTTATATAAGAATTTACTGGTCTGGAATGCATATCTATACACATCCTTACTTATATATATAAAACTGTTAAAATGTTTGTTTGTCTCTAAGTTTGAATACCGTTTTGCAAATCAATGACCCTGCATTTTGTGTATATGTTGTAAGACAAGTTCTGTGGCATCTCCGATCGTGTTGTGTGACACAACTTATCGTTTTTGGTTTATTGATTGAATTATTTATTAATTTTACAATAGTTTTTAACCTAATTAAAGATTGTTTAGGTTATGTAGTGCGCTGCCGGTTCCAAATTGGTTGACACTCCATGTGGTTGGTATGTTGCCCTTAAAAGTTGCATCTGGAGGCCGGAGTCAAGCTATAGGAGAACAATCACATTTGTGATTCCGATGCTTCCATTTGATTTCAACTACACTTGGGCACATCTTCAATTGTGTGCCGGCATCGTATTCAAGATCGATTCGATCACAGAACGAAAAACCATCATTGTAAGGAGATTGTTTTCTTTAGAAAGTTATCGTTCTTGCCCCATATGAAAGCATGCACTGAGAGAATGAGCTTAGCTGAGTTGAACCATCTCTCTCTCTCTCTCTCTCTCTCTCTCTCTCTCTCTCCATTTCTTTTGCTTTATTCTTATTGAATCGAATTGAGCTAAAAAGAAGATGCTGATGTCGACCGCTGTTCGTTCAAGCATTGTTGTTATTAGCATTTTATTAAAGTGCCACTCGCATAAGACGACGACGACCGCGTTTTGTCCATTTGAACATATCACTTCAACCATTGATGATTGGGTGAGCTACTGTTACCAATTGGCATGACCAATTTCGTCCTCAGCTCCAAATGATTCGAATGAAGTGGTCGACAAATGAAAGGCCACTAATAATGTTCGATAGCAATTCAGATGGGATTCCATTCCTCTCTCCCTTTCTCCCTCTCCTAAAGAACACATCTTTCTTATTTTTTCTTTCATTTTTTCTGGACATATTGAATTAATGGTATATGGTCACTATACCAATAGCTGCATACCACTTGGTCTGAAAAGGCAAAGAAACCACTTGGTTCCATTCCACTCAAACCATTCCAGATCTCAATTGAACTTCTGAAACTTTTCTTCTCAGCGTGTGTGTTTGTAACCATTCATTCAATGAAACTTAATTTGATCAAGCAACAATAGCAATTCAAATGGCAGGCGTACGTTTTTGTCAATATCTGCAAATTGATTCAACTGAAAATGGTGACCCAAAGCCAAAACCAATCTCGTTCGTTTTGAGACCGAATCTGTTTTCTTTCATTCTTCAATTGCTCGTTTGTTCGAGCGAGTAAATGATTTTGGTTTGGCATTGGTTAGCCCCAACTGGTGCTGCCGATACAATAGTTGAGAATCGTAGGTCTATTGAACTGCCAACAAACACGGAATGAGCTAACTCTCTCTCTCTCTCTCTCTCTCTCTCTCTCTCTCTCTCACTAAATCAATCGATAAGTCACAATCGTTTGACTATGTTTCGATTCAAATAGTGAATGGAATTGACTTTTATTCTGCATGTACATGTTTCCCTTGGCTTATTTTGTTATGCTTCAAATGATAATAATTATCTATACCAAAATAAAAATGGTCAGTCGACTGATTTGTGTCAAAGTGTTGTCTTTCTACCAAATAAATGTTGAAGATCAAATTCATTGAGTCCTTACTACCTCATTAGGAGACGAAAACAAAGAGGGACAAATTAGTTGTAGTCCAGTGGCACTGAAAGCCACCCACCCACCAATCAGTTTGCTTATATATATATACAAACAAATCAGTTGCAGATCAATTAGAGTATTAGAGACAATTTTACGTGAACCAAACATTACGGATTTTTTTTTTGGCTGGTTACGATGGCCTCGATTTACGATTGAAAATCGTCGCCAATTGATCGGAACGAGAATGTGAATGTGTGTCTCTGTGTATAAGAGACTAAACACGAACGACGACAATGAGAACAATCGACCAATGTCAATCAATATACAATTGTAAACGACCCATTTGGGAAATGATTACTCGCCAATTACTTGCCCATTCTCTCTCTCTCTCTCTCTCTCTCTCTCTCTCTCTTTTGTTCTTTCAATGTAGTATCAATTGGCCTTGTTGTGGCGTTTGGCGAACGCCATTCCATTCGATTCTGATTTAAGCGAATTCCTATTTGCGTTCTATCCAATTACTCATTTACTTCAACGAGTGTGTGTGTGTAAGGGAGGAAACCGAGAAAAATTTCAGGGTGTCGTCCATAGATTCATTTTCCATTCTGGTCTCCATTTGAATGCGATGACAATATATGTGGGCCATCATTTGTCAGTGCCAATGGAAAAACAATTAATCACCAAAATGCTATACGATGCTATTGAGAGTGTTGAATGTCAGTAATCCGGAAGAGAAGAACGAAAGTGAGAGAGAGAAAGAGAGATTGAATTGCTGAACTTGCCGAAAAAATCGTGGCATCTTCCATACAGAATCAAGCCAACAGAAAAGGTTCTTGGGTCGAATTCATTTGAACTCCATTTCAATGAACAATAACAACAATTGATCCATGAGCAAACAATGACCTACTTGGTAATGAATGTGTACGTCGTGTTTCAACAGTCTTTCAATTGTATAAGAAACTCAATAATTTATTGTACCTCAACATAACATTATCTTACAACATTCATAGAAGACAATTAAATATCATCTTCTACAATGTTCTCTCTCCCTCTCTCATATACACACACTTTGGGTTAATGTTTCAGATGAAACATAACGACCATGTTTGTTTTGCCTGTTCTCTCGTAGTTGTCTCTCTTACAATGAATAATGAATGGCCAAAATATATCCAGAATGTGTCCGATTAACCAATTTGATATATATACATATATATATTCATTTTAGGTAATTCTATGATTATTTTAGTTTTTTTATTATCGACGTTGTTGCTTGAATTTTGGTCCATGTTGTGTTCAGGCTTGTGATTCAGAATTGTGAATTTGTTTTCCACTTGCACTCGTACATTATAATGGGCTGATCTTTATTATTCTGTACGGCAAACAAGTTTTTCACACACACACACACACACACACACACACACATGCACGCCGATGCCACCGAACCAGAGGAACATTCTGCATTGATTACACCTTGTTTGTTTCAATTTATGCTAATAAGACCAATGACCCAAAACGCGACTAGCCCATTGTAGAATATTTTCGTCCGTTTTCAAATCAGTTTCACTATACAACGTGTACCATACATAACCGTTTGAGCGAATGACATCACGTCAAACTGAACCCTCTCCTTTTGCTATTATTCTATTCATCCATCCAATGGATGAATACGAAACACCACCACCAATAACAACAACAACAACAACAACAACTACAACAGAAGCAGCAGCAAAAGCAAAAGCAAAAAATAAGTGACAACTGCAAACTTTGCAATCTGGAGGTGTTTCAAGGGGGTTTGCACTTTTGCATGATCGATTTTTGTCGCCTTCATCATATGTAAACTATGTGAATGCGTTTGTCCTCCTAATGACTATGACAGTTTCATGGCAAATGATCAGAGAGAATGGGCTCGTTCGAGCTGTTCCATACACTTCCATTTGAGTTCTTTTTTTTGTTGGTTGGTGATTCAAATGGGCATATGGAATCAGTATGCATGCATCATGTAAGTCATTGGAATAAAACGAATCAAACTGGCGAGGAATGCATCTGGTCTCGTTCTCTCACTGAAACCCTAATGACGTTAATGTCATAACGCACAAAACCATCGACGGGAAATGTGTTCGTGTCAATGCATACATGTTCCTGAATATTTGTTCATGTATGTTATTTGAAATTTAAATTGCCACCGTTTTGTCCATTTTGATCGTTTTCTCTTTAAGCCTTTTCTGCTTCTGCTTCTTCTTCTTCTTCTTTTATTCATTGAACGTGTTTGGTGACAAAACTAGCAAGTTTGTTGAAGAGATTCTTTTTTTCCTAGCCTCTCACCATAATCGTCAACTTTGCATGATGATTAGGTGAATAACGGATGGCAACAAATCGACAAATTCATTCTCGTTCTAGTTTACCATTATCTCCGAATAGGGAAACCAACGAGAGGAAGAGGTGTTTATCGTTTGTACGGTGAAAGACTCTTTAAAATGCAAACATTCAAGCAAATTAATTCTACATTTTATGTTTTGTTTTATTCACTTTCGTTTTGGTCAAATTGTAATTCGTGAATTCGATTTATACGAAAAACTTGTGCTCATTAGCGAAACACAAACATACAAACATGTTTGCCATTCCAACTATCTCTACTGTCGATAGGGAGCAAATGAAGAAGATAATGGAACGAAACCTTTATGACTTTGGGGCAAACACTATTTAGTGCACAAATTAACACCAAATACTACTACTAATGCACTTAATTTCGTATGGCAAGTTGCCATATTACCTTTTGAAAAGGCTTCAATGTAGCCTTGCTTGCTTCCTTTCGGGTTTGGTTGTATATATTGACCAATGACAACAAATGAAATGATTAGAACGGCAAGGCACATTGAAAGCGTAGGTGAACATTGAAAAGGTTTTTAATCGAATTAAGCATTCTGCCTCAAAAATCGGGAATGGAAAGTTTCATTATACATGAGAGTTGTAATACGATATCGAAGAATTTTTACAGTGAATAGATTTTGTTTGGTTTACTCTTTCACTTCTATACGATATTATTGAAAATAACCATCCTGTATAGCGGTCCATTTGAGAGCATATTGAATGCGAGCGATGCAATGTGGAACCAATTCATCCAAATGAGTCTGTGAACCGGACTATAAAATGGCCATTTTAGAATGCAAATTAATGTTGCCTTTCATGTTCCAGAATCACATAGAATGACGACATAGTATGAGAGTGGAAATGGACGAATAGCTCAACTCGATCAAGTGACGATGTCAATGTCGGGCTGCTTTCCAGTTGTCGTCAACTAGTGAATGGAAATTAATTAAATCAACACATAGGACACAAACGAGAGTGTGAGTGAGTGAAGAAAAAAATTTGGGAGAACACGAATGAAGGGAACAAGACAAATCAATTTAGAGAGGAAAACGAGTTTAGTTTGCTTGCTTGCCGAATTCAATTTTGGCATCCAAACTCAAAGTTTTGGGAACAGAAAACTCAGAGCCGACGGCGGCTGCTGCTGTTGCCGGTGTAGAATTGGCGTTCCAAATGTTGAAATCCAAAATAAATGAATGAATGAATGAATGAATGAATGAACGAACGAACGAACCAAACTTACTGTGAATGTAAACGTAGAAACCTTCATTTTCAAAACTAGTCTATATGTGGTTGTGTATGTTCGTTCATTTTAATCGAATTGCCGCTTTCGTACACACATACACACTTACCAATCCATTAATTGATGGAACAATCTTTCCCTCAATCGAGTTGCATTATTATATTATATACATTCTCTTGTTCTGGTTTTAGTTATTATATAAATATAAAAATATATAATAACGTTTGCTCATTTGTACCGAAAAAAAGCAATTTCTGGCCTGCTACCTTAATTTGGCTCTCTACATCTGGTTTGAGGACATTGAGACTTTTATTTTATAGGAATCATTTCGTCGGCATTCGACTCTAGTCTCTTTGTACCGTGGTACGTTTTCGGTTGTTTGACCATCTCCAGTCTAATGTTTGCATTGGCGGTCATGACACGAGAACGTCGAACCCGAAAGATGATCAATATGTTGGCACAAAATGAACATTTTGATCGAATGATCAATGAGAATATTCGACTCGATCAAACCGATCGACTCAAACCGAATGAGTCCGATGTAGTCGATTTGAATCGAGACAATATCAAAGGCAATAATAATAGCAACGAGCTTTATGAGATGATGATTTTTCCCAATGTCGTCCAACATTCATCGACCATCGGAAACGATGCGAACACTCGATCGATCTCTGAACAAGTGAAACAACAATAGAATTGCCTTTCACAATACTACTTGTAAATTGAGGTTACCACGAAATTCGAGTGTGTGTGTTACCCTACATTTGTTGTGTATTACAAATTCAATGAACATTGGACATCAAATAAAATATTATATGTATAAGGAAAGCCAATCGATTGCAATGGTACCAGTTCTCATTTTGATGAGATTGTTCACTAACGAAATGTTATGAGATGAGATGAAATGACTTGAACAAAACTTCGATCGACGCCTTGCCAAAGGCTCATCGCATTGTATTCTCTTTCATTTGTAATGCATCAAAATGATCGATCACTTTCTACTCCAACGGATTGTTATTGTTATGCTTTTAATCATTAGATTGAATTGCTATACACAACCAACATTAATGATTTGTTTGCACGTTTTTTATGTACAGGCTCGTACAGCTGTCTCAAGGTTGATCTTCTATTTAAGCGTGAGTTCAGCTACTACCTGATTCAGATCTACATTCCATGTTGCATGTTGGTAATCGTATCATGGGTCTCATTTTGGTTGGATCCCAATGCAATACCGGCTCGTGTATCGTTAGGCGTCACGACGTTGTTGACCATGGCCACCTCAATCTCTGGCATCAATTCATCATTACCACCGGTCAGCTATACGAAGGCGATCGATGTATGGACAGGCGTATGTCTCACATTCGTATTTGGTGCATTGCTCGAATTTGCACTGGTCAACTATGCCTCACGTTCCGATGCACATCGAGCCGCTTTGAAGCAACAGCAAGTGGCATTTGCCGCTCAACGCAAATGGGACCTGGAACATGCGGCATTGGAAGCTGATCACATCGATGACCGATCGGCATCAGCATTTGCAATGGTAAGTTCACCACCACCACCACCACCCGATGCTTACTGTGTGTACTACCTCCCTTTCATTTATTGACTAAATCGATCGCTTCCATTGATCTTGACTCTTGGTTACGATCGCACTCTTAGGAGAAGCAAGAAAGAACGAAACATAGGCTCGTGCCTTGAATTGATAACCACTTCGTTAGTTCAAATTGGAGTTAGGCTTACACTCTGCTCACATCGGCAATCAGGAAAACGTTTTCTTTTTCTTTGAAATCGTTTTCGTGTGCAAGACTCAAATTATGGCTTTGCATTCGGCTTCTCCACTCAATAAGAATCGATACGATCGTGACAATACTGGTTTAACTAATTAAAATAGAGAATAAAAAAATATAAAGACTAATTCCAATTTAGAATTGTTTTCCAAGGGAAGGGTTAGAATTTTTCTTGCTTCTTTTTTTGCTTTCCAATTTGATCTGGGTCAACATTCAAATTAGTATTTGTACGAATGAGTGGCTGAATCGATTGCTAACCCAAAGAGTGTGCTATGCAATTTTTGTTTCTGGAATTGTTTCAATTGATTTTTTTACTGTCATCATTGTTGTTGTTGTCATCGTCTTTCGCTGTTCTTGAATGGCATGTATAGTAGAGCAATAAATGCAGATGCACGAACCGTTACGAGAGAAGGCAATGAAAACAAACTTGCCGAATATAGTATCTAAGTCGATGAGATGTAAATCTATTTTACATTCACACTTTTTGACGGCAAACACGTCTCTTGTTTATAATACAATACAACACTCGGCCAAGATGAAATTAATTTCCAACATTGAATTGAAGTGGCATGATGTTTAACAATGAACTAAATTTGAGTTGAATTGAATCGAAAGTATCGAGAGTGGAACCAGTGCCAATGCCACCACTGGCGATTTGAGCCATTATCATTGGAATGTCTTGCACAATGAGCAGCATCGATTACCAAATAGTTTATTCGTTGTATATCCAGACGCCCGCACGCACACCAAACGTGTCAATGTGTACACCACGGTATGATGATAACGATAATGATGATGGTGCTAATGATGATGACGATGGTCGCCGTCTCTCGTCGTCGTCGTGGACAAGTGTTCCACTAATTGCCATCACTATTCTCATTCACTCATGAATGCCAGCATTTCACTAAAGGCACAGTAGGCACAAGGCTCATTCATTCACTTTTTCACTTTTTTTGTTGTATGGAATAGTCGAATTAAGAGAATCAATCAACCGACGAGATGGTGCTGATATATTGTCACCCATTCCTCCACACATTTCAGTAGTGTTTGTGTGTTTGTGACAACTTTATTCACCAATGGTGATCTCATATCAATTGATTCATTCTTATACTCTCTCGCACCCATTGTCAATTTTCACTTACACTTTCACTCATGACCAACATTTGATTGCACTCTTTATCAAACAACTGTCAACGTCACTATCGGTCACTCACTTCTCGGTATAAGACATTAGGAACCATTTTCACTAGAATTATCACGTCAACAACGAATTATGTCGAACTGTGTGCTAAGATGGGCAGACGACATCTCGGTTGAAAATTAAAATTGGGACGCCGATCCAAATGAGTGACAATCGAGTTTAAGTTGTGCGAGAAGCCTCCATCACGCTGCTATTCAATTGGGCCCATTACGGAATGGCATTGCCTTACAAATCTAGGTTTCCATTCCAAGCTCAATGTACTGTGATCATTGTTTAATCGAAATTGGAAGTCGACCATAAAGTCGAGCTCTACATTGAGTGCGTCAATTTTTAGCGGAACTTGCCTCGCTCCACACAACATCCAATGGTTCAAGTTGCCATTTGCAAAAGGTTTAAAGTTGTAATATGAGAAAAAAAAGAGCAGAAACATTTGGACATCAAGCAAAGAACCAAGAAGAAAGCAAAAAAAGCAATTCTTAATTTGCTTTGTCGACATTTCTTTTAATTTGGCTAAGCTGCTTTGCTTTGTTTTCTTTTACTCTATTTGCCCTTTGTTCCCAATCAAAACTTTATACTGATTTTTCATCATTAGTTCTGGTTCAAGACTTTGTTTTCCTATTTTTGGTTAATTTTTGAATAAAAAACATTGAAAAACATTTGAATTTACTCTTAATTTTGGTCAATAGAACATAATTGTGTCAATCGATTTCACTTGAGCCACTAAATTGGATTGAGCCAATTTCAATTTGTGTTCATTGACGGGCGTCTCTCATTTCATGCATTCTCTTTACCTCTTGTTCTCATCTCATGCATAAACCTTTGATGCATCTCACAACTATCAAGCATGGAATACCAATTACGATAAGCACATTTATCGTATACACACACACACACACACACACATAGACAAATTCTTGATCCCGTTCACAATAATGCACTCATTCGAATATATTGGATTTATTTACCAACTTAACAACAAAAAAAATTATCTTCTATTTGCCATATCGAGAAATGTATTGCAAAATTGCCATTCAAACACATCAAATCTAATGATTAGACTTTTTGTGTACATGATCTTCTCCATTTTCATTCGAATTCGATCCATTTTTTTAATGTTTGCATTTCGGATCTCTATTGGATCAGTTTTTTTATGTGTATGTGTATATATATATAAATAGTTTTCTATTGGTACAATTTGAGCACACATACACACAAACACACCATGTTTCATGTTTTTTTTTGTTTGGTTCTGCATTTATTCAACTTACATTGAATGCTGAACGAAGCGATTCTTGATGATTCGGCCTTTTGGTCTTTTGCCGAATCGATAATCGAATAATCATTTTCAATTTGAGTTTTCCCATTTGCCATTGCGTTTACTTTAATATTAATTTTATATAATGTAACACTCTCAATTTTCCATTTCAATAGCGTCCATTGGTACGGCAACATGGCGACTTTCATGGGGAAAAGATGCGAGCATGTGAGGTTCACGTAACATTGCCGAAACGTAATTGGTGTAAACGTTGGTTGTCAAAATTTCCAACCCGTTCGAAACGGATCGATGTCATTTCTCGAATCTTCTTTCCGCTCATGTTTGCACTCTTCAATCTAGTCTATTGGACGACATACCTTTTCCGGGAGGACATGCAAGATTTGTAGGATATTCGTCCGATCGAGCTCAAATGCGAAGCACCGAATCAAACGAACCAATTTTTATTATTAATTGCCTTCATTTCAAATTGTTGGCAAATCATCTTTCCATGTGTAGAATACATTCATTCATAAATGAACTACCTTTATCTCTCACTAACACTCACACAAACACACCCAAACTCTCTTTCTCTCTCGATCTTTTAAAAGTTGGTCTTTATGACTAAACCCTGGTCCCTGTCTATTCCCGATACTTGTTCTAGGCTTCAATTAGTATATGTAATAATTTTCATTTTTTTTCAATTTGTCAAATAGTCTTTTCACTTTTTCTCTTCTTTTCACTCTCTTTGTTTAAGACAAGTAAGTGATATAAACAGACTTTTATCAAATACAAAAACAGTTTACACACACAAGTTCAATACACACAACTCGATATTAAAAAAAATGTTTATGTATAATTGTACAATTGCCAATCTCTAAACTTTACATTTACCACTGAATACTCTTCCATTACTTCTATTACTTTGTTTCCTTCAACCAATTGTTAATATCTCTAAACACAAAAAACGTTGCCAATCAATTATATATATATTTGGAGATGTCTAAAAACAACAAAATCCAATCGATAATAAAGTGATAAAGTTTCAATTAACATTTGAAAATTAAATTCCTGCCAAAATTGAATGGGTAAGTTCAATTGATTATATGACCAAATATTGGATTGTGATCTTCCATTGAGCGCCATAGGATTCGCCATCTATTGAGATGGAACATGAATGTGAGTTAAAATTATGTAAAACATTTTGTACATTCAAACATCAATTGAATTTAAATCGTCTTGAATACATCAATTTGAAAACAACACCGTACATTATCAAAATTGAATTCTATTTTAAGATTGCAAAATGAAAACGGTCAACGTCATCACCATAAAATATGATTTAAATTAGATTGCCATGAATACTTCTGGGAATCAAGAATACTATTTTAAAATTGACATCTCAATCTCATTCACCTATGCAAGACATAATACTCAATTAATTTAAATCTCAAGATTTATAGACAATATTTTCCATTATCATTAAAATGCTCAATCAATCATTAATGACTGTAATTGGACGATTAGGAATCAATGAAAAGTAGATCTTTCATTTACGGAAATAGGCCATCACTCCTCAAAATGAACTTCAATCCTAAGTTAAAAAATGTAAGCAACTTAGCAATTCATTTCAAGAAACGGACATAATTCAAAACGATGACGAACTTAATGGAATTCATTGGAGAATTCGGTCAACAGAATGCATAGTTTTAAGTAGTACATTAATAAAGAAGCAAAAGCTAAAAAGTTGTAGGTTGAGCCAAAAAAGATCATCAAGTTGAAGCTGACTATTTAAAGACGAACTCAAGTTAAAAGTGAATCATTTGATCAATTTAAATCAGATTGATTGCCAATATCAACAGATTGAGTGATCTATTCAATGATGATCTCGTCAACGTCGTTCAAGTCATTGAATGTTCATGACAAATGTGAACAAGAGAGCAAGACTAGTTGGCAACAAATCGTTTTGTTTATCATCATATCAAGTTGTGTGTGTGACACATCGCAACAACAATTGAATCGTGTCAACAGTAGCCCAGAAAACTATCAATGGATAATGGATAGAACAGCTGACGATACTTCATCGTCGTCTCCGGACCTCATTCCATTGGCGGTGATGCCTATTGTCAATCGATATGAACGTAATCGAAAATCACCATTCGATCAATTGATGTTTACATCACGTTCCATACGATCTGGTGGTAAGAAATTGGATTCAATGTTAGACATGTTGAAAAAGGTTGAAGAATGTATTCGACTAACCGAAGGTCTTCGATTTCGTAAACGATCGATGGAAAGCGATTGGAACAATCCGGATGTTGTCGCGCGTTTGGTCAGATATGGTCCGATATCATTGGCTTACCAAAAACGAGATGAAGCACGTATGCGTTACCTAAAGAATCGTTGTCAAATTTGAAATTGCATCTCAATCAATTAATCCATTGTTTTATCATCAAACCAATGTTCACTTTACACCTCAAATACAAAACAAATGTTTCCAAAAATTATTTCCTATTTAAATGGAATTGGTCGTAATTGGTGTTGCCATCTTCTATTAATAAACGAATTCATTTTTCAATTAAACCATTTCTTGTAAACCGTTTCCGGTTCATTATGCACATCCCGAATAAAGAAACAATAATGAAAATGTAAGCCGTGTTTCAAATTATCCATTAAAATAATTTACATTCGTATATTATAATCTAATATATTCAAAACGACGAACCGTTCGTAATTTTTAATGGAATGAATTATAAAAATCATAAATCAAATGTATTCAATTTTAAAGTTGAGTGGGATTGAAAAAAATGAGAAAAAGCATTCAAGGTAAAGTTCTCGGAAAACATTAATTGACGCAATTGCATTGGTATTCATTATGTATCTCATTGGACTCACATGGGAGAACCAATTGAATTTAGCTTTAACACACAAATATAATATGAAAACCTATGAATTCACAATGCTATGAATTTATAAAGCATAAATCTAGAATGATCAAAATTATGATTTATTGATTCTGCTGATCAAAGAATGGGAAAAGATATTGCTCACCATCATCATGGAACGGTGGCTCAATACTTGGAAGATAAATCTAATAATGAAAGTATAGTATCAAACTATTAATTTGGTAAATTGGTTTCAAGGTGTCTGCTCAGAATTGTATTGACACTCAAACCAAAAACATCTTGCATCGATCAATGTGATGGAGCTTGGAAAATTGAATTTATTTATGCTACCATTCAATGTAAACCTTGAAAATGACTATTGGTAATTGATCACGTCTTTATTTTCAATCTGAAATTGATTTCATAGGTGGAATAGATGTCATCAAATGATCGTCATTCGAATTTGAACTTGACAGCAAACGTTTGTATCAACGATGAACAATATGAATCAAATAGGTCAAATGATAACGTTGACATTGTTCATCAATCTATTGCTCATTATTTTATGTCTTCAAACTGGACAAATTTTAACTAAAGCACAGTTGGTACACGACTGCAAATCGACACCAATTCTACGCAATGGTATTGTACGATTTAAATTATTTATTCTATTTATTGCTTCACTGCGTTGCATTTATTCTGAAGTTAATTTAAATTTTGGATTTTGAGGTTCTTAAGCATATTCTCTACTCGTTTTAAGCACAATTATAATTTGATTTGTATGTATCACTTGTTTGCTTGTGCATTGTTTATTTCAATCGATTCCAATGATTTATTTAACATTTTAATTTCGATACCTCTATTTTCATTGTCATTGTCAACGAAACAATACCAACTTTTATCTATTCGAATCTGAATTGACCAAAAGGTAATGCTCAATTTTTAGTGAATGAAGTCCGTAAATTTGTCGACAATTGCATCAAAACAAAGGATGGCATTCGGTTTCGGAAACGTTTCCCAACTAATTTTAAATGGATTACATTGGAAAAGAACAAACATTCGATGGCACGACACACTAGACCAGTAACTCGTTTTCAACCAGAATTGTCAATTTGGCAACGATTGGAGCCATCGTTACGATTATGGTTGACCATTTCCAAGCAGAAAGCAGAGTTTTTGTCATAGACAATTTTGAATGGATCTAATCGTACATAAATTTAATCTAATCTATTGAACATAGATAAATCAGAATACTTGCACCATAATTTTAACAATAAATATACACAGAGAGAAAAATTGTAAGTAGAAAAAGCTACTAAGTGAAAGTTTAGTAGAACTTTTACTTAAAAACAGTTTATAAAATAAGAAATATTTCTACTTATTATAAGTTGAAAATTCTACTTGTTTTTCATGTAGTTAATTTGACTTGGTTTAAGGTGAAATAGTTACTACACCCAAAAAAATTGAAATTGAAATTTTATTGAAAGTTGTTTGATCATGGATCACCAGATGTCACATAGGATACTTGAATTAAACCCAAAAAAGTAAATATTAATATTTGATTCACCGAACGCTAGATGGTGATCATAAAAGCACTTGAATACAATTTGCACATAATGTTAAAGCCATACACAAATTGGATGATAAGGCGACGACTAAAATAAAAAATGAGTTGAAGATAAATTAACTATGACTAATTATTGTTATCACTGATTATTGGTAAAGCATGTTCAAGTCTTTACATTGCGGACATCCGCACAATAGGTTCGTCTCCTTCATTGTTTCACATTTACCAATAGAACCAATTGGGTGATAAAGCGACGACTCAAGATGAGTCAGTGATTAGTGGACGAGACTATAGACTGTTACCACTGATTATTGGTAAAGCACGTTCAAGTCTTTACATTGCGGACAGCCGCACAATGGCTTCATCTTCGTCATTGTTTCACATCATCTCCGTCAATTGGGTATCGTACTTGTCTTTTGTCTTAGTGTCATACATTCTTCAAAATCGCCAATCCTATCTTGTGTTTTTGTGTTGTAGCATTACATCGGATTGCATGAAAACTCCAAATGGTGAAAATGGAACGTAAACCTTAAAACAACTGAGATGACCGACGAATGTAAGTTTATTTTTTCCACTTCCAATTGCAATTTTATATAATAGACTATTTTTGAGTTGCGCGATTTAAACTTGCGAATAGAGTAAAAAAAGAATGATTATAAATGAGAAAGAAAAGTTTTGAAATTGTTTGAAAACATTTGATTGGGGAATTGAAAAGTAAGCCCTCATAGATTGAGGACTCTCGCGAATCGAGCACTTTGTGCAATCAAATTCTATTCGAATGCAAACATTGATTATTCTGCTAATGAATTGAAGAATGATCCAAATGCAAATAGAGAGTAATAAAAGCAACAAACGAAGACATCAGCGGGTAACTTTGTTTATTTGTCTGTCTCTATCTGTTTTGTGTGGGTGTGTGTGTGTGTGTGTGTGTGTGTGTGTGTGTGTGTGTGTGTGTGTGTGTGTGTGTGTATTGTCCGACCAACACTATCCCGTTTTCTAAATAGACACTCATTACCAGGGTCACAAGTTTAGGGTTAAGGTTTGGTCTGGTCCATTCTGGTTGGACCGACCACCACCACACCATCTGAAACATTCTCATCCTAATACTTGGGTTTCAAATGTTTCCATTTCCATTTCACGGTTTATTAATTTAGATTGAATTGATGGTCGTTGATTGTTTGCTTTTGATTCGGTAAAACTTTTCTTCTACTTCTTCTCTTTTCTTTGGTTAAATTTTCAATTTTAAAATTCAATTCAAGTGTAAATGAAGAGAAATCGACAATGGAACCAAATGGAAGAGAAAAGGAACGAAAGAGGAAAATACATTGAACTCCCATCGGTATTCCACTCTGCAAGAGAACATTCCAAAACCACTCTTGCCAAAATGACCATTATCATCAGTGACAATGAGATTGAAGTGTCAGTAATGATGTCTCGGACACCTCTATCATTCATTTGTTTCCTCGATTCTGCACAACACTAGCTTATCGTGAATAATAATAATCATCATTATTATTGCATATCAGGCGAATAATATTTTTATTTTTATCTTTTTTCCACAAATCTAAGTGACAGTTGTTTGTGAAAGTTGAATGGGAAACAATTGAGAGGGAAGACTAGTACAATGTCGATCAACAACAATTTATGACAGGCAAATGATCCATTCAAGCGAAAATAGTGATAATCGAAGGTGTTCGTTCAAGCGGATTGTTCCCCATTCGGCGATACAATTTGAGTAAGCTAATTTCACTGGTTCATTGTTTGATATCTAATGGTTTAGTAAATTAACATTTGGGTAAAACAAGTTGAAATTGTGAAGCATAAATCATATAATAAATCTCCCGATATGAAGCTGTGAATATTTTGGAATGGACTAACTAGTATAACATTTGGCGGCTAATTATGGCACTGATCAATCGATCGATCGATCGGTCGGTCTGTCGGTGGTCAAGAAATGTCACTTACATTTGACAACAAGCTAAACATGTCAGAATGGATTAGACTTAATAAGGACCGTATGATGACGCACAATGTTCGTTGAATCAAAATGAAAACAAGAGAAAGGAAAACATGGCAATCGATGAGCTTGGTCATAACAGTGATGGATCTGGAACAATCGATATGTTGACAGTATGTATCAACTATAATTATGATAATCATTCGACACAAGAAGACAATGAATTGGCAAACAGTTGCGGCAATTGAAGTTGAATCTACTGGCTACTGATTAAAATCACAAACAAAAAAAACGGCAAAGCCTTAAGACTTGAAATTCACATCATCATCATAACAATTAATCTAATCTAACATAATGTAATCTGTAGAGCATTGCCATCCAAACTACAACATGAAGCCGCCGTCTGTTTGTCTAGTCATTTTGTTCGCTTGGTTATATCATTGATGATGGAACGCGAGCCACCCGATCAAATGCGATCATCAAATAATCAAAATGCAAACGGACAATTGTCAGTGATATAAAGGTTAGGTTAGCATTGCAATGAGGTATGAGCCGGTGACTAGCCTAAATATTGTCTAGCATATATATATGATGCTAAGACAATCAGTAGCCAATTAGATGGCAAACACAATTGCAAATGTAGTGGGAGATGATCATCATCTTATGATTGTCCTGACTGCCAAATGTTCGAGTAGTCTTTCTTTCTCTCTCGTTCACTCATTCTTCCATGTATTAATTTAGATTATTGTGTGCGATAGCAATTACACGAAGATCTGAGAGCTAATGTTCAAATACAATTGGTCAGCGTATAGATTCGGACTAAAAAGGAGAGCGATCGAACCCAATCGTAATGTTCATTAATAACCATTTTGGTTGAACATCGCGCGCGCGTATTTCAGTAGTATTATAATAGAACGATGAAATGTTTGTTGTATTCGACCTTTGCCTAATGGTCGATCGGCACCAACTTTAACGAATAACAAAGTCTTGTTTCAAACCCACTCTCTCCCCATCTTTGACATGTTATTGCTCACAACAACACCAACAACTCCACACCTTAAAATTATCGGGATAGTGAAGGAAAAAAATAGGAGAGCGAATCATAAGGATGATGCACCTAACACAAATATCGATCGTTTGGTTTGCCGTTCGTTCCCGAAATCGGCAAAGAAAAATTCAATTCATTGACAATGGGTCTCCCTCTCTTTCTCTGCCTTATCTCTCTCTCTCGGTGTCAATACACAAAAACCAATGTTAAATTCGTTCTTGTCTCAATGGTATGTGATGAATAATAATAATTGAAATTAATTTCCCGTCTCAATCAATTACAAATTACAACTGAAACTTCAACTGTCACAAAACGGGAGTGAGTGAGAGAAGCAGATTGGAATTGATTCGCGTTCTCCTTTGAGTGACATGAATGCTGAAGCCATTTTTGTGTAAGCCAATGTAAAGCTCACAAGAAAAAAATGTTTCCACCACCAAAATGTAATTTATTGATCTCAACACGAGATCATAGGCTAATAGAGACAGAGAGAGAGAGAGTCTCGGAATTGTCTTTACATCTCACACCAGAGAGGTGTTATAATGATCAAGAGATTAGTGTGAATTCGGCCGGCTAGCAAAAGATGGTAATATCCTTGGTCTTTGAATTTTATTAATAATAATTAGAAATGTTGCAAATTGCTGTGCTTTGTAATGTGTTATAGTGTAGATACAATTAATTAAAGAAGAACCTTTCCGTTCGATTTTGTGATGTTCATATGTAACTAAAACGATCAAGACGATGACGACGATTAAAGAACGAAGATGAGTTGGCTCGATGGAGGCAAATACACAATCGAAAAGATCAAAGACATTAGAAATAGTGAGACTGAGAGCAAGAGAAAAAGAGAGATTTAATTAAGTACTCATTCTCAATCAATCAATTGGCATATAAAAGTATTTATGTGTGTGTGGATGCGTCCATTACATTTACAACAAACAACACAAAATCTTGTTTCAGATTTAGTTCGATCTCATCTCATAAAGCTATATAATTATTGGATTGCGGTCGAATTGTACTAACAGCAAACGTATACAAATGGATGATGGTCCATAGAGTCATCAATTGTCATCAGAACGAATTGGATAATTGTTCCATCTAACATAAAATGTGCGAGCGAGACAATTTCATGACGATGAAGACATTGAAAGGCGCAATGACATCTGGCCCGATTGCGTCAACACAGGGGACCTGACATTATTAATCAAAACGCATTGTCAAATGTCATGTGGACAACATTCATTTTTGCCTTCTCATTCGGTAATGGTTAAAGGGGGACGAGAACACAATATCAGACCGGTACGAACGAAAAAAAAGCAAACCCAATAGATGAAAAGAAGAATCAAACATGGTGGCCTACACTTTTATATATTCAATGTACTCGTAGAACAATTTGTAAACTATTTTGTATTCAAATGCATCGTAATTGTGTTCCAATTGGAACACTGTTCTTGGTTAGTGTTTGTGTGTTGACATGACACGACCATAGAATGGAGCATTAAATGTAAATTACTTTGTGGATCTTTGCACACACACACACACACAACATTGGAAAACGTTTCCATGAAATAACTAATGGAAATGAAACGAACAAGTAAACATCTACTACTACTATTTTGAATGATAATGAAAAGTGGCCAAAGTGGAAGATGCAAAACATTGGCTTACACTACATGCTCGGACATATATATGAAATTGAATTTAAAGGATAAATAAATGAAAACATTGGAAAATAAATTCTGCAACAAACAAAAAGAGAAAGAATAAAGAGTCACAAGACATTGGGATAATTAATCATTTCAATATGAACGATTCGATACAAAATGGATGGCGACAATTGATGACGCAAATGCATTAGAGAACGAATCATCATTGGAACTTCTTCCTCTATATGTGTGTGTGTGTGTTTGTATTTGCCATCTCCCTCCATTAGTTACAAACAATTTGACAATGCTAATTTTATTATCTACGATCATCATTTATAATAATATGGCTGATAGGTTGTTGAAAACGAGAGAAGAATGACCAACCACATTATTAGTTCCAGATATTTGACTGACGGAAGTGTCTATTGGAATTGACCAACACAAGACTGATGAAGATGTCAACTCAACTCTATTCTTTGTTGATTGTGTTTGTGTATGCTATTTGTATAGTAAAAAGATGAACACAACACAAATAGGATCGAATGAAGAGGTCAAATGTGTCAAACGACGGTGAGCTACCATAGACCAATGGACAATGAATCGAAGATACTATGAAACATGGCTTAGTTTGGTTACTTTCTCTTACTGATATTCCATTATTTGCTTGGTAAATGAGACAAATCACATTTGATGATCATCAATGGGGACACACATGGAGAGGAAAAGATTCATACGATTCAAATGATTCAAATGATGTAGCCACGCACACACACTCACACAATTTGATAGGCATCATTTGTGTGCGAATATAAAGTAATAAAGCAATAAATCAGTTGTCCCTTGGTCCTTACAATTGAAGATGGCAAATGCAAACTTAGCTTCTCCCCTCTCTTTTATTCTCGTTCATTGTGTATTGTGGTTTGAATTGAAAACTCAAATGGAGCAAGACAAATCACGATAAGTTGCCAAGTTAGAGTGGGGTCGGGTCATTATCGAATGAAACTCGGGAATATAAAAAGGACACTTGGAATGTCACCCAACAACTAGGATTGACTTACAAACTTAAACAAATGTTCGACAATGGTTTCAAACCCTTTCGTCCCATTTTCGTTTTCCAATCTCACTAGTTTCTGATCAGATCAATTCGGAATTGGTTCCGTTTCGTTCGAATAGTAATGTGCCGAAATATTTCCTGATTAATAGTGGTTCGGCAACGATGGGTGATTTATGTGAATGTGCACTCAAGTGGTCCACCATTCGGACATTTGGGTCCCAATTGGAACGCATCAAATGGAAGCAAACAAAAATTTGGAGAGAAAGGGAGAAGCAATCATTGATTGTTGGTCAACAGTAACAGTTGAACATTGTGGGAGTAAGTGAGACTCCAAATTGTAAGATCAAACTTTCAATCTCTAAGCGATCACCAAAAACAATTCTCCAATGAGTCATATACCCTTTTTTGATCATCGTTCTCGATGATCACAACGCATTGTGGAATTATTATGACAATGATGATGATGATGATGATGATGATGATTGAATTTGAGTGGTCATCCACGAGATGATGGAACGAAAGTTTTTATTCCTTTATATGACACTCAAGGGGGGTTACGGTATCTAATGGTTGCAACAAGATAACACAACACTTTACAAACATTTGGCAATCAAATGGCAATTATTGCCAATATATGTACAATATGTTACCATCTTGTAGAATATTGTGGGAATACAATTCTGAACAATTTTCCATTTCTGTCGTAGTTGAAATGCGATTTGATTTTTCGTCAAACGAGAATAGCAAGCATAGCCATTAATATAATTAGAGCGATCAACATTGAATCATTGATCAATAGCAATTAGGCAAATTAATTATTGACAACAAAAGGGCTTGGACCATATGGAGGTGGGCATGAGTTGGTGTGTAAGCAAATTATCTGGTTGTCTTTTGATTTGTGCAACGATGTTAACACAATGTCTCAAATGAACGTAATTCGGACGTAATGATTTGGTAAATGGATTTTTTCTCACCAACATAATTGGAAATTCATTTCATTTAAATTAAAAAAGCAAACTTCAACCCACATATAGAGTGGCAAGAATGAATCAAGCTCGACATAATGTCCATTATAAGGCCTGTTGACCATTGGTGTTCATTGCATGGAAAATGGGTTTCTTGCTGTTGACTCATTCTAAAGTAGCCATAAAGAAGAGTCAAATGGCAATGAGAACATCGATGAATAAATTACCAAATCAAAGAAAGAATCAAAGAGTCACTCAGCCAGCTAGCTAGCCAGTTTGTCCATTTTTTTTACAGTCAATATTTTGGGTGGATGGATCACTGTTTGTCATCGGGAGTACGCCAATGATTTAAATTGTAAATTCAATTCATATAGAAAGACATTTTAAAAAATCATAGGACACAAACATGAAATGTGACCATCACCATCACTCTCGGACAGTGCACATTTTCTGGAATCACATTCTCCCGGTTGATTCGGCAATTGTGAATGAATTCTCTCGTTCACTCGTTGAATGTGCATCATGGCGTAATGTGATGTCCATGTCCATTAATGGCTCTTTGGATGGGTCACTTTAAATTTACATAAACCTAGATAAAGAGAACTTTAATAAAAGAATGATTGAAAGCTGCATTTTTATTTATTCCTTATTTTTTTTTATATTCGAATAATCTTTTTTTGCCCTTAATGCACCAAACATTGCTAAATCAGTTGATACAAAGGTGATGACGAAATACATAGAAATATTTATGCTAACAAACAAACATAGAATAGCTATAAGAATAATCGATAGTAATAATAGGATTATTAATGTGTTTCCATGGGACGACAATGGCTCAATCAATTTGTGCTCGGTAACAATGGCCATATCTAATAGATTTACATAGTGGACACAATGGGATCTATTGAAAGAGACTGGGACACGATATATGCAGGTTCAATTGAGAATGGACGGACTGTCCGATCTTGGAACACAAAAGAACATTGAAAGCAAATAAGGCGATAGAGCGTGAGTTGATTGTGTGTGTCTGTGTAGCCACACATTGGATCATCGAATCGAATGGTCCCGACATTGTCAGTTTATCAGTAAGCTAACATGTCCGTATGAGTGATGCTAATCATTCATCATCACCCTGTTCGTCGTTCTCGTCGTGTTCGTTCAAACACGTAATATATTAGAAAGACGAATGATGATGAAAAAGTACAACATTCACATTCATTCTCGATTCAAGTACACAATTGATTGTTTGTTATATATGGCCGAAGCATACAAACAAACTGAACTGGACACAACACACGCACCGAAATAGATGAGAGAATTGAATTCGCTTCACAAGTGGGATGCAATTAGAATTAAAATGGACAAACATAGGCAAACACAAACATAAATACACACACACACACACACACACACATACGGAATGAAAGATAGGATAGTCTAGCAAACAAAAGAGACAAAGGGACGAATGGAAACGAAAAGAATTCATAGACATAGACATAGACACACACACACACAAACTGTAGGATAAATGGGTGTCGCATCCGTGCAGCGTCTCGATCCGATTCCCATTCATCTTTGTACTTGTTTGTTGTCCATTGAAGGACAAAGGCACCGTTTCAGAATATTCGTCATTCTCACATACAATGAGATGACCAATTCTCTTAGACCAATTCTATTGAAGGCAAACGAGCGAAAGGAAAGAATGAAAAGCAACTACCATCTCAATCTTCATTCTATATTCTCGTTCTATCATTGAGTCTGTATCATTCTTTGTCTTCAACTTATACACACACATGCATTCTCTTAAATCTCTTTATTATTGAGTATTGCGTCGTTGTTGTTGTTCGCCATCTACACTCATCATCATCATCATGTTCCACTCACAATTTGGTCTGAAAACAGTAAGACCAAATGAAGGAACACACTAATCGAATTCTGTCCATCTTTATTCTATGTCATTCTTCCGTTGTGTGTTTTCTTTACAATTCTTTCCACTTGTCTCTCTTGGTTTGAATGATTCTAAAAGCCATAACAAAAATAAAGAGAAGAGAGAGAGAATGTAACCAATAGACCAACAGAGAATTAGTTTTAGATAGACAAGTGGGTATCTTCTCATTCTCTCATGTTTCAATGCAAAGTTTTCCAAAGTTTGGTTCTTGGTCTCTTCTAAGACCCGAAAGGTCCCTAATTATGAAAATCTATTGTCAAGAAATAATAATTTAATTTTAATGTATATTTGTGCAGCAATGCGTTGAAATTGTAATTATTGATTTGAATGTATTAGAAAAAATGCATTGCAGGGAAGCACCAAATGAATTTGTTAAATGTGTTCACATTGAAGACACTCAAATTGTGATCCTAATTGGAAACAATCAATCAATAGTTGATTGTCTGTGTATGTATCGTTATTGAATTGATTGTATGGTTTTATTCAATTTGTATGGCGCCCAATCACAATCGAAATCGACCATTCTTGGGAACAACCCTAAACGAGATGAATTTTGCCTATAAAAGGCTAACGGAAAAGACTATCGTACATACTATTGTTAGTAAATGCGCAAACTCTTGTTCGGGAGTTTGAGAGTTTTTGGGAGCACAAAGGAACGAAAGGGAGAGATGGGAGTGGGTTCAAGAATACAATGGGAACGGCGTGATGTTCGTGCCGAACCTCCGACCATGTCGTGTCCATCTGCTGCCACAATCGTCGTTTCATCATCCACAGATCGATTGGCAATGAGGAAAAAGAAGAACAAAAAGAAGAACAAAAAAAATAGGGAAAGAACGTTAAAACACTTAAAACAAACTCTCCAAAGATAATGGAAGAGAAGAACACTCAAGTGTGCCTATGCATCTCTGTGTACATTTTCAATTGAATTCACAGGCACAACGAATTGATATTACAGCTGCCCAAATGAAGCTTCATCAACAGAAGCCGCGCCGACACAAACACAAGAAAAATGTTTCAATGATACTATTGAATAAATGAATGAATGACCATTGGAAGGACCATTGGTCAGTGTGCTTGTGACTCGTGGTGCTCTCCACTCGGTAATAATCGAATAAATCCGATCTAAGAGCCATGAACCAAAATAATGATTGTAATTATTATTAAATTCAAATATTAAGTGAACGAATAAGTATTATTGCAAGTATTATATTTGATGATGACGATGATAGGACATTGGCCACAGGAATAAACTGAAGTAAAATGGAGAGCATAGTATTGGATATAATGAAGAGAATAAAGCAAACAGAATGTCACTCTCTTTGATTTGGTAATCCTGAGCAATTTAAAGAATAATATATAACAAACTCTAGAATGGTTCCCGATTGGCGTTAAATGGCGGACCAATTAACAAGAAAAAAAATTGAGAATACCAGATTATCGAATGGAAGATATATAAAAAAAATATTGCCATACCACACTTTAAATTGGAGACGAACGTAAATTTGCACTATAGTATTAAGTTTGCCAAAGAAATGGAGAGGGCGGAATGAATGTACATTAATTAATGCCACAAAAACTACGCAAAGAGGAACAACAAATAATAATAAAAAAGAATCACAAATGTAAACTAAACTAAAAGAAAATGAAACGAATTGAAGTAGATATAGAGAGAGAGAGAGAGAGAGAGAGAGAGAGAGAGAGAGAGAGAGAGAGAGAGAGAGAGAGAGAGAGAGAGATAAATGAAAAATATCGAGAAGTTTGTATAATGGACAAGATGGCGTATGTGGATTAGTCGAGAGGGGAGAGAGAGAGAACGAAAGAACACAACTAAAGACTGGTTCTCGATAGATTTGATATTAATATCTATTGGAATAATAAAACAATTAATATCAAGATTGATATTATGGATTGAAAGATAGCATCTAATATAAAGTATTGATGTTGGGATATGAGATGATATCACGATATCTAGCAATAGGCGTTTAAATGAATCATATCTTTCTTGTTCATTCACTCTTTGACTGTAGTTGAAATTTGGGACAATTCACACGATTTAGTTGGAAACAAATGGCAAGTACACCGGGCAATGACAAATGATACGAGACCAAATAGAGTATCCACACAAACTTCGACAGTTTAAGTGTGAAATGTTATAAATGTTGCCGACTAATATGACAAGTGGTCAATTTAGTCGAGCATTAATGCTAGAGGAGAGAGAAGGAGAGTGAGAGGTCAAGCAAGTCGTTTTCGTGGCAACCGCCACCATTCACTATCGTCATTTGCGATCTCAATGGCGACAACTTATATAATAAAAATGGAGGATAAAAGTATAAAGTAATGTTAAATTGCAAAAAGCCGATAGAAGACCAAAATGGTTGGCCGAAAAAAAAGTAAAATAAACGAAACGAAACGAAATGAAATGAAAAAAAAATGGAAAAACGTGAATTGTGTGCGGGAAAGATAATAATGAAGACTGGAAGACTGTAGATCGACTAGAAGGAGTGAATGATTCGGATTCGGATCCAATCCGTGTCCGCATAAATGAATGTAATTAAGATTAATATTTAAAGAACGACAACGACCAGAACAAAGTTGGATCTCGCTTTTATCTTTAAGTAAATAAGTGAACGAATTTGATATTTGTACGACCCTTCGTTTGCATCAGCTTTCAAGATCTCGACAATCAACTAATGATGCCCGATTATCATCATCGTCATCGTGACAAACAATAAACAAAACAGCAATTTAAAACGAAACTTTATTTTATTTAAACTAATAATAATAAATCAAAAACATAAATTATGGTCAAAAACAAATTAACCCGACACCGACGCATTGTAAATATGGTGTTTCAATCGACAGCCGGAAATGGAATTAAATTCCAATTCACAAAATAAGAAGAGAAAAAATAAATGAGAACGAAAAGAGAAGAAATGTTGCAACTAATTTAATCGAAAGGAAAGAAAAGAATGAAGAGCAAATTCAGTTCATTCGGAATTTAGTTTGTTTGCCTTTATGCCTTTGTATTGAACGAGAATCACGATCTGGCGACTGAAAGCGTGAACAATTGAATCGGTTCCAAATGGAACGGCAAATTGAATGGCGTGGTGTGAACACAATGCTGATGCAATGAAACAAGACAAAAATAGAGAATGAGAATTTTAGTTGTCTCCATGTGTCCATTTATGTTTCCTAACTTTTGCTTGCTCTCAATCAATTAATTTTCGGTCCAAAGTCACGGGATGTGATTGCATTTTGGTTGTGTTTAGACTGGCGGACATTTTCAGATTCTCTCGTTCTATCCATTCACAAAAGCAACACAACAAAGAATGAATCATACACACAAACATTGTCAATTGTCATTAAGTTAATTAAATCACAAGAAGAAGTGAATCAATGGATATCTACGGGTCACAATGCAATGAATGAGTCGAATGTGATGAATGATGGTCTCCAAGATAATTAGTAAGTTGGGTCGCATCAAAGAATATGGTATAGGTGTGGGTTGAATGTTATTCTCAACTATAGTGCATCAAATGTCGTTTCAGTTTTTTTTTTTTTTTTTTTTTTTTGGTTATTCAGTCGGTTCGTAAAGGACCAAGCTTCACCTAAATTGTTTGAAACTGAAACGAAAACATTTCCTACATGACGTTTCATCATTCAATGTCTGTGGCCAAAATGTCCTTTGTCTCTCCCTCTCACTCCATGATTATGTCACTACACATTGGATTCTCCAATTCTCGTTTTTTTTTGCAGAGATGAACAAAGAATGAACAAAGGAAAGTACGTTTTTGGAGAATAGAGGGCTCAGACTAAACCGAATGGTTTCAAAATGAACGAATGTCTCATTCAAACCGAACATTCTTCTCTGTTTGTGTGTTTCACTCTCACACAAAAGAACATAGAGAATGCAACAAAAAATGAATGAAATAGCATGTATTGGAATGGGCCACCAACACCACCATCACAACGACTGCTATCACCAAAACCTACATCATCACATTTAGATGTAACAAAACAAATTTGAGTTCATCATCATTTTAAGAATGGGCAAACCAACATTAATCAAAGATTAGACTTCGTTTCGGGTCCATCGCAAACATTGAATAAGTTGTCACATATTTTTCTTGTCATTGGTCGATGGCGACACGAAAGAATTGAAACTGAAAACATACAATGGTTATTGTGATGATGGGACACATGTTTGCACACATTAGGGTTCCATTTGAATGACAATGACACATTGTGTCTCGCCACTCTTGATTTTTGTGGTGGGAGATGACAGACCACCGTTCTTCTTGTGTGATCATCGTTAACAAGAGATAGAAATACCAAAATGAAAGAAACGCGGGAGACGAGTGTGGATCCCGCAATGTTGCTCGTAATTACATTAGATTTTGAAGTGAAAGGCATCGATTGAGAGCGAAAGCAAGAGCAAGAGTAAGGGAGAGAGAGAGAGAGAGAGAGAGAGAGAGAGAGAGAGAGAGAGAGAGAGAGAGAGAGAGAGAGAGAGAGAGAGAGAGAGAGAGAGAGAGAGAGAGAGAGAGAGAGAGAGAGAGAGACAAATACTAAGGATGAGAGAATGGACTTGTTAACAAGACAAACAAAGTACCATTAGGCAACAATAGGGACGACAGACAAGGCAAACATTAGTGGTCCACCGGAACATTACACACAATGTCGTCGGGTGGCAATTTGAAGAATTCTTAGTGGCCTACTATTGAGCTAAATACGCTCATAATTGTGGCCTTTCGTGTGGCTAATTGAACACGAGATAAAGAGGAGATACAGAACATTTACGATTCATCAATTGTACAATTGTGAATCGATGCAATTGAACGCATGCATGAATGAATTAAAATGAAGGAAAATCATAAGAATCGGCTACTAATTTAAAGGTTCGTTTAACCTTTTGGTTGAAGTGCACAATTCATGGAATGAAGAATAAGAATAAGAAGAATGAAGGATGTTACAAAAACAAAAATTAAGTAAATAATCAAAGGAAAAAATGGCTATTGAAAAAGTCGTTGGTTGTTGGTCGGTTGGCAGGTTTAATCTACTTAAGATCAGTTGAAATGGATTTGAATTGCCTCAAAAGAATGCCTAATCGACATAATTTTGCCTCTATCACAAATAAAGATTTGAGATCATTTCAAAGTTAAACCTAGACTGAATCAAGACAGACAGATGTAGAAAGCTAGAGAAATCCATGAAGACCATGAAAACCATGAAGACGACTTAATTAATGGCAAGCTAGTTAATTAGATCACATTAGGGTTAATCAATCAATGGCATTGGCTTGGTAGCTTTCCCTCAACCGAACTTGAATGCAATGTGCGTGGATGTCATAGATCATCTTCGCACGGCACACAAATGAAGATCAAAGTGTATGATCAATTCTGTAGCCTTGTCCAGATGACCATTCCTCAAGCATCGAATTGATGGAGATGATGGAGAAGAAGACTAAGGGGGCACGTGCAATGTGCAATAGAAGTGAGACGATGGTTTTTTTTTTGTTATTAGATGTGCATAAGAAGATGTATTCATTGGTCAATTAATAATACAAAGATCATTATCAATGTGGCGCCCGTATACGATCAGTGGTAGTTGGACCTGTCAGATCATCGGGAGAACAAATTCATTTCTTGTAATGTAGCCAAGGATACCAACACCAACAGCATCACTGAACATATAAGCTTCAAAACGATTTGGCCAAGACGATTTTGACGCATTGTGCATCGATCTCTCTCTCTTCCTCTCTTTTTTTCTTTCTAGTATTTTCTTTCTTTTGGTTTGAAGACACTAAATTTCAATTACATCTTCAAACATTAATTGCATTCGGACAAGAAGTAATCGGACATAAACCTTATATAAAGTTTGGTTAAATTGAATGAGTGAGAGAGAATGTACCAAGAAAAAAAGCTATCGTCATTACGCATCACATCACAAAACGTAACAAAACAATTTAGATCAAATATCATGAGATCAATCAATCAAAGATCTTCGATAAAAGATAAGTTGAATCACAAGAAGAAGATATTCAACAATGACAACAACAATGCAACAAAAAACGACATGAAATTCTTTTGAACACGCACGATGAAATGTGAACTTGTGTCGATTCTTGTCGAACGGGTACGACATCAAGATGAACTGGAATCGAATCGAATCGAATTGAATCGAATCAAATCTACCATGTGAATGATCTTATACGTTTGTCCACTCTAACAACAACAACAACAGCAAAAAGGAAGGGTTGAAACAAATTGATAACGATCGGAATTGGAGGACACATGAACAAATGGGACACGCACAAAGAATTATTATCGTTCAGATGAGAGTTAAGCAAGCAAGCAAGCGAACTCTGATTTATTGTGTCCAATCAGTTTCCTTCGTTCAATCGAGGTAAAGGAGAGTCGTAGGTTGTCGTTTCGTTTCATTTCATTTTGATCAATAGGACGAACATACCCATTTTCCCCTTTTGGTCGAGACCAAAACAACAACAACAACAACAACTAGTGTAATAATTGAATCTCGATGTCAAGACTATAAAGACAGTTTGGTGTATACCTTAGAGTGTTTTCCTATTTGGGAATGTCTCAAAATATAGTTCAGCAATATCAATCGAGAAGATGAAAGAAGAAGAAGAAGAAGAAGAAAATAAAGACAAGAGAGGGCACACAAACACAAATCCTTCTCTCCTATCTTAAACGAGGAAAAGGTTTAATATTTGGAAATCAAATAAGTTCATTTATCTTTCCCTACCATTTAATCGAATATAATTTTCTATTTTGGTCCTAATTAAAAAGGCAAACTGAAAAGGTTGATAGCAACGCAAATATGCTTACATCAAAAATGGAATAATAACTTCAATCGGATTGAATGGAAAATGGACATTTCGGGGCGTCACAACAACCCCTCTCTCAAATGGTACGGTTTATGATTTGTAACTGATTTAATTTCAAGACGATTACCATCATCATTATTATCATTTACCGTACAGAAGAATGGAATTTTTCTATATAAAAACACAATGTGTTAAGTTGTTTAAAGCAAAGCCACTTATATATTTAATGGAATTCCGGCAAAGACAAAGACAAATATAAAAGCTTTGATGGCCATGACAAAACACAAGCATTACATACAGAAAAAAACATTTGACCAGAATCGTGGAGAATCGAATAATGGATTGAGGACGGCAAGAAGCGTTGTTTGAAATGACAAACAACACCTGTGAATGAAGACTTTCTCACGATTCAGAATTGATACACAAAGATGTGTCGACTGGATAAGAAAGATGTTTCGAGATTAGGACAACATAATGCAATTACATGACGAATGACCAAGTATGGCTCGAACATATCATACACCGAAATACCTCATTAGTTTCCGATAAATTAACAGCTTGTGATCTATGAGTGTGTACGTTATAGAATCGTAAATGATAATAAATAAACGAACAATCCATTTTGGGTGCTACTTTGGTGGGCTATTGATCGAGTTAAAAGCAAAAAGAAAAATTTGATGGAATTTGATTTGAATGATCGAAGATTGAACACAACAAACCAAAATCAAATTGATCTGGTAATTGGCTTATAAGTGTGTGTGTGTGTGTGTGTGTTTGAAGAGGCCAAACGTGAAGACGATGTGAAAAACAAATCAACAATTGTAACACAATGATGATCATCAAAACTGGTCATCGATCAATTTCAATTGATGCGCCCGTCGACATAGACAAACAGACGTTGATGTCGGCAAACGAACACGAGTTAGTAAGATCGTTTTTGCCTATTACACACCAATGCAATGGTCAAATCAATGGATGACTATCATCAAATGGACGCCCGAAGCCAGATGTACAAGTTTGTTCGCAATCTCACTTGTGGCCTTTGGTGCCCGAGTGTGAGTGAAAGACCTTCAATGCTATCTCATCTGCATCACCATCATCGATGATGATGATGATCATCATCATTGGCAACAATAGGGAGCTTGTCTCTGATAGATTAGCCTTTGATCGATGACCGTTGCCATCGACACACGCACATAGTGCGAGGCCACCCGATTGTTTCAATCGGGTTCGTCGGTGGTCGATTGGGAAAAATCTAATTGATTGATAATTGAAAACATAACAGATACCAAAACAAAAAGAAAACAAAAAAAATCGATTGATCAACCCAATGATCATTTGGTTGTGATTCGATTGATCAGACAACCAAATGTACATGAAGTAGATTGAAATTGGAAAGTGAATGAATAAACAAATGGACAACAAACCGGTGGCAATGATGATGGAAGCATTTTGTTCACTTTTGTTCAATTCTCTTCACGCGAACAATAACGAACAAACTGAAAACAAACAGGACGTGATAATTCAACTGGTCACGGCACATTGTGTCCATAACTGAGCCATAGATGAGAATGGCATAGGTAATGGTGTTTCGACGATGCCAACATTGCGACCAATTAACCAACCAACCAACCAACCAACCAACCAACAAAAAAAACATAACTAACAAATCATAATGGCAATGGCCACAACCAAGCCAAAACATGAGCAGACATCGAGATTGGACTTTGATATCGACATCTAGTATATGCTAACTAACGATCATAGTAATTAAACATACACAAGCCAATGGCACGCGTTCATGTGGTAACAATATTGCGTAAATGTTTGGGTTTATGAAATAACCCATTTGAACCCATAATGTTTAAGGGTCATCACACTCGACATGGTTCTAGTAGGAGAGAGTGAAAATGATAGAGGAAACGAGACAAGTGAATCGTCACCACAATAACAAAAGTAAATTCCATTAGCACATTTAAATTCAGGAGAGAGGGGAGGCATATGAAATCTATAATAAATATTTGAATTGAATAATTGATTGTTTGCATTGAAAATCATCATAAATTGTCATCATGTTTGCCGACATAGATCGTTTCACACAATTGAAAGTATAGCAACAGCCGTCGCAGTTTGTTTTGCAAATCAAGTAGCACTTCTATCTAGAAATATTTGTATGGTTGCATAGAATTAGAATAGAATGAAATGCATTTAGATAGAGAGAGAGAGAGTTTACATTATAATGTAGTCGTGCGAATGATCAAAAAACGTGAATTGATCGATTCAAATCGATTCAATTGAAAATGGACACATTCACAAGAACATCTTTGTCCATCATACACTAAAATGGACAGTTTGTGTGTGTGTGTGTTAATCACATTTTGCACTGAATAAAAGAGATAAAACGGTCAAATTTAAAAAGGAATAAAAGAAAGGCAAAGGATATCTAATGAGGCAGAGGCCTTATTTTAAAAATAAATAAATGAACATGAAACAAGATAACAAATTGAAGGAGAATGGGATCAGGCACAATTCTCATGAGTTCAGTTTGTGCGATTTGATGTAGAATAAAAATAATAAAATTGAAAAGAAATAAAAGGAAGTAAACAAAGATTGGGTAAAGTTTTCAGCTTATTCAAGCATAAAGTTATCTTTGAAAGAATGAGAGCAAAAGAATGAGATGGTGGTATTTGGTAAACACAGCCAACAAAAAGATGGCTGAGATCCAGTTGATGAACCAGTGGAAATTTTGCCTCTGGTTCATTCAACATTACAATTAGAGAACTAATGAGAATGATTGAATGAATCCATGGATAAGATGTAAAGTTCTCAACAACATATTAATTGGTATCGTAACACTCGAACAAAGTCTATTATTGTTTGCAATGATGTGACGCATTCTTTTGGATATGACACAATTCGAGTGGCAAATGTTAATTGATCGATTACAAAGAGTGGTTAGATCAATCGAGTTGAAACGAACGAATTGACTGTACACCACAATCGGAGTCAGGGTAACGTTCGTTCAAAAGATTCGAACAAGTTTGATTATTCTATCGTGTACGTACGTTAGTCGACAATCAGATTATGTCTCTATTTGTAATTTGGTGCCTTTAATGGCTTAATTAATGTAATGTACCGATGGACACTAGAAACACACATCAAATGGGAAGAGAGTCAAGTAAAGAAATCGAGAGGATCGATGAGATCAATCTCTGCTCAATCCTCCATCACTCGATTCGATACGTTTCATCACACTGAATCAGTATTATTATTAAATGTCAATTTCAGTTTGCAATTAGTGAGAGGTGGCCACATTATCAATATCAATTGTCGAATGGAGAAGGGAAGAAGGAGAAGAATCATCTATCCAGTTGATCGAGTGGCATAGATCAACAATACTATGAAAAATTGGCTGGTTGACATTTAGGTTGAATATACGGAAACAAATAGACAGTAAGACTGGGACGTAAAGTTTAATTAGTCGATCATTGATAGTATCATGGATGAGCCAAGTTCACATCATCTTTCTCTTTTTTTTTCTCTTGAATTGAGAACCAATTCACTCTGGTCACAATTGATCGGTAGAACCAATTAATCTGTATGGTCATTGGAGGAAAGAAGGAGAGAAAACATGAAATGCGGCATGAAATGAAATCAAATAATAATTAAAGTATAGCCATTGGTTGAGAACGATGGCCACCTTCATTCATGAAGGAAGCAATGGCAATTATCAAATGGCGTCATCATCATCGTCGAAGTCGTCGTCGTTCAAGATGGTGTTGGCACCATTTACTACACTTATACACTATAGCATAATCTACATAATATCCGATCAACTGAAGACACAAAGCTGAATCGAAGGTGTAGCACACAAATGAATTTGAATGAATCAACAACGTAAGTAAGAGAAAAATGAATAAGAAGAAGAAAAAGAAAAAGTTGATAAAACAAATCTCAGTCCCACAAGTATAGAGGCGCATCAATCGAAGTAATCGATTTACGGGCGCCACACTTTAGGGGATATGTATCATTTAGGTGGCGATAGGACGAGTCCACACAAAAAATGAGATCTAAACTGTCGATAGGTAATAACGCCCTCTTCGATTCGAATCGATTCAATCAATGTTGAACGGAATCAAGAAAAAGGCGACAACGTTGCAACTGGCAGCACAAAACGATAAAGCGAAATGGAAAAATTAATTGTCTAAAAGGAAAAGGTGAGGTTCAATGACAAGTTCAATCGCAAATGTAAAACAAATTCAAATTTAAATTCAAACTTATACTCATTAGCCATACACAATGAATTCAAGTGAATTCAGGTGTCCAGATTCATGATCATGAGGCGAACGAGTGAAGAAGAATTGTGTCTACAAATGGAAATGTGATTGTTATGATGATCGGATATAAAAGCGATGATGAAAGCGGATCGGATCGGATTGGATCAGATCATCACAATCAACATCAACATCACCATAAGCAGACAATTGACAACTTATCAGTTTTACAATTGGCATTGAGAAAGCAACGTCTGACATGTCTATACCTTGACCCTGACCTTCTACTTTTAAAAGATATGTCTCAATCGAAACGATGGCAAGATGGGCGGGCAAGAAGTGGATCGCCAATTATTGTTGCCAAATGTAATATACGACTTGTTCATGATTGGTTTCGGCTTGTCATCATTCTCGACATCGATGATTTCCTTTTGATCGACCACGCCATGATGAACGGCAAAACAATGGGACGAGCTCATTCGCCATGATTTTTGTATGAATAAGTTCTCAAACTAAATATACGAAATGTCGCCGAACGTAATTAATATATACAGAAACATTGCTTAAAAATTAATAATGTCTCGTAATTGAAGATGCTCCACATAATTCATTTTAATTCATTTTTATTTAGAATGAATATGATTAAGCATAGGTAATACAATCAAACAGGTTGTTGCTTTTCTAATCAATCCATTGTGTTTCAATTGTGTTTAGGAACCCTAAGCAAAAGAGATTCAATTAATAACACATCTTGACGCGACCAAAGTTTACCTGATCATTTGAAGACTATACTATTCAAAGGTACGCCTAATGATTAACAATAACATTAACACTGAATCGAACCTTGAACAATGATTTAAACTGTTGTTTTGAACCATAGATTCAATCATTATTTTCCAATCGAAGCTAATCGATGAGATTAGATTGTTAATTACAATTTTAAACAAAAATGGATGGAAAAGTATCTACACAATCTTACATCGTGTTACGTCAACATGATGGATTGTGTATTTGGACAACAAACTTGTTGTTGTGCTATTTAGTTAACATAGGAATCAATTATATGAACATGAATATGCAAGGCAAATTCCAGAATTCATTATGAATATGTGGTGACCTATGTGGACGACGTAACGTCTTAATTGAATGACACCGATCGTGCCGATTTGAGTGATCAACGAGACTTTTGTTGTGTTCACATTGAGTCTATGGTGCGATGACTACAAAAGCAATCATCTCCTTTGTTTACTTATCTCCTTCATCATTGGGTTAAACGGTTGACGCCAATTATCATTGAAACGATCAATTGGGTGAATGGCGCCTCCCTCCGTTACAGTAACTCCTTCATTGACAATAGGAACTCGCTCCTGCTCGCTCACTCCTGACTCATCTTCGAGTCACACTCTTATGCGCACTCTCCCCTTCTCTCCTCTTCCTCGTTCTCCATCTCTCATCCTTCCATGCTCTACAATGGGCGCACACACACATCATTCGCTCTCTGGATTTCGAAACGTTCGCATCGTGCTTGCCAATGCAACTTGTTCGTGTTTACCAGGTTCAACCGAAATTGCTCCACACTTTTCCATTTTATCAATCATCATTTACCAATTATCATTTTCTTTTGTGTGAATTACTTTTCAACATTCATCTTTATTTATTGTGCTTTTATTTAAATCATAACTGTTTTTCGTCATTTTGTTTCGACATCCAGTCCCGTTACGAACATACATACACAATTCATTTTTGGTACATTTTGCACGTTCTATTTTACATTTGTGAACATTTCTATCGTCAACAACAATTCATCACATCACTTATTTCAATTTGTGTTCAATCAAGGTCCATTATTGAAAGACGAAGATGAATCATTTCCAATTTTGCAAGTCTCAATCACTGGCCTCAAATCGGTAAGTGACACTTTTTACTACCTTTTATAAAATGCAAATTAATCGCGCGACTTTAGTTTTATGTTTTATCGTTCGTTTTTGAAATCATTTCATAAAATTTGCTTTGATTTAACTTTACCATCTTATGTGTTGCATTGACCATTTTCGAGACCACACGTTTGTCCACTCGTTTCTAATTTCTATTTTCTAATTAACTATGCGCATACGCATGTCAAGCCATTGTCTTCCACGTTCCTTTTCCTCCCTCCGCTTCATTGCATCATTGCCCCCCTTTTGATTGTGCTCGATTGCTTTTGCGCGCGTATTCTTATCCGCTGTTGAGCCACTTTGCTGCCATTCTGTTATCATTGTTGGACATTGGAAGTTTAACTCTGATTGTATCATTATCAATCTTAGGTTTTTATCTGTTTAACACTAATTATTATTTGAACATTTTTTTCAACTTTGTTTAATCGCGTTTCGTTTATGTAATCTGTCATTATGTCTTCTGACTCTCGAGTCCTTGAGATTGACCATATGGTTTCGTTTGGTTGGGCCTTGTCTTCAGGTTCTGATTTGACTTTGAAGTGACCAAACATAATTATCAAACTTGGCACTTTGTGTGTCGTGCACACATCTGGTCAAGATTGTTTCCAGCACTCTATGCCAAATTGTTATGGTCACCACCGCCACTGCTACCAAAACGACAATTGGTAATTGCCAAACATTGAACCCTACAAATGTTGGCTTATGTTATTCTCATTCATTCATTCACAGGCTTCTCGCACAATCGAGGTTCGGATGTCAAACATTGTCCTATGTCGTCTTCGTCGTCCGTGTTTGCATTGACTTTGTGCCACTAAGACCAAATGAACCATTTTGCATTGCATGTTATTCGACACGACACGCACCGAATCTATAGATTTTATTGCAATAGGCAATATTCACTTTGTCGGAATCAGAACTTTTTTGTTTGGTCAAGTTTCGTATCTCAAATACTCGAATCTTTGTTTCATGAAATTATAATTTGCTTTCATGTCTTGAATTCCATTGTCTGTCGATCCATCTCATCATCTTATGTTCTCCGCCATTTATCGATTTGCTGACAATTTAATTGTTCCCAATCTTTGCCTATCATGGCTCGTCTGTTCAAACTCTTGGCTAATTGATTTAATTGGGTGACGTTATCTCAACAAGTCCATTCTCTTTTTCATTTTTTTTTCATTCACGCACACACACACACACACACACACACACATGCATCGACACGTTTCTTTGCCTGTCAAGCAAATACGCTTCTTGATATAACTCACCTCCATCTTAAAGTGGGAGTGAGATAGGCATGCATCCGACTTCTAGTTTTGTCTTGAACGTATTTAACTGTACCTATTATTATGATTATGCTATAGCCAAACTGATCATTTATTACATTAAACATTTATACGTGTTTCAGCATCGATCGATGTAGATATATTCAATGCCCTTTCGGTGGCACAGCCATCAGGCATTTCGCTTGGAAATGCAAATTTGTTTCAAACCAAACGATAGCGAACAACCTGACGATCATTCTTTGTTTTTAAACAAACCATTTTCTACATTCAACAATCAATTGAATTAGGTCTTGCCTTGTGTGAAATCTTGTCTTGTCCACGATCTTTAATGCCAATCCATATTCATGTCTCTTGATTGATACGTCTGAATATATGTGCTTATGTGTGTGATTATTAGTTTGTTATTTGACTTGCTGCAAAAAATGTCGATCGATCAATTGATTGCCCATTATGACCGACACTTGCCAATTAATTGGGCAACCATTTCGTTAGTCGACAACTATTTATTCATGTTTCATCTTGTATTCGTTTGGCCTGTTTCGCATTTTGCCGCCGTTTGTTATACGAGATGCGGCCGTTCCAAAGCTATAATTATGTTCTGTTGTTGTTCATCACTCTGACTTATTGACTGATGCTACACAGTATGTCGGTTTATGCCGGCTTGGTGCACATCGTTCCTCTCAATGGCAATAATATGCAAATGTGTCGGTTATTATTAATTATTATTATTTTTCATTGCACTCTTTTCATCATTTTCTCCCCCTTGCTTTTCTATCATTTCAATCGTCATGATGCTTCAATCGTCATTGCACATAAATCAAGGTTGAATATATTTTTAACTGTGAACAAAAATTTATTTCACACTTTACAATCGACATTTGACATTCTCTTCTGCGTAGTCAAGTTTGATCCAATTTATTCATTTCGACCACCACCGTTGGGTTGACATTTTGTTTACGCTTCTCATCATCAATTAAATAAAACAACAATTCCTTCCTCATTGGATATATCGAGTAGTCTATCCGGTTTGTCCTTCTACTTTTACATGTTCTCTCCCTCAATGATTCTGTGTTGCCATTGTCATCGATTGCCTACGCATCCATTCAATTGTTTATTGTCTTATCTTACGATTTGACCACTGATCTTTTAGTTTAGTTTAATTTTAATTTCATTAAATGTCAATTAACTACACTACCCAAACGTATGTGTATATGTGTGTTGTTCACTTTTGTTTGATTTCCCACTCATCGATTGTTTGAATGCCTTGCTCTTGTTTGCTTGCTCAATTTTATATGACATTGTTGATTTCCTTTCTTTCGTTCGCAACAATCTTGTAATGGCAATTGTCCATTCTATGCTAGTCCTTTCAAATGGACACAAACATTCTCGTGTCGTTATGAGGTGGGTACACTCATTGCGCGCTCGATTTTTCAGTTTTCGCCCTATCGGTTGGCCGACCCGAATACCGACCGATTAACAACTACTGTTTAAGGGCTATGACCAATGATTGTAATTGACCTTTAACCTGACGACTTCGATCTTTTGTTTTGATCTTACGTGCCATTCTTTGACCAATTTTGTTGTGCTTTATATTGCACCATTAGTCGAGAGACTGTTGATATCTCAAATTGAATTAGTACCCCTCCTCTCGACATGAACATTGCTAATCAATCACCTATGACAATTTTTGTTTTGTGTCTGTGTCGTTGGCATTGGATCTTTGTCGTTTCCATTGAATTTTATTTATCATGTGTCACATTGTACCACTTGTTGGTGTCCCTCGCCGACGACGCATCATTTCTATTTTCCAACCAACGTTGCATGTCTCATTAGAACAAAGTCAGATTGGTTGGTTCGTGTTGTCTATTTAAAACTTTAATACGCTACCGCTTGTCATTCTCGGGTGATGGCGATTCTTCTCTCCTCGGCAATATCATTCGGCTCGTTGGCCAAATGTATCACATTGTTGTATTCCTTCGTGCGCCTTCTTTACTCGTTGCCCATTGCCTTTGACACGACTCATTAACGTTGGTTCAAGACCAGTCTCATCTGTCCATTCGTTCATCATCATTCTTCTCTTTTCTCTCTCTCTCTCCCCTCGCTCTCGCTCTCGGCAAATCAGTCACTCATCTTTGGTGGCGTCTTTCGTGCGCGCCCCGTGGGCGGCTTGTGCTTGTGACATTTGTCTCTGCTGACCCAACTGTCGCATACATGATAATGGCCAGACAATGGCCTATTACTTTGGGTCCCATTGCTGCTTCTCTCGGACATTGAAAAGCTAGACTCTTCGTCCTCGAACTTCAGTCCTGGGTTATCAGTTCGACTGATGATTGTCTGATGGTGGAACAACGCACCACCAATTACTTTACAATGTGAAAGATGAAAGCAAAAGTAGCGTTTTACTATTTTGTTTATTTTACTCGATTGTGGTTGTCGTCGGATTGCTTTGCTTAAACATTAGTTTGACTAATCTTATACCCATTAACTGTTCAGTAACTAATATCGACGTTGATGCAGAGTGCCAATTGTCTTTATCCATTTTATTGCGCTCTCGTTTTTTACCAATGTCAACTCACCAAATGTCCAATTTTGGACTTTGTCATTCGATTCGATCAATTTTGTTTCTCCTCTCCCTCTCGATCGTTCATTCTAATCGTCCATGGTTTTCATTGTATCTTCATTGTCACAGCCTGGCCATAATGTCGGTCGCGAGTGCATTAAGTGCCCGCAAGCAATGTCTCCAATCCATGTCGAGGCGCGCAACGCTCCATTCCCAATGCCATCAGTCAAAATGCATTCAGGCTACATCGAACTGCATCAATTAAATTTTTCCAGATTTGTTGTTGTCTTTTTCTTTTTCTTCATCTTCATTTTAAACTGTCCTCTCGATTGTCTTGTTATGTATGGTCCGTCCGCCAACACGCACACACACACACATACACAATAACACTGAACGTGTATCATTCATTTGAGGGAGACAAATGATATTCGCCCAACACATCAGTTTGACGAATCATAAATATGTATCTTGCCCAGATTCAATTGCCCATTATCGCGGTACATATCGACTCTTTTATCGTACAAGACACATGCTACATCGTACATTCCATACCTTAATCTTATGACTTGTCGACTGAATGAATGACTGACTGACTGACGATTATTATATCCCTCACCAGGGGTAGCATCTTGATAGATTTCAAGGCTAGTCTCGATTGAAAATGTTTGCAATCCGTTCAATTTAATTGAATTTGTAGGCAGACAATCCGATCAACAAGCGAACAAAGATTCTAATTCTGATTCTGTTTCAAATAGTGGGACAAGCCTTTATTTTCCATCGTTTGTCACAATTTTATTCTTTCATTGTTTCACTTTCATTCTTAATCATTTTTACGATCACTTTTGACTTTTCAAGCGTTTGTGTCTATTGTTGCATTCTTCAATTTTATAGCTCCCATTCTTGATTCGTTGTCGAACGTTGTTCTCCAACGTTTTGTTCCGTTTGCCTTTATCCACTTTATTGTTGTCGTTTGAAGGATCATTGCTTTGAATGATTGTTATGGTTCATCGTCATCATCATTGTGATCAATGTTTATTGCTTTTATTGTGAGAAACAATAAAATTCCTTAAGCTTTTGTCGAGACTCATTCCTCTGGAGCCAAACGGCTTGTCGCCGGTTTTCTTCCTTGTCCCCTCAATTATTTGTACGTGTGTGTATCTTCATCATAGTCATCCATCGTTTTCGTCATCATTCTTTTGCATGACTTTCAAGCGCAATTTATTGTCTCATCTTGCTCTGTCTTTCTATATCGCCCCCGTTTTTTGGTTGTTTGTTCTTCTCATTTTGAAACTAAAAATAGTTTAAAATGCACCATTTGTTCATTTTGCAGTTCGATTCTAACTGAAATATTCTTTTCAATTCTTTATTTAAATTTATTGTCTCGTAATTAGTGGCACTAACCGAAATGGTTGCGACGAGTATACGTCAACCAACGAGAAACCGTTTCAATCTTCTGTTGCGCATCGACCCAAAATTATTGCTCGTCTGCTATAGCAAATGTTCATCATTATACCTCTCTCTCTCTCTCCCATTTCTTGTTCGCTCTCCTTTTCCCACTTTCCTTGACTAAATCATTCTTGTTGTCTATTTATACATTGTCATGCATTACACACAGGCCCGTTTTCTCGATTGTTTTCTGAGTTTGTCCGAGTAAACCAAGGATTGACTTGAAGCGTAAGAGGGCGAAATGATATAATATTCTTTCAACTTTTTTTTGGCTTCATCATACTTTTCATTATTGCTTTTCGTTGTGACAGAATATTGAATCCTCGCTTGTCACAAAGAATCTATTTGTTATATACGAGGGAGGTGTTTCATTGGTCCATCTGTTGTCAGCACATCTAGTGTCAATGATTCGACATTCATTCATCATCATTCTTCTTTATTCGAAACATTTCTTTTTTCGGTTAGTTGGTTGTCTTCTTGCCATTTTGCGTTGTTCTAGGTACAAATATCCGATTTCATATTTTGTGCTGACTTTGAATGTTTCGCACCATTCAATTTTGGGCATCTCAACTTGTCTCGAAACACTTGGCAACTCAAACAAAATTTGCTCTTTTGGTTTTGTTTCGGATTCCGTTCATAGACTCTTGTTGCATATATATATACAGAACAGTGAAAGAAAGAGAGCACAAAAGTTGTTAAATCAATTGATTACTCAAATTGAATGTTTGGTTTTCATTTCGAATCGACAATCCACAAACGACACATTCATGTGCTTGTTTATATCCAAAATTCTTACCATTCGTGTTTCGTCTTGATTTTTTTTGTATTGTGTCGCACTCAATTCGAACGTTTATGCTTCAACAACATAACTGACAAGTTGGTGGCAGCTCGATTCTCTCGTTGACTGACTGACTCACTTGTCTTGTCTTGTCTGTCTCGGTTGTTAACATCTCCACTTTTGGATCATTCGGAACAAAAGGAATTGTTCATCTGCCACCAATAATAGCTTGTTTCCGATAGTTGCGACGTATCGATTACACTAGCGTATTGTCTTTGTCGTCGTTTTGTGCATAATTAGTAGCCAATTGAGATCATGAGATGTACCGAATTGGCCTTTCACTTGACCTCCGGCATCCATGATGTTCATGGCTTCGCCAGACAAGTGGTAAGTCGTCATCATTGTGCTCGTAATCATCAAACATGCTTTCACCACCACCACCACTACCATCATCATCACCATTGAAACACAATGCTTTCTCGATAGTTTGCATATTCTTTTGTGTATGATTGCCGGGACCGGGACATTCGTCTTGGTTGTTGCCGACACCGCCGTCGACCCATTGCTTTTGCTATTTCTTTTTGTTTCAATCTGGAATCACACTATTTTTGTCTCACATTCAATTTTGTGTCTGTGTTTACACTGTCCCACTCTAATGGTAACATGGTTACACATTGTGCATTGTGTCGATTTATATTTGCTTTGTGTGTGAGTGTGCACGGCTTTGCATGCAGCCATGTCGCCCTGAATTGAGCCATTCTCTTGTCTCAATTACTAACCACAACAAAGCAAACTTTCATTTTTTTGTTGCATGTTGCGTTACTTTCACTTTCCGTACAAGCCTTTGTGTCGTTGCATGTCGGAATGCCTCCTTTTTGCGATTGACGATGATGGTTCCGATGGATTGTCCTTCATTTCCATCCATCCATCTCGTTTCCATCAACGCTGGCACAAGCACATTTGAATCTAAAACTCTCCGTTTCTTATGTTGCATTGTCAATGATTATACGGTTCCGTGATTTATATGAATTGCGAATTGCCAATTAAGGTGAACCGTTTCTTACAACTCTATTCCATCCCTTGAGGGTTTGTCTACAATAACATTGTTTCCACAATTCTATCTATTGTAAAAGTGTTTGATCCACTTTGATTTGTTTCAAAATGTACACTGCTTTTATTCTTTATTTACCACCCTCTAATGTGTACCTGTACCATTCATACACATCCATATGAGTGACTATTGCCGATTTCGTATATTTTTGCTTGTTGTTTAGTCTATTGTTCAATGAACCTCCAACGCACCCGAGAATGACCCCCACACGAATGCACACAAAATAGACTTTGAATGCTTTACATTGATAGCTTTGTGAATGTGAATGACGATGCCCATTTACATAATTGGATTGTTGAAGATGAGAAGACGGGTTTGTACTGGTTCCTTCTTTATGCGGCCCATATGGCGATGCACCATGCAAACAATACCCATTGTGTAATAATGAAGTAATTTACTACTCACTAGATTCAATCCTACCTTCATTGTTCATTGAGCATCTTGATTTGGTGCCAATCATGCTTCTGCCGTTGCTGCCGGCTACGAACATTCCCCATAATTTAATTTTATAAAGTCTTAATTTGAATGCTTCCATATCTATTGATTTCGAGAAAAACAATGCATATGAGACAAAAAGAGAATTTGTATCACTATTTTATTCAACACTCGACGTTGTTGCCTATCGATTGCCATTATATCTTCCATCAAGATCCTGTAAGATGTGTTTGTGTGTGTATTGTTACCGTTTTCAACTAAATTGTTGACCTTCCTCGCTAAATGATTAGCTAGTTTTTGTTCTCTACACTTGTAAGTTGTCTCATCAATCGATCACTCGGTAAATGGCTGTCTCCCTGTTATTGTTCGATCGCAAGGTGAATCGCAGTTATATGGCCGTAAAACATTAGCACTATGTACATAATGACACTTGTGGGAAATGGATTAACATCATTTCGTGTGGCCATTGTTTGTTGCAAACTGTGTCAAATCATAAACTAACTATCGTCCATTTTGCTACTGAACGTGCGAGCCACGAGATTGGACAATTAAATGAATCAATCAACCACCTAATCATGGTAGATCCATGATCGTAAACGTCGGTGGTCTTATTTTTGTTTCTCTCTCTCTCTCTCTCTCTCTCTCTCTCTCTCTCTCTCTCTCTCTCTCTCTCTCTCTCTCTCTCTCTCTCTCTCTCTTCTTTCTTTCTTTTGTTCAATTGTTATTTTCAATTGTCAATCACAAACCCCCGTAATCCTCGATTGTTCGTTCTCACAAGGGGGTTTTGGGTGAAGGCCATTTTGTATTGTCTTTTTTCAATCTCACTCACCCATTGGCAAACTATCTTGTAAATTGATTCGCATTTATACAATCTCAACATTGATTTAATTATATTTGATTCTAATACCCATCACTTTGCATCTGATCGATCGATTACATCGATTTCATCCCCTCGAACACTTTTGAATAACGAGTGATTGCTGTAAGGCGCCGATTAATCCTGCCAAAACCACGACGTTGCCAACATGCATGTCCTGTTCACCCATTGGCAATTCTAATTAACACCTTCAATGAACATGTGCGCGTTTTTGTCATTTCCCTTCTCATTCAATCTTTCGTTCATCATCCATTACGACAATGTCTCATTGCGATGTTACGACGACTACAACTCAACGAGAGAGTGATCGAACAAGCGAATAAGAGAGAGAGGCGTCACTTTGTTTAAACGGAACATTTTACAGTTTATAGATGCTTCCAACTATTTAGTTCAATGTTTGAATTTGTTATCTGTTGCTTGATCCGTTATGCATGATATTGATTATATTATTTCAATGACGACAACTATTGCTATCAAAACTATTGCTTGCAGCAAAAGAATGTGTGTGCCCATTCTAACGAAATTCTATTGGTTGATGTGTTGTTGTTTATACCTTTGTCAATCAGAACCATTTTCGCTGTGCAAAAATATACAATCCTTTTCTATTTATTAATGTTTAAATGCAACCGCATATTTCCATATTTGCTTGTCTTTGCACATTGACTTTGCTATTATATTCACTGAACTTTGCCAAGTTTGACCCTCGACCATATTCATCATTCGTCGTCGTCGTCATCATCATCGTCGTCGTCATCGTCGACTTTTTTATTATGGCTTCTGTTGCTGGGATTAGCTGAGGCAAACACAATTATGGAATTGTGTGCGTGTGCGAGCTAATTGTGCTCTTAATTGCTTTCTTATTCTTTCATATATTCGCATACAGACACAAACCCTCGCTTCTGTACCATTCGTGAATGGGAACATATTTTGGTGTTTGTCTATTTTGAGATGAAATGGCATTCCTGTATATTGTATTTGCTATGTGCCATCACAAACGAGCCAAACTTGTCTATTTTGGTTTGATGTTGATCATGTTGATGATGATTGGGATGATGGCGATGATGATAGTTCATGAGCATCTTGATTTCAGTTTCCATTATATGCGCGCCATCATCATCATCGTTGGCCAACAATGCTTCTATTACTAATTTAATTTATTTATTTAATTAAACTTGTGTGTGACTGCCTCATTGCTCAAACACGACACGATAATAGTTGAAACGGACGATTTGGGCGAACACTTTTCGATCAAATGCACAAGAAGAAGGTGCAAAATAACAAAAGAAAGGCAACCAACACACAATGATTGGGAGGTGGAAATCGAATCGAAATCGTGACCTTTTAGTGTTGCATTCTTTATTTATATACCTTTGTCTTAACTTAGACTATTTGTCTGTGTGTGTTTGTTTGAAACAATTGAAGATGAAGAGCGTAAATGAGCGATTGCCCAAAAGTCACTGCAAACTGGTCTCGTTTTCGGCAAATCTGGCTGTTGTTGTTGTTGTTGTTTTCGTTCACTTGCTTTTTCATGCCCACTGTGTTTGGCATCGATTGATTATCGACTGCTCTCTTCTTAATCTTCAATTCTTTTTTGTGCATATGTTGGCTTTGCTCGTTCGCAAACGTTCTCTAACCACTCTTCCATTCAGTCGGTCTCGTGTGATTCTGACCCCCTCTTTTGTGTCTATTAATTTTCATCTCTGGTTCACTCTAAAATGGCTCGTTTATTATCCAAGTTGTCATTAGAGAAGTTAATTAAGAACGAGCCAAAAAGACTTGAGAACGAAGCATAGATTCACAAAGATCAACTTGGAGCAAATATCATTTCTGTTTGGTTTACTTGTAATAGTAGCGCATTGACTTTGACTCTCTTTCTCTTATGGTTCAATGTTCGTATCAATTGACCACCATCACTCCAATTAATAGTTTGACTCCATTAATTCCCATCACCTTGCTTTACTTCATTATATATTTGGACTTTCAATCCACCAAATACAAGTAGCACAAACATGCTGGTAACAAAATAAGAAGTTGGATTCTTTCCTTCTTTTCCGAATGATTCGATTTTAATTGGCTTCAATTAAAAGTATTCGTACCGTGTGATGTATGTTTCCGACCCCCTCTCATCATCATTGCCATTTAAACCAGCTGGTTGAGTCTTTCACAATCTTGATTCGCAATTGTTTTATTATTGATCATCATTTACCAAAGTATTGAAGAAAACGGGGGAGTGTTGCCTCTTACGATCGAGGAGAATGTCTTTCCACTCGCCCGTTTGACCATTTGCCGACAAGTATAAAGCGAAATAAATCATCAGTTTGGTGTCAAGCCACACTTGATTCGAATCGTCCGCACCAATTTTTCAATTAATTTTCACTTACAAATGTATGATTTAGTGAGAGGTCAAATCTGGCTTGCTGGTATTGATTTATTCGTTTGCTCTCGTTATTCCAATATGTTCGCTTTCAATTGTCTTGCGGTCAAGCATTTTGTCTTCTGTTTTTTCCATCTCCAAAACGATCCCTATCCCTCCCCGAACTTGGTGTTATTTATTGCATTTACAAGGCACGTCGAGAAAGAGAGACAAACATTGTAGACAAATTGCATTTGCAACGTCAACCAACCAACTAAGCAGCCAATCTATCCGTTGATGATGATCGGCAATGTGATGACCACTCGCTGATACCGGCCGACACTCAGAATTAATAATCCTCACAAGAGCGCGATCACCTATTCTTTTCGCCCATTTTAATACAATTCTTGTTCAACTTTGAGGTGAGAGTGATGTACGCATAACATCATGGCACCATTCCAGAGGTAATCTCTCTCTCTCCTTTTCTAGATAGGAATGAAATTAATGATTTGAACAAAGGTTGCATTGCGCAGGATGTCTCTCTCTCTCTCTCTCTCTCTCTCTCTCTCTCTCTCTCTCTCTCTCTCTCTCTCTCTCTCTCTCTCTCTCTCTCTCTCTCTTTGTATCTCTCTACCTACATGAGAGTGTCATCAGCTCGTTCGTGTGCCTAGGCCAAAGGTTGAGATTGATAATGATGATGATGAAACGGCAGGTATCTCTTGGTAATGGAAACAATTGAAATTTAATTTTTGTTATATGGTGGCGATATTTATTTGACGATGTCTACCCCCCTCCATCTACGATTCCCTTACTCACCATAATCATAGTTGATTAATTGAAGGAGAGAAAGAAGAATAGTTTTATTTTGCAGTCTGTTTATTTCATTTGCCCCAACATTGCTCTTTTCCATACTTATCGGTCAAATGGCTTGGCTTGTCCCTAAAAGCGAGCCTGAATTGGTTCGACACTCATCAATCATACAAGCACGTGTGTTTCTATCCATGTGCGCCTATATTTGTCTCCTCAACTCACCGGCTTGTTCACCTTGTGCCCCGTGGGTACTAACACAACGCATCTCCGGGTTTTATAATGGCAATTTAGCGGCCCATTTTGACACGTCTCGATTAGGCAAATTAGCGCACATTTTACCTTTGACCACACGCACACACATATATATAAACACTTTGATTCGTTACACGTAACCATTCAATCGATGATGCCTAACCAATGACCAATGGCTTTCGAGTTTCGATTCAATCAATTATGATAGTGGCGGCTCTATCATTCGCACTTGATGTGTTGTCACACACTTGCAATGGGATGTGCAAGATTCGTGTTGATTTATCGTCATCGTCATTCAATCGATGATGGGTCATCATGGTCATATCATCATCTATAAAATGGTCAGACACCAATCGGTCCATTTATCAGTTTGCATGAAACAGTGCCACACACACAAATTGGATCGGCATCTAGTCGCCCACCCATCGTTATCGTTCTCATTCGTTCGTTCGTTCGTTCGTTCGTTCGCTCTTTCATTCAATTTAATATTAATTTTTCACCCCCTACTTTTTTTTAATAACAAGCATTAAAACACGAAACGTTCGTTTCATTCATTTTCCCTTTGCACCCTATTACGTAATGGTTGTCCGATCAATGCCACCGATTCATTTGTCTTCTCCCTTCTCCCGTTTGTTTCAATCAAGTGGATTGATTGAATTCGCACCAATCTCTTTCACTTTAGCAAGTCAAAAAACACCACCAAGTGTCCGGAACGAATTCGGCATGCGGAGATAGGTGTTGGTTCAATTGTGATTCTCTCTTTCTCATCCCACTCAAAATATTCACACTAAACTGGCTATTGTTTTTTTTGTTGTTGTTGTTGTTGTTGTTGTTCTGTCTAGAACACCCAATGTTCCAATCCGCATTATATTTGATCCATAGTTCCGTGATTCATGGTACAAATTTTTCCATTCACATTTGATAAATAAATAGGCTTGTTTCTCATACATTTTAATATTAGTTTTTTCTGTTTATTATTTCCAAAAATATGATTAACAAAACTTTTTGCGAACATCATTTCCAAATGTTTATGGTCTTTTGTCCTTGATTTACTTGATTGTATAGTTGTGTCGTGTCTCCGAACAAAGCAGACACACATCAATTGCTTAATGATCGCTTCACGTTTCCAAGTTTGATCATCTTTCTTGGGTTCCCATCGAAATCACGAATTGAGCTTTCACCCGCACACACATACACACTTGCATCAGATACAGCAGCAGTTTTGTTAATATGCTATGAAGAAGACTGTCCGATTCGATTCGAATCGATTCCAGGGTGCAACAATTAATTCCATTCAATTAAAAGATTGTTTCGTCCTAATTTTTTTTCTTCTCTTTTATTTAATCATGCTATTGCCGTCTTTGGCCTTTTTTCTTCTAAATTTAAATCATAGGTAGCAATCTTAATCTAAATTGACTAAATTTACCATACTTTTGTGCTAAATGTTTGAACATGTTCGATGTGCGACATGTACGATCCGTGTCGCTCTCCGATCGGTACCATTCTACATCTCTATCTTTCTTTATCCTCAATGTTTCTTATGAGTGGATAAATTGAACCTGTCCGATCACAGACTTTTTTTTGGCCAATTTCATTCTTCATTCACATTGATCTTTCATACATCTATAGTGCCGATGGCATCATTTGTGTGTGTGTGTGTGCATTCATGTATGTATAATGTTCATCATGTACGAATGTTTGACGCTTATCTTCAAACATTATATTTTGTCATATCTAGTATACTAATGGATCGTTGAGACATTTAGTCTCATTGCAATGTGCTTATCGTATCGTGGTATAGTGGTCGGTGGTGGTGACGATGGTTGAATGGATTAAGCTTCCTTGTTTCTACGTTTGCATTCGTTCGTTTCCGAGATCAATCTACATTTGCTTGCCCGTTGATTGATTTGATTTCTTATTATTAGCACTATTATTACTACTACTTGTGGTGGTGGCACTTGCATCATATCGGCCTTATGTTTAAAATTAATTCTTGAATTGATTTAGATTTGATCTCCATTGTGATTGAAGGCGACTTGTTTGCCTTTTCCCCCTTGGTTTCTGAATTGATTAGAACATCGTTTCTTCTTTCTGTTTCATAACTTTTCCATATTTTAAGAGAGTGATACACTCGATAACTAGTTGGCTGGTTTGTTGGCTAGTTGCTGGTTGGTCTGTTGGTTGCTTGGTTGGTTGCTTGGTTAGTCGCTAGCGATGAGTGCTTTGATTTATTGCCATCACCGGCACACGTCTTCGACTCCGGCCACAGTCAACTCACATTAATTTGGTATTCTTGTGGTGGCTCATCCATTCCAATCGTCCTCCATCCCTCGTTTACTCTATTATCTCCGACCAATCTGGAAAACTATTTTTCTTCTACTTCTCGGTTTGTCTGATTGCACATCAAGTGCAATTGCAATCATTTGCAATTTACCTTTCTTTCATTTTCATTATATTCAATGTGAAATGATGCGCCACTGATCAGTAGGCAGGTAGCGACCAGTTCACTTTACATATCATTCAGACGAACCAATTGTACTATTGTCACTAGCACACATGAGGCAACTGGCAAGAGACTTATTGTCTCACATTCACTTGACGGTGCTAATCTCATTCCATTTCGTTTCTCGTCTCCATGCAAATGTGATTTGTAACAAATGGCCGAATTCAAGTTTGGCTAAATTGCAAACCATCCCCATTGATTTGTCTCTAGTTCAATCACTGGCACACTCACACTCACATGCATAGACACAAACATTCATGAATGTACACCAAAACCTACAATCGATAATTCATTTGTTGTGTCCATTAATTGTTCTTTCCTATCGACTCGTGTCTAGTGCAAGCCACATTGAATGCACACTCTTCTCACTTGTCGATTTTTGTTCTTTTGGCTTATTTGTTGTTTGTTTTTGGTAAATTCCCTATTATCATGTCTGATCGGAATGATGATGATGATCACCACCTCTTTGGTCCATAAGGCACGTGTTCGACAACATAAATGACTCGAGTGCAGACTTTCGAATGCACTTATCATGCAATGGTAATCATCCACCTAATTTATTGCCGACGCCGAAATGTTCATTTCAATGCTCATTCCATTGTTAAATCACCTAATAAAAATGATGATGTGTGAGCTTTATGGTAAAAAGATTTATCCCTTTCTTTCCGTTTACATTGTTTTCTGGTAATATGTTTTGGTGGTATGTTTGGCCAATCGACCACAAAGGGTTAGCCGGCCATTATTGTCTCGCATCATTCTAGTATTTGACTTCACCTTTCTTGTGCGCTTTTATTGAACAATTTTTTTTCTTCTCAAATTATAATACTAATTTATATGCCAAACCATTCTAACTCTCTTTCTATGTTTGTTTTTTTTCATACAGACACAACAGCATCTGACTTATTGGCATCTTCACCCGCATCTTCATCTTTTTTTGGTGGACATTGGTTCAGCGCATCAGTTAAATCTCATATACTGATTCAAATGTAAGTTCGTGTTTTTCCTTCTTTCTTTCCTTAACTTTAAGATAGTTTGCGCTCGCGTTTTCTCTATTCTCATAGGTCAGCATTAGTTAAGTTTACCCCTTTTTTTTTTTTTTTTTTTTTTTTTTTGATCAAGTCTCGTCAATTTGTGTAATCATGCGAAACTCTTTGAGGCATCTGTATCTTTTTATTTTATTTTCTTGAATCTGTCTAATTGATATCGAGTATCGTTTTCTTCGTGCCTTGTTATTCATCTCACTTGTGAGAACGAAAAATACGAAAGCTAATTCTCGCTTCTGTTTAGTATTATCGTTTACTCATTTTCTCTCTGTCCATCAGTCTTGGACATTGATTAAGATTGTCCATTTCAGATAAAGCTCGTTTTGTATTTTTTGTTCACAATCATGTCTTTTTTACTCCTTTGGGAGCTAATTATTACAACACAAACCGAATGCGATCCTTTTGCTTCTGGACTTTGTTGCTACTTTGCAACTTGTAGTTTATTGCACTTTTCTGAATTAAGTCCATATAGATGTTGCGAACATCGATTTACACTTGACATTTCATTTGCCACCACCATTATTTAACCTTGATACTAAAATGGCAAAATTTATGTTTCAGTTCAATTGTGTTTATCAATTGTAGTTGGTGACTAAGAGAGTTTGTACCAACTTCCGACGTGCGTCTTTGCTTGCCGTCCATTTTCATTCATCCATTCATGTTGATTGATCTCTATTTTCGTCGACTATCTACCGACATCTTTACTTTGCATCTTTTGCTATGGCTTCCATTTATTTTCTCTATGATTTCTTGTCGATTTGTTTATTTTAAATCGATTCTCATTGTTCGAATCGTCGAATCCATACTGGTGCCTCGAATGGCTCGTAAATGTGATTCCATTTGCCAATTGAAATGTGAGCCAGTTTCCCTCTTTCCACTTTGGTCGGCACATTGTTTTGTTTGCTCAATTTTCCCGATGTTTCATGTTTCTTCTTTGATCGATTCTATTCGATCTTGCTCGCACACATTGCAATCAAAACCATGTTATTATCCATTGGGACCATTGTTCGACAATTGTGTTATATGAATGAGATGAGATGTCACTTCAAACATGAAGTGGTCAAATGTTCATGCTAAGGTTCACATATGCTCACATTGTTGATCCTAATTTGACCTCATTCTTCAAATGTTTGCAATTACAATTGGTCATGGGACACTCAGTCACTGGTCACTGATCTTGATCGTATTTTTATAATGGCACATGACCTCCCTCTCTCTCTCTCTCTCTCTCTCTCTCTCTCTCTCTCTCTCTCCTTCAATGTGATTATTGTTACGCGTGTGTCAACTCGATTCGAATGCACGTGTCTGGTCGAATGGAGTATCCTAATCCATATCAATTGTGTACGAACCACCTCTCACTTCATCGTTGGATAGTGGACACAGTTTATTGTCCACTTGTATACGCACTTCTTTCCATACTTGTGTCTGCCCACCACCATCACCACCATTGACGACCATTACATTGATGTCGATGATGATAATTCATATTGACTATGGTCTGTGTTTCCAACTCTGTACACCATCTATTGCTGCTCGTCATTCGCATCGTAATTGATATATATTGGTTTTGCTTCCACTGTTGCCATCACCGTCTTGGTCGTTGTCTTCTTGGTCGCCACATTCGTCCACCAATTGAATAAGCCTGTTGGTCGTGTTCAATCATCTTCGTTTTGCCTCCAAATCGGACACTTGGCGCCGCCGACCAACTATTGTCGCGCCAAACTGACTGATGACGACGATCATTGATGCTGCTGATGCTGTCGATGGCAATGTGTCACCCCCTCCTCCTTCTTATAGGCTTCGAGTGATCGGTCGAGATCGTACAGCATCCCAAGAGAAGCGAGCACACATCGAACACTTGCAAGTTCGAGTGATAATCAAACTCCAAGACTAAAAGTGTCTCCCCAACTTGGCGAGCTGATTAATTATATTCCATTTCTTTTCCTCCCCCTTTTTTACATTAGGATTTAAAGATTGAGAGATGATGACTTTTGTGTATGTGTGTGGAGCCTTTCTTATTACACATTTTTGTTGTTAAAACTTGACTGATTTTAGCTGCAACCAATTTCGACAATCATTTTGGTCGATCTCTCTCTCTCTCTCTCTCTCTCTCTCTCTCTCTCTCTCTCTCTCTCTCTCTCTCTCTCTCTCTCTCTCTCCCATTCGCTCTCTGTTGATCCTGATCGAAAGAGCGCGAGCACACATCATACTCATGGATGATGAGATCCCGATCGTATCATTTGATTATTATGAAATGAAATATATTTCTCCTTTAAGGAAAGAATGATAGAACGAAAGATTGTTGCCATTGTTGCGCAGCATGCAACCAATCACTTGTGTTCTTCTTGTGTCCAGGTATATGTATTCGATTTGACATCTTTGTGCGCACATCTATATAGGAGAAATGATCAAGAAAAGAGAGAGAGAGAGAGAGAGAGAGAGAGAGAGAGATCTATTCAAAAAGAATTTAATTTAATTTAATTTAATTTCTTATCAATGCGCCATTCATGTTATGCGATTGTATCAATGTGTTTGTGTCTTTGTTCGTCATTGATACCCTTGTTCATCCTAATGTACATTCGTTTGGGTAACGCGTTGTGGCCGTTGGTGATTTGCATGAGCCACCATAACGTTTTTTGGTTACCTGTAAAAGCATCGCATTGCACGCGAACGGCCGACACACGTTTGGAGTGCGATCTCCGTGATGCGAGCCAGAGAAGGAGAGATGTGATGCTAACCTGAATGATGATTGCCCATTCAGTTTCGACAGTTGTGTGCCGCCATCTTTCCCAATGCGGCTCTTTTGCTTTTCTCTCTCTCTCTCTCTCTCTCCCTACATTTCTCATCTCTTTCTATATTCAAATGAGCAAACATGAACATTGACCGTGTGTCCATTTATAGCTGAATTATAGTGATGATGATCATTGTGTCTCAACCTGTGTACATACTTATTGTTTGCTCATTTTGTCTCGACCGCATCCATTTCCACATTTGGTGGCGCGTGTTCTCCATTTTCAGTCGGGGGTATCTTATGAATGAATGAGCCCGATTCGTTGTGTTTGTACGCATTACGATTATTATAATCTATTTTGGCGCTCCCTCACTTGGCCACTTGGTCACTCACCTTGTCGCGTTATTGTTCAGGTTTGACGCCAACTGAACAATCATCGTCGTCAGCGTCATCATCGGCATAATATCCTCCCTCTCATTTTGCCTTTTAATTACTCTTTGTTTTTCTCATATCTTTGTTGTATTAGCCCAATCTCAAATATCTCACCTTTAGTAAAACTATTAGGGCAACTAATTAGGGCGACTCCCGCTCTTTTATTCACTCTACTTGTGTGGTGACTATTACTTGTTCCTTGTTGGTGATGATGATCATTAATGCTAGCCACTTCATATTGCACACATACACTCACGCGTAAAGATTCTCCATTTGTCGAGTGCACATTTGCTCAAACTCTACCTGCCGTCATCATTTTTGTTGATGTACTACAAGTTTTATTACTTAAGACTATGTAATACATTGTTCACTGCCAGGTGATACATATTTTATCACCTTTTAACTAAATGTTGACTCTCTTTTACCATGTTGTCTGCTATTGTCGTCATCTTCATCGTCGGATTATGTTCTCCAATGGTAATTGTGTCTTTCAGTCAATCAGCTCGTTGGCCCGGTGCGTTCCATTCGATGGTTAATTCAATTTGACCTTTTCATCTTCTTTCCTGTCTTCCATTACCGCTACCTTGATTCCATTCACTACTGCCTTCATCAACACTGTTCAATGGATGGGTAATTGTGACCCGCCGACACCGATCGTTTGATGATTGACATTGACAAGCTTCAATGGCCTTTGTATTCCTTCTTATCACACACATAATCACAATTTGATAATAACAACAACGATCACAACAACACTATTATACATTGGTTAGCATTGTGGTCTGATTTCACAACTTCCATATAATAGACTCTCTCCTTCTCTCTCTGTTTCTATCTTTGATCGTCTATTGTACTTTTCTATGGTTCACTGACTGTTGCCTGTCATCATCGTCATTGTATTTGTGCCATGTTCAACGATTGATTGTAATGGAACGTTCGAAAACAACAATCGATCTCGATTGAGACTTGTTGTGTTTCGCGAGATGCATATTAGTTACAAATGTCAGTCATTCAATGCTTGATTCCATTTACATTAATACATTCAGTTTGATATTCAGTCAAATTCATCGATGACAACCATGGGAGATTGTGTTTGAGTTGTAGTTTCTTGTTACGCACCAACTAATTGGCATCATTTGCCGGTCGAAACATTACATTGGCATTGGCCCATTCGATTACGAACATTGAAGTGGGGGGACAAGCAAACACCCTTGCTATGTTGGTAGGTCATTATCGTATGCATGTACTATTGTCGCCATTGCTCGTCAATTCTTTTCCCTTCAATCGAATGATGATCATCATTCGTCCGTTTGAGCGAAATTTGATCGGCCAAACCCAATATACCTATACCATGGTATTGTTTTGTCTCCCTCATCCAATTGCGACGTGTCATTGACTACTACAACCATTCGATAACAATCGTCAACCTTTGTTTATCAAATATATATCAAGCGTGTTGTTATGATTTCAAGATTTTTCCTCTCCCATCTCGGTTTTATACATATACAAACATTTTCTTCGATTGAAATATGTCATATTTCCAGCCAGGTGTATTTGTTTTTTGTATTATAAACTTTGTACTCTTGTGCCTTCACATTGAAATGACTCGATAGACACAGTAGAGCACAGTAGACTAATTAGCCAATCTTTGGCTTGTGCCAATCATCTCGGTGTAATGTGTTTTATGTCTGGCAAATCAACAAAACCATTATTTTGTCTGATTGATTGGTTCGTGCACCACAATGTTTTGTTAAATGCTAATGTTCAAGTGCAGCCAGCCACGAACTCTTTCACCTATTTGTAAGTTTGTCAATTCGTAGATTCGTAATCTTTTAAATGTTTCTGTTGTTTATTTGTGGTAATTTTTTTTATTTTAAATCGAGTTTACGTTAATTTTTTTCTTATTCAAATGATCAAACTTTGAACATTGCGGTTTGACCTTTCTTCAACTTTTGTTCAAACCAATTTGCATAGAATTCACATTTGGACATTTGTACTCTCGTCTGCTCATTGAGTATTGCTTGTATCACTTTGCTTGAACATCCATTTCGATTCTTTTCCATTTTATCCATGGCATCCATATCCGACCAATGTCTGGTCGCGGAGCAAGCCATTTGCATTTACGACCACTCTAATGTCTATTGTGTTCAGTATCTTACATTCCATATTTTTCACCAAAAGGTTATCAGCCACAAAGTAGACCTTTGTTAGCTTGCATTGAAGATTTGCATTGATACACCCCCACCTTACATAGTAGTGCGAAACATTCAGATGTACTGATGATCAAACTGTTTGACGACAATCTTATACTTTATGTCCAGTTCTGTCCAGGAAGGGAGACGGTGCTAATGTACTCCCATTATACCTATCGAATCGGCGGCCACCAATGATGAGACTGGTTTTGGTTGCCGCTTTTTTCGGGCTCTTAAATTGCTGCTGCTGCCTTTTTATTCTTTACAATTGTTTTCCTCTTCACTCGATTGATTGTCCATCATTGTACTGGTCTATAATTATTGATACGTAAAGTATCGAATGTTTCACTTGTATTTTACAACGCTGTGTGTGCTGTAAATTGAAAGGCCAATGTAACAAAAGACCGAAACGATGCTAACGATGTTATTATGCTAATTGATTGAAGGAATAGAATTGATGCGCACTTTTGGCTTTCGGTGATTTCTCCGATTTGCGCCGGTTTCGGTCACCTCGATAATTGGTCTCGATGATAATGGTGTTGATGCGATCGAGTACCCGCTCGCTGGGTTCAACACGCGCTCTGATTGTTTCCCAATGCGAAGGCGTGATGAACAAAAAATGTACATCGTCTTGCAGCTCTCTATATCTCTCTCTCCCTCTCTTGGGACCATTGGCATCAAATGATCATAATTATCCCGTATACGTCGTACATACACTTACATCTGCTGGTTGTTGCGCATCAACTTCAATTTGGCCTTTTGTTTCCCTTGAAGCACGAACCGCCGTCTGTGCGCAAAGGCCATTATCGTGGCGAAACAAGCTATTATCGCTCATTCTTTTTTATTCGCTTGTTGTTTTTTGTTGTTTCAACGCATCTCCTTTCATGGCAATGCAACAATAACGCCAGCCAGACCCAGCTATCGTTTGGACAAACAATCGTGGGCCAATTATCGTCTCCTCTCTCTCTCTCTCTCTCTCTCTCTCTCACTTGCTCATTGTCCCATTGGTTCGGTCGGCGCACAAATCTTTTGTTTCGTATACTATCGTCTCTATAATTAGCATAGTAATTCGTTAATCGTTGCCTTTCTTTCATGTTCTTTGGAAAATGTTCCTTATTATCAATTTATGGTCATATAAGCCGTATGGGAAAGCCATCGAACGTTGCGAACAGAGTGTCGGACACTTAGATTGCCACCGATCCGTTGCTGCCGAACCTATCTGATCGATCCTATCATATATAATCCTAATATATAAATTAATAATAATTCGATTATCTATCGTGCCATGGATTCGTGCCATTGTTATAATCTAAGCTGTATTATTATTATTATATGGCTTCCCGTCCTGATCAATTGCCTAGTCGTGTATAGACTCAAAGTTGTGTGCGTGCTACCCATTATTTAACTCACATTTAGATGAATGTTGATGATCATCCTTTTGTTCCTGTTTTTTTCCAATCCAATGTCACAATTTGTCGGCTAAATTGTCGATTACTATATTTATATCTATTTGGTCGTTGTTCTTCTTGCTCTTCTCTTTGTTCTTTGAATTATCAAACCGATTTTAAATGTTCTTGAAAGACAATGGCTCATCCTTGGCCACAAATTTACTAATTAATTATGTTAATCAAAGGTATGGTTTCCTTTGCTGGTATATTCACAATAAGACACTTGCTCTCTCTCTCTCTCTCTCTCTCTCTCTCTCTCTCTCTCTCTCTCTCTCTCTCTCTCTCTCTCTCTCTCTCTCTCTCTCTCTCTCTCTCTCTCTCTCTCTTTGCACTCTTTATTGGAAACAATTGCTTCGTGTTTGTAATTAGTTTCCGACGATCAACCATTGCATTTACACCTTTTCGCCATTGCTTTATGTACATGTGTGTTGCTATCACGCCATTGCCGAGATAATGGACAATAATCTACAACATTCAGTGTGGGTTGATGTGTTTTGTTTCAAAGGCTGGCCAACAATAGATCAACAAGAATGGCAAGAAAACAATAAAGTGGACGCCGATGAAGCCGGTGATGATGATGATGAGAATCTTTTGTGTCTTTTCCCCTCTCTTGCCCTTGCTCTTTGCGGTTCATTAGGTTCATCTTAATGAATTCTAATTGAGTTATGAAATTAAATTAACAATGCACGACAAGTGTTAATTAGTTTCTATCCATCTCTTTCTTTCTCTTTGGTCGTTGAGAGCATTTCATCATTTCCATCCACCCTGCAACAATGTTTTGTCTTGTGTTTATGTCTTCGGGAGGCTTGTAACATTCTTTGTTCTCTTCTGTATACCACAAGCGCACATTACATAAGATGTGATCAACTTGTGGCTATATCCGGCCATTCTCATCTAATCCATCCACCGCATTCGGGTCGGTCGATGTTGCCACCATTCTCTTCCTCAATTGGCGGCTTCAATTGTAACCACACAATCATAATGCTTGACTTTTGTTTTGTAATAGCAGACCAGAAAAATAGAGATCATTTCCAAAAGAGAATGCAAATGTTTGGTTGATCTATTTCGGATTTCTACTTTTATTTTTTTCTTGTTTTACTCTCATCAAACATACACACACACACAAAATTACTATATATGATGATATACAATATACACCCACCCACCCACAATAGACAATAGCACACACACAATGTGTTGTCTTGTGATGGGATGTGATTCTTTGCCCCTATTCTACGCTGTCACAATGGTGATGCATTGTTTCGTTCATGATTGAGCCGAATGTATGCCAGATCATGATCAACAAACGGCCGGTCTGATGTGATGAGACACTGTTGCACTCGGCACACAATTGAGTTTCGAGTAGCAAGGGCAATTAGCCGGCTGATTCTTTCTCGTTGCTAAGTTTCCATGCTCGAATCAGCATATTTTCTCCGTCCCAACTTGCATATATTTTTATATTTATATTAGGATGTTTAATGCACTGAATAACAAAGCGGCAATGATGATGGTGATCATCATCACCAACGGCTAAATCTCTCATTTCATTTGAACGCGATGATACTCTCTCTCTCTCTCTCTCTCTCTCTCTCTCTCTCTCTCTCTCTCTCTCTCTCTCTCTCTCTCTCTCTCTCTCTCTCTCTCTCTCTCTCATTCTTTTTAAAATTGCCAACTTGATCATAAGAGATTCAACTTGTTCATCATTTAAACCGATAATATGAAAAGAGGGAAACATTGGCCGGTCGTGTGCGTTCCGTCTTCGTACATCTTGATGATGCTGGCATGGAGACGTGTGACATCTCATCTAGTGTGACACACGTACCTCGGCATCTCTGCTCTATCCTCTTTATTTCTTTTTGATGACGACCCTAGATATGAATTGTGAGACAATGTAAAGCGGGATACATTGACAAACTTGTTTGTGCTCGGCCTTGTGTCCCGACCAGTTGTCATTCGAATTTAGATCATTCGCGTACCTTTATTTCGATCGAAATTGACTTTTCCGATAGGTATACACACTTGGCGTCAACTCTCCTTCTATTGCTCTCTTTTCTTTACCTTTCCCTTTATCCCCGAACATTGCTTTATCAGTAGCATGTGATGAACCAACCAACCATCATATTTCTAGTGCTTACAAAATGCCGGACATTATCGCGCCACCGACTTGATTCGTAGTCCGATTTGGTCTCGACTTCTTGATCTATTACGAGAGAGTGCCAAGTCTTGCATTGGCGTCATCAATTGTCTCTTGTTTTGTACCAATCTATTTGTTCGCCTTTCTTGCGTTCCGTTTAGTGTCCAATTGGCATCTCCAATATATGGCTAGTCCATAATCTTATCTAAAAAGCCTTGCGGCTTGAGAGAATGGTTTCTGTTCAATATAAAAAGAGAGAGAAAGAGAGAGGGCTTCATTACTGATCCTGGTGGCTGATCTCCACCATTTGCCACTTATTGTATTGCATTTTCACTTTGTGCGCGCAAATGACATTTCAAAATTGAACTTATTATCATCTTAAAATCGTATCACCTATCCCATTTAACATTGGCAACATTCATTCGTTAGTTCGTTCATTTGGTTTTGTGTGAGATCACTTTGCTACATTTAGACTTTTATCATTGATTTAGGTTGACGGCCATTGCGAGAGATATGTGATGGTCGTGATCACTTTGTGGTACGTTGGTGGTAGTTGTGATGCTGATGATGATACTAGTCTTGCGATCTCAATCGATTAACTCACTTGTTTACTGTCAAATTAATTAACACACAGAAGAAGGTATGCAGATTTGCAGTTTTGTTGAGATTACTTCCATTTTGGTCATCTCATCTCATGTTCGATCATTTCTGATGTTGGCCTCAATTCGATGATATTACAATATCGATCCAATTTTGAATAACATTTTCACCCGTCTCTTGTTGAAAAAACTATGACATCTTCGTGTGATTTTGTGATCCGCTATTACATTTGATAGTAATCAAGCTTGGATACCGTTTGATCTTCTTTACTTTTATTATTATTATTCATGTAAGATAGTACAAAGCTACCGCAATTTTTTGTTGACTGTCTCATCTCTTATTTGCACTCTTTCTTGCATTTATTTATCACTGTTTTCGGCATTTTCTTGGTTTTATAATGATTCACACACACACACAAGCACTTTTGGCTACCTTCCGTGTGAATAGTCAATTTACTTCCATTGACGACATCATTAGGTCGATGAGGGTTGATTTACAGTCACAATCGTTATTTTGTTGATTTTTTATATAATATTTTCGACTAAACGTTCAATTCAAATGATCGGTCGAGTTAAATTCAAACCGATTCGTTATGGTACATCTCTTCTATGAACGATGACGCGAGAGCTTAAAGGAAAAGGCGATGACTCAATGATCGATTTCAATGTACCATTCATAGAGAGTTCTCCAGTTTTTCTTTTGCTGGAAAGTTACTCAATAATCGAAACTTTCTTTGCCGTCGTTCATTCGTTTATTTCACTTCAATATTTCTCATTGCTTTTAATCGAAACAAAAATGTCGTTGCAATACAGTGATCAATGTAAATAAGTTTGACTTGATTTTTGAACAACTTTATCGGTCAGAATCTAACGTGTGGATTGAATGAGTGAGTATAAGAGCTCAACGTTCTATACATCTGTGTCCGAAATATATACATTTATGCCCGACTTACTTACACTTCTATGATAATGTCTATTATCGTGCTAGCCAGTTATAAGTGTTGGTGCAATTTTCTATTTTCAAGTAGATGAAAATGATAAAATGAAACATTCAGGTGAAATATTATCAGAAAGTTTGACATTTTTTTTCTTCTGTTTTGTTAAGATGTTCGTCATTCTCCATTAGATTTGGTTTTGTTTTATTATTATTTCTCGTAATTTTGTTGTTGTTGTTGTTGTTCTGGCAATATTGTACTCGTAAAGACCATTCCCGACTATTTCACCTCTCACCTTTTCAATATTGAATCAAGCGTACCTATTGGTCATTCTCTTTTTTTCTCTTACTCTTCTCGCACACTGATTTGGATCTTATACCACTAAATTAGGCCAATAAATTGTCGTCGGTTATTTATGGCACATCGTCCCATTGTCATCGTAATTCGTTTTCAAATGTCGCGATGTGCCTTTATTGGTTGATCTCATCAACATCATTCTCTCTCTCTTTTGAGTGAGTCGCCACCAAAATGGCCACTGTTTCGCATTATTATTATTATTATTATTATTATTATTATTTGCCTCCGCACCAATTTTGCGTTACCTCTTGCTGTGTGTGACGCCGTTGTTCATCAACCTTACCATTCCATTGCGTTATCTATCTTTTCTTCATTTTCGGCTTCGTTTCCATTGGTTTTTAAAGTGTAAACAGAGACAAAACCCGAATGATGACGATTGCCATCCTTGATGGCTTTCCCATCGACTTCATACTTGCACCGAGGCATCACCAATCTAATTTTATTAGATTGCCCTTTGGCATTCGATTGAAGCCTTCGTATTTTGAACGATGTTGCTTAAATGTTATATATTTATATGTACATGTATATGTATAGCCAATGTCCAGGCCATCATCATCATACTTTTGCTCATCCTTTCAATGATGATCCCGGTGTATTTGTACCCGGAGTGGACAATGTTCAAGATGATCTGGCACTGCCTTTCATAAATAATGTCAAATTGTTTTTTCTTTTGTTGATTTCTATTGATTATTCATTCGTTCGTTCATTTCAACCATGTTGATTGCCTATACACGATGAACAAATTAGAACGAAAAATTTTGATTGCGAACGACGTATGATCGTTCTCGTTCAGCCCCCTCAAGTAGATGCGCTTATCCTTTCGTTCTTTCTCCCTTCTTATTACTTTGGTACATTCCACATTCCATGATTACAATTTGCAATTCTTCTATTATTATTTTGTTCTTTTGCAATCAGTAACTCTCTTCTCAAGTGAGAGGGGTTATTTGTGAACATTATTTATTGTCTCCATGGTCGATTGTCTTTTTTCTTTCTGTCTGCATTTGTTTGCTCCCTGGCATGGTCTGTCCTGTTTGTCCTCTATTGCAATAGCTAAGAATTGGAAAGCTCAAACCAAACAACAACAACAAAAGATACTGAATTTTTATTGTTTCAAAATTTTATTGCAACTTCAGATGGATGCGCTTTCACTCACTTCGTTGGCGTCTGATCCCGATCTCGCTCTCTTCTCTTGTCTTTGTCATCTCAGCCAGCCACCAGACTGAGTGAATCATTTTAATTGTTTGATCGTAAATCGTTTGCTATTTGATGCTTTGAACATTAACATTTTTGTGTTTGTGTGTGTTTATGCGTTAAGCAATTGATCCTCCGGCTTGTAACAATCTGTAATTGTGTGCTGTGCCTTTATCTCTCTCGTTCTCATTCTCTTTATTTCCTCGGTTCATTACTGACCATGACCTTTTCCCATGGTCTTTGTTATTATTGTCATCATCATCATTTTATACTTGAACAGAATCCAATTGGTAGCACTTTTGTTATAGTTTGATTTGGTCGTTCTCATCCTAAGTTGAATTGGAACATTGAAAGTTGTCACAACTTTACTCCTTGTTGTTGTTGTTGTAGTTTGTTCTGTAAGCCGATTGAATGTCCTTTCCCCTTGTCATACTCGTCCATCATTAGGCTGATGATGATGATGATGATGATGATTTACAGTTGTCGCCACCGTTTAGTCCATTGCTTACCCCAGTTTGAGTCCAATTTGTGATTGCTGTCGTTGTCGTCGTTCTTGTTGTTGTTTTTATCCATTTGAATCGTGACCAAACGAAAGATTGGGTTACCCATTCTTTTTCCCTTTGTACATATTTGAACATATGGATAGATGGATGAGTTATGGGACACGATACTCGATTGCACCTGATTGAGATACACAATATTGCGACCGAGTGCCGATTGTGTTCCAACTACCATTTTTTGCTGTTATCGTTAAACGATAAATTATGTTCACTATAATCAATGATAGACCGGACCAGGGTTTGCATAATAATTGTAGTGATCATCATGATAATAATTGCATTTGCATCTCGCATTCGGCTCTTCTGTCCTCCAGACATTTCATCATAACCAATTTCCAAGTATATCGAGCATCTTTTAGTGTATTTTAGTTTGACACAATTTATTGTGTCTCGATTATCGTTATTATTATTTATTGAACTCGCTTTGTTTTGTTCTTTTGTGTTTGACAATCTCTCTTCTTTTTTCATTTGTTTTTGAGCTAAATTTATATGCTTTCGATACAATTTGCACAATGACACGGAAACGAATTCGTTTGTCATCATCAAGTAAGATCTTGAAAGATTGGCACGCTTGTCACCAAACACTCGATACGATACGATTATACTCTACATCTTATATGTACTTTATATATATATATAATATATACCATCCTCATCAAATTCATAATGTGTTTGTGTTTATTATCGTTTGGCGACACTTGCCGAACCTAATCGAACGTGAATGGGCGAATGAACGGGCGTCATTGTGGCGCCAGATTATCTATTCCAAACGATCTATAGAGTGAGTGGCCAATCGGAGGCCGATTATGTTCATTCGCATGTGGAATGTCACATTCATCGTCGCAAATCGTTTTGATTATTATGTCCATGTTTGAGGTGATGTTGTGTCACATCATCACAAGCACTCGCAATCGCCATTTACCAATCAATGGAAAAGCATTGCCATTGCAAACATTTCAGTCTAAAACCGACCAACCAACCAACCAACAAAACGACCAACCAACCAACCGACCAAGCAAGCAAGAAAGCAAGCAAGCAACCGACCAATCTTAATTAGTAATCTAGCATGGCGAATCGTATTCGGGACTCCACTCCCAAAACCTTTTTCTTCTTTCATTCCGTTCTCTTTTACTTGATTTTTTATTTAATAGTTATTTTCCATCAAATGAAATTGATGAGTACGAACGCGAATCGTTCAACACACAATCATCATCGGTGGATATTAAGAGTTTGGATAGGATAGTCGATCTATGCTCGTGCTGCCTTCTTCATCTTATCCTTCTTCGACATTCGTTTCGTTTCATTTTGTTGATTTGCCTTTTTCTTTGGTGACGGAGTGACATCCACTTCGTTTATTCAACATTCGACTACCTTTTCTTGATTCGTATCATCGATGACCGTCCCATTTTACAGCTTAATTTATTATTTCAATTTCAATTAATTACATTCAACAGTGCCTGATTCGTTCGTTCATTTTGTACATTTTCGTTTATTTTGTTGGTTTCTTGTCTCCCATTTGTGTCCATTGATTTGTGTTTTAAGGCTTTGCGTTAAATGTATTCGATAATGTCACATTATACCATTGTACGCCATTTGATTCGATATTTCCCTGTTTTGTCACATTTGGTCGCACTTTACTCACACATATTGTGCAATTTTTGCGTTTCTACACATTTATCAATGATCACCAATCTTAAATGGTATAGCTCGCACACACGTTTCACTATTCGTCATGCCGTTCCGTTCCTTCCTTTCATTCCATTTTTTTCTACTTTTATTTGAACGGGGGTTGTATGTTCATGTGTGTGTGTGTCGCGAACACATTCAAGTCCGGCAGAAATGATGTTGTTTTGGTTGTTCTTGATGATGATGATGATGTTGATGTTCGTCACCCCCTCGAGCGACGATAACTGTCAACTGCAACTGCCATTTGCATCATTCGAGGGTTACCGATCGATCCATTCCACACTAAGTGAATGAGTGTGTGTGTGTGTATGTTGTGCAATTGTGTGTCTACTGGATTAGAGTGCAGTCCATTTTTGCAGTCCATCACTATACTACAAATCTTCTTATACAATCCAACCTTTCTCTCTCCCTCTCACTACCCCTTGATTGTTAATAAGCTTTGTCTTATGGTATTGGGATAATGAGCCCCATTGATTGTATGTGTACGTGTGGAGACCATACAATCTTTTTTTTCTGGTTCATGTCGTGTTTGTTGTATTATTATTATTATTATTCTTCATCATTTGGGCCAAATGTTCAAGGTTTGTTCGGCGGTTGTGCGCAACCAAAGGAAGTAATGAGAGCTCTTGTGCCGTGTATGGTGAACGGAAGGAATAAAAGAAAGAAAAAATGGTTGATTCAATCAATCGATCGATCGATTCGGTTTGTTTATGCTTGTGAGTTTGTTGGTCATTACGTTCAGATTAAGCCGATCTCCTCTAAACCACTGTTCTCTCCTTGCAATCTCTTGGTCACTCACTCAACTTTTCGATTGGCTAATGTTTATGTTATTTTTGGTTTGCCCATTGCCCTCTCCTAGCTCAATCGTTCTTTTCCACTTTATTACTTATAACTATTATTATTATTATTTCGTTGATTAATTCGCGTACATTGCAAAGGCTAATTGATTGTCGCTTTTTTATAAAACCGAAACGATGCTCTTACCATCCATTCTTGACCCTCTTACCCCTCCGTGCAAGTACTCCCTGGCACCGATACGAATGGCGTTGACACTTGTGTTCCAACAGTGATTTTGATCAATGGTACGTTAAACTCTGTTTTCTTTACAACTGTAAAGGTTCCATTTGAGATCTCTGACCTCGGCGATCTTCATCTATTAATAGTTGGAAAGCAATGTGCGCGGGTGTTCGGGTTTGTTCTCTACTCATCGTCGCTGTTATCGAATGCGATCATTTGCCTTCTTTCTTTCTTTCTTTCTTTCTTTCTTTCTTTCTTTACCTACGTTGATCTTCTCTACCTTGGACGTGTTCCCCCATTTAATTAACACACTTGGCAGACGTGAATCCCCAATGATCGTTGATGTGTTGCGCGAGATCGGAAATGACTGATCAAATACTGATGGTCATATCGTAGGTAGAACACACAAGACACGACAGGTGTAGGCTCATTCATTGGTTCGTGTGCAACAACTCAACTCTTTCATTTATACAATGTTGTATGCTACCGCCGTTCGCAATGACAACTGTTTAATCTTAGATTGTACTTGACTCTTTACGATTCTCTCGTCTTTTTTTCTAATAGTATCTTGTCCGTTGCATATTTCAGCACCGGAATTAATCATTCCAACTTGTGTGTGTGCGTGCGGATCATCAAAGTCGATTGTCTTTGGTTCATTTCTTTCAATACACACTATTAGTCTCTTGCTGTCTCTTTCTCTCTCATTTTTGTTCTCTGGAAAGTGTCATTGCCTTTCAGTCTTTCTTTTAATGTTTCGGTGTGGTGGTTCGTCAAAACGTCATCCATTCGGCCCATAATTCACGTCACTGATGTGCGGCAATCCATTTCTCATGGCTTTGTCTCCACTTTCTTGTCTCTCACTTTTTTTGGCCAAGTGAATGGCAGTTTCCCATTAAGCTCGACACCACGGCAGACTCATTCAACAATTCGGAAATTCTTCTCTTTCTCTCTATGTGTGTCGGCTAATCGAATCTATTCCGGTAATGTCTGGTGATGGTTGTGATGGCATAAGACGCTAGTGATTAATTGTGATCTTCTGCATCTGTTATAACGTTGTGTGACTTTGCCGTTTTAATTTTTATTCCAATTGTCTTCTTCTCCTTTCGATAAATTGATCGATTCATCATGGATTTTTGTTCTCGAGCCAACCGAATGCAATGGTGCACGTGGTCAACCTTGAGTGCCATACACAATGGGAGTGGGTGGCGAGATCTATGTGCATCAGTCAACCAGGAGGGTCATACTTTGATTCGATGGGTTGCCACTCTATTGTCTTGGTTATATAGGAAACCAGTGTAGTGCGAGAACAACAACTGAAGCACAATCGTTCAACATCTCACTTCCCGTTCTCGGCCATTGTTCTCCATCACCGATTGTTATGTGTTGGCCCTTCCCTTTAGCTATATATCACAGATCATAGATCGGCATAAATACACTCCCTCCCCAGACTTTCATTTACTATTCGATCCAGAAGTGATTGGCTTGTATCCTCTCTCTCTCTCTCTCTCTCTCTCTCTCTCTCTCCCTTTCTCACTCTGGTCTATCTCCATCACCATCATTACCATTCCCCGATGCGATAAATAAGGTTTTGATTGATCGACGTACTTGGTGCGATAATGATGTGTATATGAGTGTGTGGTTTTATTTACTTACTCCACATTTGAACACACACTCACACATTCTTGAAACTCTATCTTTATGGTCTATTTCAGCGACTTTCAATTCATTGCGAATCTATCATTTTTGTATACAAGTGATTTGGATAAGAAGGTTTCGGTGTTCGTTGCGAACCGTTGCGTGTGTGTGTGTTTCCAGTTTTGTCTTCCTTTCTTTCTAATTTTTTTGGTATCAATTTGCAGTGCCGAATAGCTTTGTCACTGGCACTGTTTCTGTCACAATCGACATTCGTTGGCGTGCTTTGTCTCCCATACTTTGTGCATTTTATATAAGTCTCCTACCCACGCCATCATTCACCATTTCTCTCTCTCTCTCTCTCTCTCTCTCTCTCTCTCTCTCTCTCTCTCTCTCTCTCTCTCTCTCTCTCTCTTTCTGTTGATTGCACCAATTTCGGCCTCCAATAAATCAGTATTCATCATCATCAACATAAGTACAAAATGACTATGGCGTACATCACATTCACTGAAGCACAGGAACATTATCATGATCATCATCAATATCGGCTCACCCAATATGTCTTTTGTGTTCCATACGTTCAAAGGGCGACATATTCGTAGTTTGAAATCAAACACACACATACAAGCAAACAATCTCGAGATCTTGCTAATTTTGTTCACCAATTAGTTCAATAGAATGGAATCGCCTATTTTGTACAAAATGGAAAAGGAAAGAAAGGTTCATCTTTCGCATGATCATCGTCCATTATAATCCATTATTACAACAATCCTACAAGTTCCAATGTAAATGCATTCGATCACTTTGGTGTGTCCACACTGTTACGTCTGAATTGCGAACCCCCATTCGACACAGTTGTGTTGAATGTTGACACGACTAGCTTGTTCGCTCTCTCGCTGACGCCTTACTTTATCTTTGTGTTTCACTTTGTTTTAGGTCGTGGATTGTCCATTTTCATTGACGTACACAGGCACACACAACTTGCCAAGTGATGCCTATTATATCACTCCACATCGAACAGATCGAGCCATATGATAGTATGGGGGACCCACCATTTTGTACATTTTTTTTGGCTCGTTGCTTGTTTCGTTTTTTCCTATCGTTGGTTTGGTGCTTGGTGACAAATGACTGCCCGATCACAAACATGTTTGTTGTATATTGTTGCCTTTGTCAGTTCGAATCTACATCTTTGCATCGTTTCATTTTAGTTCTCTGTCTTTCTGTTTTTCATTCATTCATTTATACGTTCACTATGGTCGATATCAATTCATCCTCGTCATTGTTTTATCATAATCAATGATGCGCCAACTCTCTCTCTCTCTCTCTCTCTCTCTCTCTCTCTCTCTCTCTCTCTCTCTCTCTCTCTCTCTCTCTCTCTCTCTCTCTCTCTCTCTCTCTCTCTCTCTCTCTCTCTCTCTCTCTCTTCCTTTCCGCTCCCTGTTACGCTGAATTGGTGTGGCTGGCTTAGTTTGTTGTTCAATGTTTGACTCGATCTGGTATGTGTGTGCGTTTGGTTGCAACTTGCAATACACACTGCGATAATGGGCAAAATGCATACGATAATCTTTTGTCGTTCTGCCACATTTCTTTCTTTTCATTTTTATATCATTTTATTATTATATTATGCTTGTGCGTTGTGTTCATCCATTCATCTATACAAATGCTATTATTAATATTATTATTATTATTATTTTGATCATTGCCATTTGCAATGTACTCGTCTGTTGTACATAGAAAATCTTATATGTATACGCTCACACATATCAAGACAAAAGCTCAATCACGAGACTCTCGTTCGAATCGGCAACAATCATTCAATTCATTTGCACACGGACAATTAAACATTATCTCTGGTGCGGAGCAACTCTTCCAATCGACATTGATCAGGATGCGGCGATTAGCAAAAGAAGGAGAAAAAATGAATAAAGTTGCGATAACGTTTAGGCAAATCAAATGTGATAAAGTCGGTTCGATCCCATTGTCTCATGATTGGTTTGGTTCAGTTCGTTCATTCAATTGTGGTGCTATATATCTTTGTTTTCTCCAATTTATCATTGTACTTTAGAGGATGCAATCACTGGTACTTTTCGCTCTGTTGCTCTCGTTTGTCTTTATTTTTAGTTCCAACCAGATACCAGGAAAACCATTTTTCTGGGTTTTAGGTTTTGTCTGTGTTGTGCTGCAATGCAGCAATCGTTTCCATCATCATGGTATGGAGACAAAGCGACACGTACAAATGGATACAATTCTCTCTCTCTCTCTCTCTCTCTCTCTCTCTCTCTCTCTCTCTCTCTCTCTCTCTCTCTCTCTCTCTCTCTCTCTCTCTCTCTCTCTCTCTCTCTCTCTCTCGCACAGATGCACACATTTGATCAAATATGTTGAACAATACACAAAAGGAGGCGGTCTAGTAGGTGCGACCTATAGCCAATTGTGTATGACTATAGACTAGTTATGTGTTACTCGTTTATGATGACGATGCTGCTGGGATGCGGACATGCCGGCTTACTGAAGGCACACTGAGAGAGAGAGAGAGAGAGAGAGAGAGAGAGAGAGAGACATTGTAATTAATCACCGCTGCTGGCGATGTGCACAAAGCTGCCCCGTGACAATGCCGAGTGGCTCACTGAGATGCATTTTGGTTGTGGTGGTGGTGTTGTTGTGCACACATTGATTCAGAGAGTGCACAGACTCAACTCGAGCTCAGTTGATGATCGACTGTGGTGATGTTCACAGGGTGATCGCGCACCATTCAACGTCATCTCATCTCTCTCTCTCTCTCTCTCTCTCTCTCTCTCTCTCTCTCTCTCTCTCTCTCTCTCTCTCTCTCTCTCTCTCTCTCACATTCTCGACCGGCATTTGTACTCAACTCTCAACATTCGCTCTCTCTCCCTCTTGATCGAGTTGGCTCGTTTTGTTCACCACATCATAGCATTCGAATCGATTGACTTGTGTCTGTGTCTATGTTCGAGTTCATTGATTCTACAATCAATGACTTTGACTCTTGCTCCCTCTCAATCAATATATTATTCCATTCATTCATTGTATTCTCCATCATCCATTTGTCGGCAGTGTCCTTCAATCAATTTTTTTTTCAGTTCAACCAATTTATGATATGTTGGGCAGCCGTGTGTCATATGATTGTTCAACTGTAAATTTTGTCTCAACTATCTTTAAGTCTTGTGCTTATTATTAAATAGGATAGAATATGTATTCATATATGTATGTATGTTTGGTTGTGTATATCTAAACGTGATTGATTCTCACCTTGTCAATCATCAAGTTCGCAATTTGTTCAGCCTGTCACGCCTCTTTCAACGCGAGCGTTCTTTCATTCATTTTTGCCCTTTATATGGCACCATCACAACTGTTTTCCTCTAGTTTGCCTTCTATGTTCAAGTGATTTAACGAACTTTATGCTAACAATTGTTCCTTTGGTTAATTTACAGGTGTATCCCCAATCTAATAATATGACCACAATGTCACCCTATCAACAATGTCAGTGACAATTGATCTCATCATAATTTCAACAATTATCAACCAACCGGACCTGTCAATCATTAAATCAGTATGTTACCTTTTCTTTATTTCTTTATTTCTTTCTTATATGCATTTCAAATGAATGTTTGTATTGAACCTATGAGTGGTTAATATGACAATTTGACGCCACACCAGCCATCCTCTGGCTTGTTCTTGTGTCAATTAGCCCAATTTAGTGACAACTCGTGTATATAAAAGTGAATGAATGAACGAGCTGATACATTTCCATGAATATTCTATTTTTGTTTGTATTTGTCACACTCTATTCAATTATACACGAATCGACGGTGATTGCATTCTTGTTATCACCACACTGCACCATGGTGCACCATGCAACATTACTATCTCGCTCCCTAGGTCGAATACTACATCGGCAAAGTTTACAATGAGCTTCCATTGTATTTCTTTCGTATACTATTATGATAATCATGACCCGTTGATAGCAATATCGCACCCTCATGCTCAATAGGCGCCTTCGTTGATGATGTCTTCTCTTGAATCTTTTAGGCGTGGTAGTTGATGCTCGTGCCATATATCGCAAAAGAAAACCATTTTTCTTCAAATAGATTTCATTTGATTTTTTTATACTTTTTATAATGATTATGATGATGAACATACATAAATCACAAGTTCCTTTGTGTTACCAATCGTGTACGATTGTTGAGAATCATCAATTCTCTCTCTCTCTCTCTCTCTCTCTCTCTCTCTCTCTCTCTCTCTCTCTCTCTCTCTCTCTCTCTCTCTCTCTCTCTCTCTCTCTCTCTTTTATACATTTCATTGTTTTTGCTGTCGGCTTTTTGCTGTTGTTATGCCTAGAATCTATTTTCGGGTTTCAACTCTTAATCTATTTGGGTAGATTCGTGATCTTGTTCCTTCTTTCATTCTTCTTTTTTCCTCAGTTTTGGTGTGCTCGTGACCGAATCTCCAGATTTATCCCGAAAGTCTTTCTCTCTTACTCTCAATTTGGACAATGTAACTAGACTGTTCCCATAGTTATTGTTTTAATGTGACAAAAACATGTGAGGACACGTGTCGCACACATTCGAAAATTGTCTTCTTTTTTTGTATGTCGTCTTCTATTTCACTCTGTTTTGTAGTCTGTTAATTATTCAAATGACCGATCAAATGAAAGATTTGCTCAATTGTCCGATTATGCAAACCATTTCCTATGGAGGTCTTGGCTGATCATCTTCTACTGTTGTCTAAAACTTGAATATATCAACACTCCAATTGTTGCTAATTGGTAATTACAATTAGGCCAACTCTCGGCCTTGCCTTGCCCTTTCAAAAACAAAAACAAAATTAGCTTCATGTGTTAAGTGTTCTCCATTTAGCCACCTATTACCTACCGATTTGAAGGAGAGAGAGAGAGAGAGAGAGAGAGAGAGAGAGAGAGAGAGAGAGAGAGCTAAAGTTTTAGGCCGCTACCGGGCAAAATGTTGGTGGTGAACCATTTGTGCTTCAATCCAATCAAAGCATTCGAATGTTATATCCCATCCTTTTATATTGTAAATGATCAATGTTCAACATTTTTTCCTTTACTTAAATCAATCATTTAGCTCTACCGCGACCTATCAATTATTGAACAAAATGATGATGATGATGATGATCAACCCTTTTGAGATGGATAAAGTTTATATTTTTCCCTAAAGATTGTTCCCATTTTTTTTTTCTTTATATTTCCATTTGTTTTTGTCTTTTGTTGTTTTTTGGCAACCAATGATGACGTTGATCTACTTTCATACTTAGATGGAAACCACCGTTCTTTACCCTATTCCTTTATATTGATCGGTCTCAATGGGATCAATCGAAAACGATTAGATCGTTTTTATCCTCTGTGTCGATGATGATTGCCATAATCATTGGCTACTGGTTTACCAGACCAGAACAATGACCAAGCCTTTCGCCTTCACACACACACACACACACATACATACGCAGAGAACGTAGATGCACTAAACAACAACAACAACAAATTATCATTCGATTGGTTTGACCTACGGCATATATTGTTGAATAATTCAGATCGTTTGGTTGTTGCTTCAAACTCGAAACGATATCCAATAGTTTGATTGTGTTCCGTCTTTCTTCGTGTTGAGGAGCCATCATTTGCCAATCTTTTCTTGATATTATTCTCAAGTTTAATTAGTAATCAAACTGAATTTTGCTTTTTGCCGATTCTTTTCGTGTTTGTGTGTGTGTGTGTTTTGTATACACCGAAACGTCAATTATTAATGTTTGTGTGCGGTAAGGGTCTGCTTTTATTTTAAAAAGAAAAGAACCACACGCACTCATGTACACAATGTAGAATTCTTCTTTCAATAAATATTTATTAGTTGTTTCATTGTTTGGTCGTGATTGCGAGAGAGAGAGAGAGAGAGAGAGAGAGAGAGAGAGAGAGAGAGAGAGAGAGAGAGAGAGAGAGAGAGAGAGAGAGAATAAGACTCGTTTGTATTGGTTCGTTAGTTGCAATCGGATGTCAGCTTCATCAACGTCATGAATGGTGATTATAAGCGCATTAGCACCCGACTTACCTATGTTTGGATGATGCGGCATCTTTCAAAATCATCGGTTTTGGTACTGTTTGCTCTCAACTCTTTTCGTTTTGTTTTGTTTTTTTCGTTGTTGGATTTTTGGTTCAGTCACACTTTACTTTGAAATATTCGTTAACGAAATAGAATGGTTAGAATGAATCGGTCTGCCAAATTGATTGGATTCGATTGGCGGTTCAATGTCTTATTAGTATTGAAACGAATTGTCTGTGTTTGTTTGTAAGAGTTCACACTTTGTTTGATTGCAGTGTTCGTATTGTCTTTGCATGTCTGTTTTTTTTTGCCAGCGGCATGTTGCCTTTGATTTCGGAACCTTTTCTTGTTTCTATGTTTGTTTGCACGAACTTATCCGTTAATATATTTAGGTTCCCGAATTCTATGAAAGACCACAGTTTTCGATTAATATATTTTTGTACTTGTATATGGCAATATTACCGATTAAAATCCATCAATATTGGACAAACCTGACTCAATCGAACGGAAAGACAGAAAGGGATTATTTTGTCGTTCTCTCTCCTTCTCTCTTTATTTTGGAAATGGGAACATTTAATTAGCCGATTAATTAATTAATCATTTATTTGATATTGATCAACTTTGACTGTAGTACATTTGAACATCAAGTTCAATTGTCTAGGTTCAGTTCGATTGTCGACAATGGCAACGTCTGGGAGAATACCTAACCTTTCTTTCCAATCATTGATTTGTTGATTGAATGTTTTTTGTTGTCCTTTGCATCATCTTCATCTTCATCTTCATCTTCTTCTTCTTCTTTTCCTGTTGAAATGTTCCGATGGGAGACTTGCCTTCGACTTACCATCAATTGGTTACCACACTATATACTTTGAACAATAATAATCCCCGATTGATCATCACGATTGTGTTGTGTCTTCTGTCCAATCTTCAATCTCTTTCAGTTGGCTTTGTCTCTCCACTTGAGAATGACGGGAATTTGAATTGTAAATTGTATGTTCAAGATTCCAAACGTGAACATTTTTTTCTGTTGTTATCCTCTTTTCTGTTTTTGTGTTGTTGGTCCATAAATAATTAATTCTTATGTCATTTTGGTTTGCTTGCCAATTTGTCTTGTCCTACACTCGTAGAAATACTATTATGGCACCCTTGAGCCACACCGAGTGGAGGAATAGCAATCTTTTGATTGGTGATAACTTTATCCCATTGGACGATTCAAAACGTTCATCACTCCATTGTTTTTCCACCAATCTCTCCCCGACGATGATCATGATCGACATGACCAATTGTTGTAGTCTTGTAATGTTTGTTTATTCACGATCACCAATGCTAATTTGGATAGATCTAGTACTTTGTCTTCCGATTGATTGATTTCTCTCCTATCCATTTTGGTTTCCATTTATATTAATATATTTATTATATTATTATTATTATATATATATATATATATATATATATATCCTCTTAACCGGATTCTATACCATAGTCAATGAGTTTTGTGTCTGTTTCTGTTTAATCCTGTTCATATATGTTGGTGAAAAGAATGTCAATAATCCGACAGATGGTTGCGCACGAGTCACTATCTTTCTGTTCATGGATTATCGTCATTGAGCATGTGGCGCCCGGCGTCGAAAAGAACAATTGTTCACTACTCGTGCGTTTGTGTTTGTGATGTTTGTTGAGCGAAAACAAACGAAAGTTAGTTGCAACAAAATGGTCGAATCAGTGATAAGACAAATTGCTCCAAACACGTTGTGTCCACGATCGTCCAAAGTTCGTGAGTAGTCAATGAGTCATCAACTGATAATGGCGCCTGCGACGATGATTGGCAAGAGTGAGAGAGTGGCGACACAACACAATACATCTTATCATCATTAGAGCCTTTGTGTCGTTAGCCAGTTTTTTTTGGTTGTGTGTTCGTGAAGCACCAATCATTACATTCATTTGCCATCATCAAAACGATTGTTTCTTTCATGTGTGACATTCCATTCCATTTCTTCAATGTTTTTTTTGTTGGTCATTTCGTTCATCACGTTCATCAACTTTTGGCTTTTATTTTGTGTGTGTGCGTTTGCTTTTTCAATCTAATCAACGTTTTCATTCTAGAACGATTCCACTTAAAACATCTATTTGAAGTTCTCCTTCATTTCTGGTATCTCCATTTCTAAGTATTTGTTTAATTCTCTCTTTCTTTCTCTTCTATTGCCTTGATTCATTCCTTTCTTTCTTTTTACTTATTATTTTTTGATTATCTTATACTCATCGGTTTTAATGGTCTATTTACCGTTAATAATCGCCACTATTAAGACTTTATGTAGTTGTTTGTGCGAGGGAGAGGATTGTGATGAAACGATAATCACCGAATTAAGATCGTGTTTATTCTATACCATTTCTTTCTTCTTACTTGTCCTTGCCATCCACCCGAAACAACATTTGTTTCGTTCCGTTCTCTCTTTGTTGATTGCAATTTAATTCAATTTGTATCAAGAGCAAACAAATATGAATTTGTGTATATGCTTCTCGTCGACGGGCAAGCCACAAGACCAAATGAGAACACTAAAGATGTAGATTGGTCTCCGCATACACAAACACTAATTGGACTCTCGACACACTAATTTACCTGTCCCATTATAGCCATCGTTTAATGAGTCTTGAACATGCTTCATTCTCTTCATACTATTATTCACTCCCATTTTCTTCCTTAATTTTGTGTTTAATCGCTACAAATTCTCACCAGCTCATTGAGCGAGCCTAATTTCGTGCTTTAGTCAAATTAGCAATTGCCAACCAACCAACCAACCAAAAATGACGATCTCTCTCTCTCTCTCTCTCTCTCTCTCTCTCTCTCTCTCTTCCATACCAAAACCATCATATCATTTGGTTTGGTTCGGTTAAAGCGTATTTCATTTTTCCTTTGGTTTTGTGTTGTTTTTTTAAGTTAAATTCTCCTTTATTCTGGAAAACATTTTCTTCTACATATTTTTTGTTGATTTGTTGTCTCCATACATTACAATCAACATCATCTTTATTCCCATCCCGGTCACAGCGGCAATGTTCACCATCATTAACCATTTTTCCAGTGTTTGCTACAGGAAATTTCTTCTTCTTATTTTATTTGTATTTCAAAACGTTTGGCATTCTACTAACGAATGTCACTATCCCATTGTGATCTGTCTTTTTGCATTGGATCTTTCTATCCTATCATTCTCCCTCGCACACATGTCTCTTAATATAGCCTACGGACCAGCTTGTTTATGCTGTGTCCCGGTTTGTAATTATCCACGATGAGACAATGCACATTCGGAAAGAGACTGACTGAATAAGTATGAGTGAATGAGTGAGTGAGTGAATGAGTGAGTGAGTGAACACAATTATTAGTAAAGAGCTCATATTTCAATATACATATATGAGTAGAGATGAAATGAGACGAACGATGGAGATCGAGAACAGAGGAATATTCTTCTTCCTCCCCTTCTCATACTCTCTGCTACTTCATCTGCTCTCATCATTCAGTCGTTCTTTGGGATTTTTGGTTAGCCTTTTGGTGAACGTCTGTCGTCAGCAGCAATCATCTTGACTGTTTATTGTTTCTCGCCTCCTACTCTCTTGACTCGGTAATTTTTATTATAACCATCTACTCAAAAATGGAGGAAATCGGTTCGGTCTTTTCTCTTCCCCTCTGATTCTTATGGAATCTTCATTTGATGAGAATGTGCATCATCTCATTTTGATTGTGATGATGTACCAATTCTGTGTGGTCGATTAGTTTGTTTTATATTACGTCTCGTTCGCATCGTCGAAACATTGGCGACAATAATGATGACGAGGATGAAGAAGAAGACAACAACTTTCCTTCTCGAATGAATACTTGGTGATGATGATGATGATCCGATTTGATTTGATTTGATTCAAACATTTGTTGATTAGCTCTTCTTCAGTTTCTTTTTTTATCCATCAAATTCGATTGTCATCACTTTAAACATTGATTCATCTCTCTTTCTTCTCAATCCGGTAATTGAGTTATCAGTTTTGTACATCGTTAAGTTCACAATGTTTTCCTATGTCCTAATTTTATTACAGTACTTTAGTACGTCAATGATCGATTCAAATTAGCCCACATTATCATTGATCAAACAATTTTAATGCCCTTTGTTTTCGACACAAATCTAATTATTATTATATAAATATACAAACATATAAAGAGTAGGAGAGAAGAAGCTTATTATCGTTACACTTTGCTTTCTGATTTATTATTCAACTTTGCTTGTTAGCCTTTTTCGACCTTTTCCTATCCTCTTTATTTTTTTACCTGAATTGTTGGGGTGCCATTCAATTGCTGCCCACTAATTATTATCAAACCTATTGTTCGTCTTTTCATTAATCAATTTAGTAATCGCCATCTCGCTCGTTCAGCTACTGTTATTCTCGATAACATGTACAGGTTGCACAATGTTTGATCAAATGCGTAGGTTCCCATCGAGAAGAAGGCAAAGTCGAGCTGCTAAACCATTGCCGGTTTGTTCCTTTTAGTTACATTTCAACCATTTTCAGCCCAATGACGGACGACGTTCATTCATTTGCTTCATTTGCTTTCTCGTTTGATGCCTAAAATTGGTTTGCACTAATGACGAACTGTGTGTGTGTTTTAAATGTGTGGGCTTCCCTTCCATTCCATTTGAAGTTTGACATTACGAATCAATCCTTCTTCTCTTTAAATCTAAATGAAAAAAGTTCATCACCCAAACAAAAGTACAAAAAAGTGAAGCAGCTACCTGTGTTGTATGTATTGGACACAATTGTAACCAAGAGAATATCAATCATCGTTTGTTTGCCATCATGGTCGATTGTTTTGTTGAACACAACCGACAATGTCCTCCAGCCAATCATGCTCAATTGTTGTATCTGTATGTGTGTTTGGTGTTCGCATTGCATCGCATCAACATTGACCAATCCAGTTAATCCCATTGATCAGTAACAACGAAATAGTTGTATCAGTCAGGGATGTTTGTGTGTGTTCGCATTATACGCTTGTATAGTCCATTTTCGACTCTTGAACATAATTGCCATCTACTCTCTCTCTCTCTCTCTCTCTCTCTCTCTCTCTCTCTCTCTCTCTCTCTCTCTCTCTCTCTCTCTCTCTCTCTCTCTCTCTCTCTCTCTCTCTCTCTCTCTCTCTCTCTCTCTCTACGTTTGGCATCCATTGTCGTCCATAATTTGTCGATAATTTGAATTTATCATCGACATGAACCATCAGCCAAAAACTGTCCGCCTGTCCCGAACAGTAGACGACTGAAACACATACGGGGGCAATGAGGAGACATGCTAATTGTTCATCAGGATTGGTTCGGTAATATGAACCACACAATTGAAGGCTCGAGGGTAAAATTTGCCTTATGTTCGTCATCTACATCGACATCGTCGTCTTGGTTGTTGTCGGTGGTGATGTTGCTGCTGTTGCTGCTGCTGGTGGTGTCTCAATCTATTAGAACGGGTCATTATCGAATGGTCGTTCATTACTGACGGCCGTTGACTACCTGAATGTTCATTTGGGTGTCCACTAACATTGTCGACCAATTTTTGTTTTATATCTTTGATCGACAACAATGCGCCCTTGCACCTGATTGCCCATTCGATTCTTTTCTCTACTAATAATACTATCTATCTATATGTTTGGACAATTAACCCCAGAGGTTGCAATTATAGACAAGGGAGAGAGGGTTTCGGTTGTTTGCCCCGTTTCCACAATAGATTAGCATCGGACGAACATTAAGCATGTCGAAGTAGTCGATTTATTATTAATAGCCATTGGATGATAATACAATTGTGTATATATATATGTGTGTGTGTGAGAGAGAGAGAGAGAGAGAGAGAGAGAGAGAGAGAGAGAGAGAGAGAGAGAGAGAGAGAGAGAGAGAGAGAGGTTTCAATCTTTTATCGTTCATTCTCCTCTAAATCATTGTTTCCCAATTTTCTTTTCCTCATCATCTTTATTCACAATGATTATGATGATGGTCTGAAATCTATTCTACGGTCAATTGTTGTTGTTGTTGTTATTAGATGTGCATCGACATCACTATTACACCGTCGATCGATCCTAATTATGATGATGATCACCATCAATTTATTGTTGTCTTTGATCGAATGTTAAGAAAACGTTATTACTTTATTTGTGTGACAATCAAACCATTTGTCACATTTTTGCTTTGAGTTTGGCCATTGTCATTTTGATCATTCGTTCATTTGCCTGTTTGTTTGCCAATGTTTGAGTGCAATGTAATTCCTCATACTCAAGTCGGTGACCCCACGTTGTGATCGAGTTTCGATGCAAATTGTCTTTGAATTAGATTACGATTGTGTGTGTGTGTGTGTGTGTGTTGGGGGAGGCAAACAGTACACACATACACAATGGCCAAACCTATCACTGTTGGCGATAAATTATTGCACCGTAATTTGTTCAGTCTAGTTCAGTTTAGCCTCAGATTTGCGTGTACTCTCCAACTCAAATGGGCCACATTATATATAAACCTATGGTTTCGATTGGGATAAATTGGAATCATTTTAATTTGTCCCTTTTTTATATATACTTGACGACTCATTTATCTCTCGACCGATAGATCGGCCGACTTATGTTCTTTGACTAATCTTGTCCGATTTTTGTTTTTTCCTTTACTTATAATGAACGTATCCCATTGATTGTGCAATTGTTGGTTTCTTCTTTGGTTCGGGTTTATCATTATCCTCTTCCACTTTTTTATCTGGCTTTGCGTACTTTGTTAGACTAGATTTATTACTGATCCCGAATCGGACGAACCACCAATGAAGATGTGGAAAAAGAAGTGCAGATTAACCACCATTCACTTAAAATGGTGAACTATAAATCTATATATTTTCTAAGTGAGATCAAACCTCCTTTTTTTCATTCCTCTCTGCAATTATCTGCAACTTGGTTCCATAATCTGACCACTATTTATTGCCACATCTTTATCAGCAGGGATCGACATTGTTGCACAAATTTTGCCAGTGCCTGTGAAATGTATGTATCAGCAATTGAGCAATGATTTTGTTTATTGTTCGTTGCATTTACCTAAGATATGACGATTCTTATGTGTATCGTTAAATCACTCTTATTTCAATGAGCTTCTCTCATGATTGTTTCACACAAGGATATGGTCGAGTCGAAACAAAGATGACAAAGTCGCAAATTACCACGTTATTTATGGAATACAAATAGTTTGCCATCTTTTAGTTTGTCCCCCACCTATTCACTGTACTCGAAGAATGTCGATTATTGAATTCAAGTTTTGTGAACATTACCACACTTGATCTTTGTTTGAACATTACCATAATTTACAGATGACAGTGGCTGAATGGCGATCGATTTCAGCCTCCCTATCAATTTACGACCCATCAATTTGTTCTAATTTGCTAATTGACCTTTCCATGTGGCCCAATCTTTCCATTCATCTCGCTACCGTTGGTTAGCAACGATATTAGCCACTTTGTTGCCAATTTGTACGCTTCGGGGGCCACTTGTGGTCAACATACGTTTGTGGGCACATCCCAACCAATTTGGCAGGACGCGAGAGATTGTTGCACTTCTTTTCACGCTTTTCATCCATTTTGTTGTTGTTTTCTTGTTCGCATCGCATCGCATATACTCGAATCGAGTGGTGCAAGTGAATCAATGAACGAATGTATTATTCCATCCAATAGATTGCTAATTGGCACTGTCTCATTGATTACCATTTTTTGCTGTTGTTGTTGTATTTATGGTCGTCTCCCTGCATGAGTCGTTTTAATCGACACTGATTGGTTCGATGGCCATCGTTTCACGTATTCATTGCCTTCCTTCTTCATGTTTATATTTTTATTCAAGCAATCCATTGCCATCATGGATGCCATTGTCTACTTTTGATTGGTGGATGGAAAGCGCAATTTGAACATTACGCAAAAGAAAGATGAAATGAATGTTGAAGAACGGAGTGTGGAGCAAAAACGAAAGCTTGTTTATTGATATACACACAAGTTACTTTAAACAAAAGTTAATTGTAAATGGTAGTAGTTGGTTAATTGATTAGCTAATCAATTGGTACTTGAATCATTGGCCGATTGTTAATTGTTTTACGTTGTCCAGTTGTGTTGTACTACATGTTTAGAGGAAAAGTGAAAAATCATGGCCAGTTGTATGAGAGGGGAGACGTGGTTGAGAATCTTAGGTTGAGGCACGGTAACTCATAAATTAGGCTCATCATTTGAGAACATACACAACCATCAATATGACCCATTCGATTCGGAGCTTTGTTTTCCTCTCGATTTTTTTTTGTTTTAGCCTGTTGTTGTTGTTGCTCATTAATTACAATCTTCAGACTATGGCAAAGGCCGAAATTGGCAAAAGATGGATGCATATATGGTGATAGTAGTCTTTTGGTGGTCGTTGAGAAAGAGAGGGAGAGAGCGACAGTTCGTGATCGTCATAGCAATGTCACCAGGATTGTTTAAACTGAATTTAGACAAGCAAAGGAAAAGAGACCACCGCAGTTGATCCAACTGCTACTGTCTGTTTGATGATTTCAATCTGACGCCTGTCGTCTTTGTGTGGTTCATTTCCAGTAATTGTTCACTCTAATTAGTCTCGTCGCACTTTGTGACTTTTTGTCCGCTTGTCGTCGATCTCTTTTTTTTTTTTTGGTGAAGCCATCGTCTTTCGATGATACTAACTAACAACTATATGGTGTGCTTGATGTCCTTATGTGCATACTTATTTATGGAAACCGCATTTAGTTTAGATCACAAATGATATTGCATATAAAATTGGGATTTTTTTTTGGTCCGAATGTTTAAAACAAATGTTTAAGATATTTGATTTCCTTGTTAGCTAAAGTGCCAATTGATATGTTTGTGTATTATACACCTGTCTTTTTACAAAATATATTTCTCGATACAAATTGAATCAATGTTTTGTTTCTTTCTTGTTATAATAACCAAATGTTTGTATAGGATGATGATTATGTGCGGATGTTAACTTATCAATATTCAAGGTCTTTGATTTTGTTTCATCTTCTCTTTTTCTCTTTGCGTACATGTGTTCTTGTTTAATTTGATGCTAATTATTTTCTTTGTTTTTTTCTCTTTCATTCTATTCCACTTCAATGATCAATAGATTCATCAGTAATTGTGTTTGTATTTGCCAAACGATCCAACAGATAAGTGCAAAGAAAAAAAACGCACAAGACAAAGCAAAAACAACTCGACCGTCGATTGGAACGACTGAATGAACAATTGGTATGAACATTCAGCCATCGCCATCGGTTTTGTTGTCGAACCATTTCTTGGCCGAACATAATCATCTATTGTACCATCATCGACAATCATCCCATAATCCATTTGACCGTACAACTATTACAACAACATCGAATGGGATGGCATTAGCCGCCAACATGGCACTATCATCCAGTTCAGCTATTGGTACAGGTGAGATTGGTGATGATTCGTGTTCATCAGACACCGAACCAATCATAAATACTTCACTTGCTGCCAATATAACAGCTACTACCACAATGACGACAACGTCATCTTCTCATGGTGTTGGTAAACATTATCCAATTGGTTCTAGAACAACAATTCATCCCAACAATGATAATAATGATGGAGATGACGAAGAAGACGAAGATCACGATGAGAATGAACCAAATCGATTCCACAATCGTCGTTCAAGAAGCGATGACGATGATGATGAGGTAGAAGATGAAGATGAAATCGATGGTGATGATGATGGTGGTGGTGGTGATGGTGACGACGACGACGATGACGACGACAATGATGTGGATGAAATAGATGAAGATGATCGCCAACCACATTCAGAAGAGATCGGAGACGATTATGAAGATGAAGACGTTGACAATCATGACCATCATCGAGGAAAGACGATCAAATCGTTGAAAAATGTTCGATCTATAAAACGATTCCGATCAGATTCTAGTGGGATTCCTTTGGCCAAAGACGATCTCAACAATGTGGCTCATTCGCGACATCGTAAAGTGAATAATGGTGGACAAACGAACCAAGTTCACGGCACAAATCCGATTGGTAGTCGGCGCAATCGGGATCATCATTCACATCAACAACAGCAACAGAAACAATCTCATTCAAATCGTGGACATATGAAACGTTCGACAATGGATGAGGTGTTGAAACGTTTGAATAAGGCAAACCATCATTATCAAACCAATACCAATGATATGGAGCAACGTTCAAGTCCAAAGCAAACAATAAAGATGAACGGAAATAATATGAATCTGAACAACAATAGTGTCAAATCTCCAATCAACGATCAATTAATGATCGATGGATTTCCATTTGATCTTGCCAAATTAGCCGCTGGTGCTGGTGGTGTGGTCGGCGGTGGCGGTGGCATCGGGGGCGTTGGTGGAAACAATATTGAAGATGCTGAACAACAGTTGACCTCATTGATCGACCAATTGCAGATGGTACGGCAGAAATTGGTTGCCCAACAAACGGTATGTTTTTTACATTGTTTCACCTTTTATAGGCAATCATTATTATCATCATCGGTGCCATGTTTGATCATTCTATTCTCTGTTCTCTGTTAGCAAACCATATCTTTCTAAAATGGTCTATTACCGATCGGGCAGGCGGACGGGCGTCTCACATCTCTATTGTGTTTTGCCCATTTCCCAGTGCAAACTAGTTTGTTGCAATGAGGCGACTGACGCCAACTACATGTTGTAACTATATAGACACAAATACACAATAGCAAATGTACAATCTCATTCTCCTTTCTTCTTTATTGGCATAACACAATGGGAACTACTATTGTATTTTGGCGTGTGCGTTCGTGCGTGCTTGCTGGCTTGCTTGCATGTGTGTATCCTCCGCATCCTCAACTCGGTGACGCCTCATTCGGCCTAAAGCTATAAACAGACGCCAACTTTGATGACGGCATTTGTACTGTATGATGACGGCATCTGGAGCAAATAGACCAAAACCAAGTCCAGAAGTGTCATTGCCTTGTGTGTTGTGTTGTGTGTGATGTGAAGAGTGGCCAAATATAACCATGAACAGCACGAACCATTTTTTGTGTGAGTGTATTAGTTCTCGTTCGTATTAGTCTTTGCCAGTATTGTCTTATGATTGATACGCGATCGCGCCCGACCAAAAAAGAAAAATCGGCGACACCAAGCCCATCAACACGATCATAGACCAACTTGAAAGGGATCAAACTGTTTTACTCTTCTTACTTATTTTATGTTGCCTCTTTGCAGTTGATCAGGGTTAAGCCTGTCTCAATTCGTTCGGAGAGTCTTTTCTTCGTTCTTGTGCTATCGATGCCGAGACAAGCCGATTTTGTTCTTTGCTTCTTTCTTTTCTTACTGTATGATTCCAAATCGATACTTTTTTAAACATTAGTCTTTGTATGTGCGTGCTTGGCAGTGAGTGTCAATCAATAGTAGAATGATTGCTTAGTAGCTTCAGATTCGGCAACTTTGTCGACGGCGACGACGACAAAGTAGACTTTGATCTTTTGCTTCACTTGAACTCGAACGATTGTACTTTTCACTATTTTTTCCTTCTCTTCTGTCTTTCATTTTGGGTTTGTTTATTGGTACAGAGGGCAAGACTTGACGTTCGTTTTTGTCATTGTGTACGATATCCGGCAATGATTGCCAATTTGTCAGACAAATAGTGTTTCTTGAATCGATTGGTCCGTTTGAACGATGAACAAAAACCAAAAGAATCCGCCTTCTCACCTTGCTTAGGAAACATTTATTCTCGCTTTGTGGTTGTGTCATCATCATATAGATCTCATCATCAACCTCAGTTTCTTCTCGGTCGTATGATTGATATGATTTTAGCAAAACTTGGCTCACAAAACAGAAATACACTTTGAATGGTGATAAATCTCTTGACACCAAACTGGAAAGAAAGGAAGAAAAATGCCGTTCATTTTATGGTATTGTCAAGTGTGCTTTGTGTTGTATTATTGGGTTTGGACAACTTTTCTTTTGGCAAACTGGTATCGCCTATGCCATCCATCTAAAATGGGTTCTATTCTTTAATTTGTTTCCCTTGTGGTGCGCAATTGAAACAATCTTTGAAAACGGAATCTCATTTCTTTCCTGTGCCGCCTTCATATCATTTCCCATATGCAAGTGAAGCATAAATTATGGCACATCACAATTCTTAGCCACAATTTTAACGAATTGCCATTCCCATTGTGTCGTTCCCTATTTGTCAGTGAGCCGCTATCTCATTATCTTTCTCGTCGTTTTGTTGTTCGCAATTGGCTACAATTTGGTGCCATCACCAGTTGGTTGCCAATGTGTGTTCAACATGAAACTTGGTTGTCTCGTTGCCATTGGATGCTTGGATGGATGGATTTTATTTTTAGTGTACTTGACGATTTATGATCTTTTTGCTCTCTCTCTCTCTCTCTCTCTCTCTCTCTCTCTCTCTCTCTCTCTCTCTCTTTCATTTTATTCATTCTTACTCATTAGTGGTCTCCTGGTAATTGATACTTGGTTTAACTTGAATTGACTTGGTTTGTTGCGAGAAGGGGAAAATGCGATCCTATGAGACGCGAATCTATGTTTCCTATCGATCGTCACACCAATTCCTTTCGAACACACAAAATAAAATTTAGATGCAAACGCCCCTCTAATCTTTCATTTATCTAGTGTGAACATACTTCTGCCAAAGAACAAAAGGAAGATATTTTGGAACAGCAAAAGATCACCGATTTACAGGTAACTGGTATCATTTGTTTGTATAGTTTGCATTTGTAATAATTTTTTTCTTTGGTTTTGTAGCAACAAATCAACAGTCATTACTTGTCGGCTGCTCGAACATTACCAAATTTTTGTCCAGCAGCAATGGCAGCTGCATCGTTACAACCGGCCGCACATTTGATGTTGTTGAATGGATTCTCGCCGTTCATCAACAATCAATCGGCATTGATCAATGGCAATTCAATCTCAAATCAATCGCCAAACAATCCATTAGCAGCAGTAGCAGCTGCTGCCGCAGCGGCTGCCGCTGTTTCAGCTCAACAGCAGCAACAATCAAATAACAATCAACCAGGACCAAATAGTTTGGTTTTTTCCGGTGGACGAGATACAATTTCGCACAATCAATCGACGCCAACGTCACTCAGTCCGGTCAGTGGACATTCTCACCACAATGGACAGACGATGTTAAAAGATGAACCGAATCCAGAACCGGTAACCAATGCTCCGTTAAATTTAAGTAAACCAAAATCGTTGACACACCGTTCGGCAACATCAGAACATTCAACATCTAGGCCAGGTAAACTATTGTTTTGTTTCGATATTTTTCAATATTCTAACAATCGGTTTGATTTGATTTAAACAGAGAAACGTCATTCAAATTCACCATATCGATCATCACTTACCTCTCCGCCGTTGTCGATCAATCGATCTTCACCGACAGGAAATGTTCATGATCTGCAATCGTCGCTACCTCAAACAAATGACCAACAACAACAACAGCAAGCATCGTTACAGGCATTCTTGGCCGATAACTATTGGAACACGTTGGCCAATCTATCTGGAAATAATGGCGGCGGCGTTGGCGGTAATAGCCAATCGGGTCAAACGAATCATCCATTCATTTCAAATTCATCGTCAATTAGTCCATCATCGATGCTTTCACCAAATACGTCGGCTGCACATAACATGTTTGCACAACATTTACGAGATAAATGTTTACCTAACCTGATCGGTTCACCACATTCGTTTGTTAGTTCATTACCGTTTCATGCCGGTTCGATGGAATCATTGTTTGCCAATTCTCTTCAATCGGCTGCGGCGGCAGCGGCAGCAGCTGCCGCTGCATCATCGGGCGTTTTACCATCGAACACAACATTTAACGATGCCCTGAACAACCTTTATCTACCATCCGGTAACGGTCCGATCAATTCTGATCAATGTACGAAAGGACATGAAACGTCAAATACGAATCGAACGTCGAAGAGTAAGGTTGACCACAACTCATCGACGTCGACATCATCGATTGCATTCAGCGGAATGCAATCGAATAATAATAATAATAATAATAATAACAATAACAGCAACAACAATAATAATAATAATATTGGTTCTGGTCACGGTAACCATCATCATCATCATCATCATCATCATGGTACATCGAAGACGAACACATCCACAACGCACAATTCATCAGTCAACCACAATAATAATAATAATAATAATAATAATAACAACAACAACAACAATAATAATAACGGTGGTGGTAACAGTGCAAACAACACTAAAGTTGAATCAATCGTTACTTGTCAAAGTATGTATAATGTTTTAATTCATTTACATCAAATACTAATGTCCTTAACGTAGGCAAACTTCTTGGTGCAAAGATCATTCGACAAGTGAAGAAGGATAACGATGGTAAGCCGCACGTTAAACGTCCAATGAATGCATTCATGGTGTGGGCCAAAGATGAACGGCGAAAGATTTTGAAAGCATGTCCCGACATGCACAATTCCAATATCTCAAAGATACTTGGTATGTACACTTTACAATTTAAGAAGCGTTATGATTTAATTCATCCGGTTGATCTATTCAATGATAGGTGCACGATGGAAGGCAATGAGCAATTCGGAGAAGCAACCATATTATGAGGAACAATCACGCCTATCAAAGGTACACATGGAACAGCATCCCGATTATCGGTATAGGCCTCGACCAAAGCGAACATGTATAGTAGATGGAAAAAAGTTACGAATCTCAGAATACAAACAGTTGATGAAAAGTCGTCGACAGGAGATGCGCAACCTATGGTAAATGATTGTCAATATTGGTTATATAAATGCTAACAAACAAATCTAATTTATAGGTACAAAGAAGGAAGTGAACCATCGGACATGGGGCCAAATTCTTTAATGTCCGGGCTTGATTCGAGTGCCGTAGCAACTGCCGCCGCTGTGATGGGCTTTCTTGGCGATCCTGCCAATGCAACGTTCCAATCGGATAGTTACAATTCTGACACGTCTAGCAATTTGGGACGAGACGAAGATTTTGATCTCGATTCTGAATCGGCACGATCCAATTCACCCAACAATTCCACGATTGGTGGCCAATCGGCATTAGAAAGTTTTGACGATTAAACGGTGAACAATATGGAATCCAAGATCGAATTCGATCGAATCTCTGGTCCAATAAATTAAAACATATCTAACCTTGCATGAAATTTTGGCCATTGACTACACTGCATCAATTGAAGCACATTCAAGTTCAAATATTCTTTTGAATCGATGAGCTTATACCGTTTATCATCATTCACCCATTCTCAATTTTAAACAAATGTTCTCATCTACAACCAACCAATTTTATAATGCAATCGACCGCCATCATAGTGACATCATAGTGATAAATATATATCTCTTCATCATCATTATCATCAGCAGCATTTATGCATTTCACATCTTGTGGCTGTAGTTGAATTGACAAACCATGCCAGCATCATCATCATCATCATCATCATCATCATCATCATCATCATCATCATCATCTATAATCATTTTAAAAATCATTCAACAATTGGAACTATTTCTTTTCCTATTTATTATCATGCCAACAATTATTCTATTCACCACCATTATTTATAAAATACAGTTCATCTTTTTTGTGGTACAAATTCATTGTCGAATGGAATATGTTTCCAATCTGGACTTATATATTTGCATGACCGTTTGCATGTGTTTGTACCATCAACAATTTCTTATATTCTGATATATCCCAATGATAGTTCATTTATTAATTTATGGTTTTACAATAATTTCAATTTTAATGTTTGCGAATGCATCAATCCACACACACACACGCACACACAAACATAGTACATGTTACTTAGTCTTTCTTCTTAAAACATTTTGTAATATATTGCTACACGTAACCTACACAAACACGAAATAATTTGTTACTAATCATAACGAATTATTCAATTGACGTACATCAAAACTCAAACGGACCTTCGATTGTTGTCTATTCAATTCGTGATTAAATTCACACACACATACACACACACAGAGACACACGCACACACTATTATCATTTTACTCTATCATCTGAACATCTGTCTTGTTTGAAATTCTTTTTTATATTATCAAAGTATATATATAATAGATAAATCGTGCAATGAACAATTTCACTATGAGAACATCAATTTTCTGTTTCCCTAGATGGCGTTTGCTATGGCGCCCTCACTTACTCCAAGTTTCCTTATCATAGTTTGTACAATTTGAGTCATTGTATTATCGATAATGGCTGGTCAAATAGGCTTTTGTTGCGAATATAACCAGTAACAATGGGTGCCATTATTCATTTTTGTGTTTGTATTTCAGCGTGTACATTGCGATCGGGTGAATCCCGGGAACAGAAAATTATCACGAGATCATCAATGAAAAGAATCGAATTGCTGCTACATTCGGTAATAAAAATTGATCTACCACGTACACCAATTTCATTTGTGCCTGCATATAATACATTGGCTATATTGATCTACCAGTTATGATCGTCACGATTGTGGCGTCACAAGTCAAGTCAAATCTAAAACAACCTAAACCAACTTGCACGCTTCACCAACTTTACATTTTGTGTGTGTTCCGATTACTATGGATTTCTTCTTTTTCTTCTTCTTCTTGTTCATCATCATCGTCATTGTTATACGAAGTGACAAGACGGGACACATTTATGACTTGAAACGTTTTGACCAATGTTCATGCTATTCCATCCGTGTTATCGTTTTTTAGTCGACTTGAGAGTTTTTATTTATGTTTAGCATGGGAATCGTCCGACCGGTCTTTTCTGTCCTATCCTATCCTATCCTGTCCTGTACTGTCCTGGTCTGGATTGTCCAGTGTTTGCTGGCTCGTTTGATACGTATTTTTCTTTATTTATATATATATATTATTATAACCGGTCATTGAATTTGAACAATTTGTTGCTAGCGTACTTTTCTCACTCATCTATATTTTTTCCCTTTTAGATGTTCATCATCCATGAACAAATATAATAGAGAGATGATGAAGAATTGATTGATCTATGCTTAGTTGTATGTATTGGTTGATATTATTAAACACATTCAATGCACCGACCATTTGAGTTACAAACTATCATTGCAACCAAACTATAGATATAAATATCCAATTCCACCGGTATCAATGGATCGGATTCATTGTCGCCACTGATGACCCAAATCTATTTCCATTTTTCTCATGATATTGTTTGGATTTTGTACTCGTCCTCCCTCCCCTCGTAGTCGGCGTCGTTGCCGTCAGGACTAATTGTCCTCCTTCTCTCATATTCATTATGATGATTATTATCGAGCATTTAGTTTTACTTAATTTAACTGATACACTCAAACGAAATGATTATATAGATAGGCTAGAAATGAAAGAGAGTGAGTGAGGTCATGGAGATCAAGGGGGTTAACTAATAATTAATATAGATTATTATTATTGTTAGTATAAATATATCTGTCTCGACTTTTGGTATGTATTAATGTATGAAAAAATATAAATCTCCTATGTATAATTGTTTTTTGTTTTGTCTCCCTCCGTTTGCATGATAGCCCCAATTTGCTTTTGTCTTTTTGTTTTTACTTTCTTCACTTGTCACCATATCTCTTATCATCCAAGCTTGATGATATCGTTTGTGTGTTATAATTTCACTCAATGTTTTATTACCGATACATTCCAATGTTGGGTGCAACTCGTGTGAGTGTTTTAGTTTCGTTCTAATGTGTCAATCGACCGAGAGAGAGAGAGAGAGAGAGAGAGAGAGAGAGAGAGGCAACAAATGCAATCTCGTTCCAATGACATGATCCAAATGATCGTTCCAACGATTCAAGCTGATATAGTCTGCACATTACCTCCAATCTTGTATTATCAGCCACTCTATCTCCGATCTAGTTGCCTAGTCATCTGGACAGCAGCCGCATTTTCACATTTGCACCGACATCGACACATCTGGCTATTGTTCATCACGCCGATTTTTTCTTCTGTTCAGACTAGACAAAAACTAAAGATCTCAACCACAAAAGGGTTGTGGTGCTTGTGACGTTTACTAACAACAATTGCCATCACCACCACTTGTTGTATGCTGTTGGCAACTCATTCGTTATTAGTTATTACCCATCACGATGTTTTTCTTTTGGTTGATGTGGAAGATGCCAACCAGTTTGCGACCTTCTCATTGCTTTTACATAAACTTGGGAATATGTTCTCTGATGGTAATGTGAAAAGGTCTCTGTTTCCATTTTGATTGGAATTTTCTTCATTTCTCAATTGATAGTAATGAATCTGTTAGGTTAATTGGAATACAAGCTGACGCAGATGGTCTGGACTAATTGCATCTGGTTTATCAACAGAGGCACACGTGTCCGTTGCCTATGTTGACATATGGCTGGCTGGCTATAAGAGTTTCGAGGTCATTGGTTAAACATCCGTTTCCCATTATGGTTTAGTGTGTGTTGCATTGCAATTCTATTGAATCGATTTTGATTAACTCTTCTCTCTCTCTCCCATTGATGATCGACGGCAACAATCATTGAACGGACATAACCGAATAATCAACAGATGAGATGATGGGATCGTTTGGCAATCCACTTCCCACCGTTGTACACTACATTATTTTCCTTCCCTTCCTCTCGCATCGCTGACATCCAAAGTTCAAACATCCCGTCCCCCTCTCGTTCATACATTGACCAAACTTGGATTTAAAGTTGATCTTCAATCGTCAATCAGCCTTCCGTTACTGTGTATAAAGTGGGCGACGATTGTAGTAACACTTTCACCTCTTTCGTTCATTTGTAGGTGGTGGCGATGGTGGCGGCCGATTGACCATCATTGACTCACAAATGTGACAGTTTTTTTAGTTCAAATCTCCATAAACATGCAAAGGTATCCAACATAATTATGCGCGTCAAAGATTACCTGAATCAAATCACCTAGACATACATTTACGCGTGTCTACATTAAAAATAGGTATCGAAACGATATTAGAGCGAGCGAGCGACCGGCAAACAAAGAACATGTATGCTTAAATTATTATTGAATTTGTTTATTGGTTTGAGATGATGATGATGATGATGATGATGAAAAGGCCGAACATGTGCCGGCACCAAACCAATAAATATTGTCTCGCACGAACACTGAACTGAGAACAAAAGTCAAGACAAATGCTAAACCAATAATAGGCAATCACCATAAATCGGTCGTGAATCGAAGCGTGAAAGCGTTCTAATTATATCGTCGTCGTTCTGATTGGAAACCAATTCATCAATTTGAGCCAACAACATCGTCACTAATCGTGAAATAGATTTGCTAACCTTAATCCACCATAATCATTGACGCCCAATGCTGACTGATCGGACATTGCAATTTGTGTATGCGTGCGTGCGTGCGTGCGTGCGTCCGCATCTCTATTCATTCTCTTGTTTCAATTTGAAATAATATCCATCTATATGTTGCCGATACATTGCGCACCTATGGTGTAATTGGTCGGTCGACCAGCATTGTACATCAGAAGTTAAAGTGAATGGAAAACACTTGAATCAATGAATGTGTGTGTGTGTGTGTGTGTGCGCGCCAAATTAGGGAGCAATACACGTTTCGGGCCGTGTTCGTGAATCATCCTTTTGGACGATCAACATCGACAACGACGATATTAAACATGGACATGATCCCCCTCACAATCAATGGTCGCCGTGAATCTTTCCGAATCAAGATAGGGCAATGATGAAAGAACGAGGGAAACGGCAAAAGGGGCGCTGGCGTTGGTAATGCTGGCACTCCGGCATATCGAGTAATCAAAGCCGTACACATGTACAATGGCAATGAGATAGCAAGCAATTGGGAGAGAGAGAGAGAGAGAGAGAGAGAGAGAGAGAGAGAGAGACGACGAGGGAAAACAACCACTGCCGTCGTCGGCGACACCGTGCTCGCCATTCATCGCTCCAATGGAGTGGCCAAGTGTTCGCCGAAATGTCCAAATATGGCAATCGTTGCCGTTCGGTACCATCCCATTCGCCTGTTTTGGGACGTTCCTCACCATTCGACGGGGCCGGTTTCGATCAACTTTAACGCATCCGGGGGAGCGATACATTCCACTTTCCAGTCAGTGGCAACCACCGACAACCACCGGCTGAACAATGTGCTGAATGTATGGAGGATGAATAGGCATCGGAACATAGATCGGTCAACAACAGCAACGATTACTACTACTACTACCACCACCATCAGGCTATTATTGAACGAAGAGACAGCTGGGGGGAATCGACGATTGAAAAATCGCTTCATCTCAACTGACAAACCAATACACCTTGAGAGTGAATGTGAGTTCTCTGACGGGGGACGTAAACCATCTATCCAACAAACCAACCAACCAACCAGCCAGCCAGCCAGCCAGCCAACCATCCATCTAACGAACGAACGACACTAATAAAAGCAAGCCGGTTTGTTCCAATCGTGCTTACGCTACTGTCCGATCAACATCAAACGGTCGCTTTCTCATTTTCCTGTGTTCCTGTGTGCATCTGTGTGTTTATATATCATCAATCTAGTGCCACGACCCATTCCATAACAACGTTCTTTGATCGATCAAACCTTACTATTTTCACTTTTTATTTTTTACAAAAAGGTAAGTTGAAACCAGAACATCCACAAATTGCTAACAATTCAATCGATCGTTCGGTTGACCTTGGCCCACCTTTGTCAATCGCCGATTAATGAACACTCGAATCGACATCGATCGTAATACATTTCGTCATCTTTGTTAAATGATTACGATTTGAGTGTTTATCACAATTTAACTTTCGTCTATTATCGTAATCATCATCGTCATCAATTAATACCTTTTTCGCCACCGTCTACAGATATATATTAACCACCGCCAATCAAAATGTGTGACGAAGACGTTGCCGCATTGGTCATCGACAATGGTTCCGGTATGTGCAAGGCCGGTTTCGCCGGTGATGATGCTCCACGAGCTGTGTTCCCATCGATCGTCGGACGCCCACGTCATCAAGTAAGTCGTTGATATTATTATATTATAATTGAATTGAATGTAATCGATTCTATTCTAGGGCGTCATGGTTGGTATGGGCCAAAAGGATTCGTACGTTGGCGATGAGGCTCAATCGAAACGAGGTATCCTTACCTTGAAGTATCCAATCGAGCACGGTATTGTTACCAATTGGGATGACATGGAAAAGATCTGGCATCATACCTTTTACAATGAATTGCGTGTCGCACCGGAAGAACATCCCGTTTTGTTGACCGAAGCACCACTCAACCCAAAAGCTAACCGAGAAAAGATGACCCAAATCATGTTTGAGACATTCAATACTCCGGCTATGTATGTTGCCATTCAAGCGGTGTTGTCATTATATGCTTCCGGTCGTACCACTGGTATTGTACTCGATTCCGGTGATGGTGTTTCGCACACGGTGCCAATCTATGAAGGCTATGCATTGCCTCATGCCATTCTTCGTCTGGATTTGGCCGGTCGTGATCTTACCGATTATTTGATGAAGATCCTTACCGAACGTGGCTATTCGTTTACCACCACAGCCGAACGAGAAATTGTACGAGATATCAAGGAAAAGTTGTGCTACGTTGCATTGGACTTTGAGCAAGAAATGGCAACCGCTGCCAGTTCTTCATCATTGGAAAAATCATACGAATTGCCTGATGGTCAAGTAATCACCATTGGTAATGAACGATTCCGTTGCCCCGAAGCATTGTTCCAACCTTCGTTTTTGGGTATGGAAGCTTGTGGAATTCACGAAACTACATATAATTCAATCATGAAGTGCGATGTCGATATTCGAAAGGATCTTTATGCCAACACCGTCTTGTCCGGTGGTACCACCATGTATCCAGGCATTGCCGACCGAATGCAAAAGGAGATTACCGCATTGGCACCATCGACCATGAAGATCAAGATCATTGCTCCACCGGAACGAAAGTATTCCGTCTGGATTGGTGGCTCCATTTTGGCATCGTTGTCCACCTTCCAACAAATGTGGATCTCGAAACAAGAATACGACGAATCTGGACCATCAATCGTTCACCGAAAGTGTTTTTAAATTTGATTAAATCATCTTCCCGTCCCCAATTTTACCTTTGTATTTGTGTGTTTGACATTTCTCTCGCTTTCTCACAATACTTATCTATTATCACGACCCATCTGGCGATAATGGCTGTCCCATAATAATAATAATAATAAAATAAAATATATATAAATACCAGCAAATACTGTAATTTTAACGATAAATTGTGGGCAAACTAGTCTACTACTACAACTTCGAAAGGGAAAAGAATGTAGGATCATTCATAGACGCATTTCTCAATGAGTTCCTTCCCTGGAAGTTTCGCCGTTACCGAAAATATTCCAATTTTTGTTGAAACAGTGTTAAAAATCCTGACAGTCTGCAAAATATACGGTGGAGTTGTGTGAATGAGAATCCAGGCGCCACTCCTTGGATGATATGGTCATGTTGTGTGTATGTGTTCATGACGGGGATATTCTATGTTACATTTTAACGTAATGTACCCTTCCTACTATTTGGGTGGGGTACGAATCCAAATATAACACAAATTGGATCGATACATTGGAACACGTTTTTGTTCACAATGTTGGTCAATTTGCCGGTTCGTCTAAATGCCAAACCAATGGGTGCATATGATGATGTTGGAGAAGCATTATTTGGCGTATCAGTTTAAACTCACCCGGTGGCGCCATCAAACTGCCCATTTGGCGTGTGTGTGAGAGTGGCCCTCCTCTCTCTCTCTCTCTCTCTCTCTCTCTCTCGCTTTCATCAAGGGTGTGATCGTTGATCATGCCCGGTGTCGGCAACGCCGTGCTGCGGCCATTGTGTCTTCGATGTATAGAAGCGAGTGTGGCCGCACTCCACTCTGCAGTCAGTATTAAAGGAACTCGTCTGACGTAAAGAGAAGCAACTCTACTTTCACTGCCTTTCTCGTTTGGTTGCCATTGTCTGACAGATCTCGCCACACATACACACACACTCGACCGTCAACTTCAACCGTCATCTTCTTGCCGACACAATCGTTAGCCACGTTCAACGAGGTTGCCAACTGTGTTTGATATTCGTTTTTGTTTGAACATTTTTCAACCTAACTTGATCCATCAAAATGTGTGACGAAGACGTTGCTGCATTGGTAATCGACAATGGTTCCGGTATGTGCAAAGCCGGCTTCGCCGGTGATGATGCTCCACGAGCTGTGTTCCCATCGATCGTCGGACGCCCACGTCATCAAGTAAGTAATGTCATACAACAATGATGATGATGATGCCGCCTTTTCGCAATTCTTACCATTTTCATTCATTTTTCTTTAGGGCGTTATGGTTGGTATGGGCCAAAAGGATTCGTATGTTGGCGATGAGGCTCAATCGAAACGAGGTATCCTTACCTTGAAGTATCCAATCGAACACGGTATTGTTACCAATTGGGATGACATGGAAAAGATTTGGCATCATACCTTTTACAATGAATTGCGTGTCGCACCGGAAGAGCATCCCGTTTTGTTGACCGAAGCACCACTCAACCCAAAAGCTAACCGAGAAAAGATGACCCAAATCATGTTTGAAACATTTAATACTCCGGCTATGTATGTTGCCATTCAAGCGGTGTTGTCATTGTATGCTTCCGGTCGTACCACTGGTATTGTACTCGATTCCGGTGATGGTGTTTCACACACGGTGCCAATCTATGAAGGCTATGCATTGCCTCATGCCATTCTTCGTTTGGATTTGGCCGGTCGTGATCTTACCGATTATTTGATGAAGATCCTTACCGAACGTGGCTATTCGTTTACCACCACAGCCGAACGAGAAATTGTACGAGATATCAAGGAAAAGTTGTGCTACGTTGCATTGGACTTTGAGCAAGAAATGGCAACCGCTGCCAGTTCTTCATCATTGGAAAAATCATACGAATTGCCTGATGGTCAAGTGATCACCATTGGTAATGAGCGATTCCGTTGCCCCGAAGCATTGTTCCAACCTTCGTTTTTGGGTATGGAAGCTTGTGGAATTCACGAAACCACATACAATTCAATCATGAAGTGCGATGTCGATATTCGAAAGGATCTTTATGCCAACACCGTCTTATCCGGTGGTACCACCATGTATCCAGGCATTGCCGATCGAATGCAAAAGGAGATTACCGCATTGGCACCATCGACCATGAAGATCAAGATCATTGCTCCACCGGAACGAAAGTATTCCGTCTGGATTGGTGGCTCCATTTTGGCATCGTTGTCCACCTTCCAACAGATGTGGATCTCGAAACAAGAGTACGATGAATCTGGACCATCAATCGTTCACCGAAAATGTTTTTAACGCTTTTTAAATGTATGTCAAATTTTCTCAATCAGTCAGTCAGTGTGCATTTGTGTATCGCATTATCTCTTTTCCACTAATTCAAACGATTCCAACAACATTTAGCATTCTTTAGCTAGGGAACAATTCTTACTATGTCATTCCTATATTTTAAAAAACTTGGTTTTTAATCCAATTCATTATACTTAATTTTCTATATCAATCGAATTTGAATCGAATTCGTCGATTCCAATCTTGTATTTGTATTTGCCCATTCATTCAATCGATCGATTTACTTTAAACTTCTTATCTGACTTGAACTTTTATTATACGAAAAATTCAGTATTGAATAAAATAATGTGAACGAAAAAAAAACTGAAACACGTTGTTTTGTAAGGATTATTATTATTACAAAGTTCAACTTTACAGGTGGCGTTTTTGGGTTTTGAACTTGTCGGTCAAATGCGTTCAAACTCTTATATAGTTTGCATAGGCCATCTCTGACGGTTGCATTTGCTTTTTGTACGTCGATCGCGTCTGGTCGTGACCAATGGTTTCAATCATCACATCTGCTGGATATGAACTTTTCATTCCTGGTTCATTGGTTTTGATCATGGCACGATATCCATTTTTATCGGCAATGTATTCGACCAAACGTTTCAAACCATCGGCATCCATATAGCTGTAACTTCCTTTCACCGTACCTTGTCCATCACTCTTCTCTTGTCGCATTTGTTGTGAACCATATTGGTCATCGTTGATCGTAAATGCAAAACTATACGGTTGAAACGGTTCTTCTCCTGTCTTCTGCAAAACGGATTCGCCTGCAAAGTAGGCAACAATGATCACAGCCACAATGATGAATAATTTGCCGTGCATTGTACGATCCAAGGTTTTGCTTGTGTGATGAGAAAAAAACTGCTTCTCTACGATGATTCACAATGATGATTTAAATACTCAAGTATTTATACAATTTTTATTATGACTAATATTTAATTCCATTTTTCTTCTGGGACACGTTCTCTTTTGATATGTGGACACGTAAAAACTTTGGTTATCAATTGAAAATTGTAATCATCCAAAAATTGTTTGCATCTGCCACACACATACACACATTGGAATATTGCTTTTTCCGGAATTGTTTGCTGTTCGTCTACGATCTTAACTATTGATATTGAAAATGTGTGCTTTCATTTCAAATCTAATCGGATATTTTCCATTAACCATATTTATTAAATGGTTAAACGTTGGAGGTCACTTATTCAAAAATGGAAAGTCATTCATACTTTTATTTATTTGATGTCAAGTAAGATTGATTTCAGTTCATTAATATTCTTTTTACAGGAGAACAAGTTTGATACACCAATCAATAATTGATTTTAATATTCATACATCTACTTATCAAATGAATGACATAAATTTGAACAAGGTCAAACAAGATTTGGGAACAGAGAACTTGAATCGATTATATTCGATCTACTTTTTCTTCTTCCATTGATCACCATCGCATCCCGATTGACAACCACCGGTATTATATCCTCCAGAACTTGAACTTGCTCCAGCACTGGCATAAGCAAATGCTCCAGCATTGGATCTAGATCCAACACCGCCAACACCACCACCCCCAATACCACCGTATCTACCAACACCACCGTATCCACCAACACCAAGACCAGAACGATATCCAACACTGCTTCCATATCCAATATCGCTTGGTTCGGAAACCACTTTGGTAATCACCTTTGTAACCGCAGGTCTATTGATGATTTTGGTCACCTTTCGAACCACAGTCGGCTGTTCATCATATACCAATTGTCCATGTGTGTTGCCACATGTGGTACAACCAACCGTATCATCGGCATAGGTCGTCTTCTTAATGATCTTCACAACCTTTGATCCACCACATGGGCCATCACAAGTACTGTCACCATAATTTTCAACATATCGATGCTTCTTCAACGGTGCATGATAAGTTGGCTCGATGTATGTGGTTCGACGTTTAATAATTGTCGGCTGCGGTTCCACATAGGTACGTCGGATCACCTTTTGTTGTGGTTGAATTACAATCTTCAAATGATCGTTACGTTCCTCCTTTTCTACAGTTGTTACCGTCTTATGATAACCAGATTGTGTTGATGTGGTTCGATGATTAGATCCACCACTATTACATCCACCATAACCACAATCGGTCTCGATCACTGGTGCTGGTGCCACATTTCCGCACGGGTTCGAATAGCCACATCCTCCGCCACAACTTCCGCCACAATCTGAACATAACATTACAACAAAATTGATTCAACTATATGAAAAGATTTAACAATACCGTATTCAGTATAGCTGCTACCAACATGTCGACTGCCACCGCCGCCATATCCGGTACAGGAAACGGTATGAATTGTAAGGACACAGAATCCTAGGAATAGTTTATAGGAAATGTTTTTCATGTTCTTTGAAATGAGAAGATGGTTGTCAATGTTGGTCGAATGTCGATGTCAGTACTCAAATCACGAGTGTGAACACAATCATGCAATACTTGAATATTTCAAATCTGAAGACCTTAAATTCATTCGTCTACCTCCCTTTATTTCGTTTCAACCACTTTTATTCTCTTGTCAAACGAGTTTTCAGGCGCAAAGAAATCCAACATTTTGTGATTTGAATCAATGGCGGTGGGGCAATCGTCCATCACACACACACACACACACACACTCACAAGAACTTTATTCAATGTTTTATCTACTTATCTTCAATGTTTAATTGTGAAACTATTGCCTTATTCTATTGCATTTGATTGTTGGAAAATGCATTGAAATTGCCTCCCGGTATACAACTGATTGATTGCAATCGACTTCAAGGTTACGAACTCATCAAAACTATTACATGATTTGTTCATCAATGTACCGAACTTATCCATATGATTGTGAAGAAAACATTTAAATAATAAATATCATAAAAAAGAAGGTAAGTATTATGCAATCTGGTCACGCTATATCTAAGAATTTATGTTTCATTTTTGTTCGGGATTTCCCTTTTAAATTCTAGGTTAACTTTCTGGTTTATCCTCGAATGGTATCAATTAGATTTGGTTCATCGATTTTCCGAGTGATTTCAATTTCATTAAGCTGAAGCAATATTTTTTTTCAAGATTTGATGAATGGAAAATATAGGACCAATTTTACCATTAGATGGCGGACGTACGTTTTATACACTTGATGTACAATTGTGTACAATACCTTGGCACGCACGCACATAGCATGTAGTAAACACGAACGAACAACTCTTGGTTACAACTCTCCGTTTGTCTCTTTCTCCATATCTTGGCACACATTCATGAACGTCAACCACAAGTAACCTAAATTGTCAATTGTCGTGAATCACCACCAGTGAGTGGTATACTGGTTTTACTTATGGTCGTGCATTGGACAACAATTGCCAGTAGTCAAACACCACTAGGTCGGCGTCGTTCGTTGAGCTCAATTGGTTTTTGGCGTCCATTCCATTGCCTTTATTGTCCAAACGCAATTGTACTTTCCCCCACTCTATCTAAACACACTCAATTTTGTGAGGATTCATTTCCATTGCCTTCATTCAATCAAAGGTGGCCAGAAGAACAAACTGAACAATTATAATTGGTAGCTTGCCGAACGAATCAAGAAGTGCCATATTTTTTTTATGTTGTACATGAATACAACTGTAAAATTGCTCAGAATCGATCAAGAAAAGATACGATGGCAAATGATTTAATGGCCGATTGAAACGATCGATATATTAGAAACAATATTGGTCAATTATTTTTTTGGAGAATAATTTCCATTGTTCTATCAAGTCATATCCGATGGGATCAAGATTTTTTTTTCAATTTCCAATGTGCTATACCAAAAAACGTCATTCTACCTCAATGAATTGAAGTGTACGAAATTGTGTTATACCTATCTCAATAGAAGTGTTAGCCTTGATCTCATCACTGTACATTTCAATTGAGTGTGATTCAATGGCATCCAATTCGTTATGTACGGTGGTTAAACATCATCAGCATCAGCATCATCATCATCATCATCAAGATTCACCACATTCGGGTGAATCATGTAGATCAGCTGATTCGATTGGCATATTGGCGACGGCGACGTCGCCACCGCCACTACCGCTGCCACCATCACTGACAACGTCCAGTAGTAATCCATCCAGCCAGCATTACCATGCCCACCAACAGCAGCAGCAGCAGCACCATCATCAACATCAACATCGGCATCACTCATCGTCGCATCATCGGCATCGATCACAACAACGTTCATCATCGTCAACCACAAACACATCATCGGGTGGTGGAACCGGTCATTGTGGCGTATCATCAAACATTGGAACATCAAATATAATGTCCAGCATAATTCGTGCCGATACCGGTTGGTTTCAACGTAAGATCAATCTTCGTCCAGCCCTTCGTGGTTGTCATCTCGTTACCGATGAAGTGTTGAAACAAGTACCCGAAATTTCACAATTTCAAGTTGGCGTCTGTCATCTACATAGTAAGTTTTATTGATTATTGAATGGAAATTTTATCAAACCAATATTGTTGTATTGTTTTAGTAATGCATACGTCAGCCAGTTTGACCTTGAATGAGGTAAACATTCTTTGTTGATTTGTTTTAAATTTTGGTTAACATGTTTTCTTTTAATTACGTTTAGAATTGGGATCCTGATGTTCGTGAAGATATGGAAATGTTTCTTACATCGTTCGTTCCAGAAACGATGCCATTTAGACATATATGCGAAGGACCCGATGATATGCCGGCTCATGTAAAGGTTTGTACATATTTGTACATATATCTTTTATTTTTTTTTTAATCAAATATTTGTGCTTTGTTTTAGGCATGTTTTCTTGGAACATCATTAAGTTTACCTATTACCGAAGGTAAACTATGTCTCGGAACGTGGCAGGGGATATGGTTATGTGAACATCGGAACAATGCCGGCAGTCGCAAGATAATGGTTACCATCAATGGTGCTTTAAAAGGTTGATGATTTAATCAATCAATCAATCAATCAATAATCGGTCCAGAACCTTGTCTATTACTGCCATACTCATAATAAACTTTCGTCGCATGTTGCCTATCATGTTGATTTAACCGTTTCCGGTTTCAACGCTTAATTGGTATGTGATTCCATGTATTGTACAAGACATGACACTTGTACCGAACAAATTATTCTTGTTGTTGTTGTTGTTGTTTAATAACCGTTTATCATCACTCTAAATGCACATATTGAATGATGAAAAATAACAAGTGCACTACTATAAATGACCGCAAATGATCAGTATATATCCAATTTGAATTTGCAATTGTGTTTCATAGTTGTATTTATTATTATACTCTTTTCTTGGTGAAATCAAGCACACTTTATATTTGAACAAAGGCACAAGTTTAAACATGGTATGTACGCATATTTGTAAAATGAAATTAAAACGGAAAACATTTAAAATGTTATTATAACTTGTATTAAAATGAATTACCATTTAAAATTTAGTTTTTAACCAGATTACCTCGTTTATGAACGGAAATAAAACGGAGGCGGAGTCTGCCGGCTTGTGTTTTGTTGGCATTGTACAGCATTGTACGGCACTTTGCATCATTCACGTGCATGATTTAGTCTTTTTACAAATCAAATCATCGTTTATGTTCAACAAGTTAACAATTGAAATTTAGTTCAAGTAGATCAATTTGTATGTATCAAGTTCAGTATGAATGAAACGAATGTAAAGAGTACTGCAAAGTTGACTTTCTTTGTCAATCTTGAATCGACAATTCAATCTAAATGGTTTGAAGAGAAGCAATTTGAAATTGATCCACCAGTAGAAGGTGAATCCGACACCGAAGGAAAGTATTTGGCTACATTTCCATATCCGTATATGAATGGACGTTGTCATATTGGACACTCTTTTTCATTATCCAAATTAGAGGTATATTTGTTTTTTATAAAAGTTTTTATTTATATCATCTTATTAATTGATGAACGTACTCATTTTCGTTTTCAGTTTACAATTGGTTACTTTCGATTAAAAGGAAAACGATGTCTTCTTCCATTCGGTTTCCATTGTACGGGAACGCCAATTAAAGCTTGTGCTGATAAACTTAAACGAGAAGTGGAATTGTACGGATATCCACCACAATTTCCTGGTGATCAAGATCAAGTTGAAACGAAGGCTGAAATCTTGAACAATGAAATTGTTATTAAAGACAAGTCAAAAAGCAAGAAAAGTAAACTGACAGCTAAAAGTGGTACGGCAAAATTTCAATGGCAAATCATGAAATCATTAGGTTTAAATGATGAAGAAATTGCAAAGTTTATTGATGCAAACTATTGGCTATACTATTTTCCTGAAAAGTGGATGGAAGATTTGCGTCGTTTCGGTTTGCGTGCCGATTGGCGTCGATCATTCATCACCACTGATATCAATCCATACTATGATTCATTCGTTCGATGGCAATTTATTCGGTTAAAGGATCAAAATAAGATTAAATATGGTAAACGTTATTCCATCTATTCACCGAAAGACAATCAACCTTGTATGGATCATGACCGATCGTCTGGAGAAGGTGTTGAACCACAAGAATATACATTGGTCAAGATTGAATTGTTGGATAAACTTGAATCACTTTCGAAGTAAGTCAACAGAATGTGTAAACATTTATAAACAAAAATGGTTTATCTTATCTTATATTGTGTTAGTGTTAAATCAAAGATCTATTTGGTTGCTGCCACGTTACGACCGGAAACAATGTATGGTCAAACGAATTGTTGGATCAAACCAGATATGCGATACGTTGCTTATTCCGTTATTGGCGGTGATGTCTTTATTTCAACCATGCGATCGGCATTGAATATTGCTTATCAAGGTTTAACCGAGTGTTTTGGAAAAGTTGAGGTGATTGCCGAAATTATCGGTTCTGATTTGATTGGAGCCCAATTACGTGCACCAATGACCAGTTATGATGTCATCTATGCTTTACCAATGTTGACCATTAAAGACGACAAAGGAACCGGTATCGTCACAAGTGTTCCATCAGATTCTCCTGATGACTATGCTGCATTGATGGATCTGAAGAACAAAGAAGCACTTCGAGCAAAATATAATTTAGCCGATTTGACCGTACTTCCATATGTACCAATTCCGGTTATTGAACTTCCTGAATATGGCAATTTATCTGCAGTTCGTATTTGTGAAGAGTTTAAGATTAAGTCACAGAATGATACGGAAAAATTGGCTCAAGCTAAGGCAAAGGTTTATCTATCTGGATTTTATGAAGGAGTAAGTTGAAATTTTTGTTTGATTATCATTTCAAAAGTTGATTTTTTGTTTGTTTTTTTAGGTTATGTTGGCTGGCGAGCATAAAGGAAAGAAAGTATCGGAAGCAAAACCGATTATTCAAGATTATATGCGTTCATCAGGGTTTGGAATCAAGTATATGGAACCGGAGAAGACGGTCATATCCCGATCCGGTGATGAATGTGTTGTAGCATTGTGTGATCAATGGTTTCTTGAGTATGGTGAACCTAAATGGAGAGAATTGACAGAAAAGTTGTTGCACGAACAATTGAATACGTACTCGGATGAAGTGAAAAAGAATTTCAGTTCAACACTCGGTTGGCTAAAGGATCATGCATGTAGTCGACAATATGGTCTCGGTTCACGTATGCCATGGGCCGAAGAATGGCTCATCGAATCGTTGTCCGATTCGACCATCTATATGGCCTACTATACGGTCGTACATCATCTTCAAGGCGGTGTACTCGACGGTTCTGGTTCGTCACCGATCGGTATTGATGCAAAAGACATGACTCCATCAGTTTGGGATTATATTTTTGATATTAGTTCCAATACGTTTCCCGATGATTGTACGATTCCACGAGAAAAGTTGGACACGTTGAAACGGGAATTTCAATATTGGTATCCATTGGATTTGCGAGTCTCCGGAAAGGATCTTGTGCCTAATCATTTGACGTACATGTTGTACAATCATACGGCAATTTGGCCTGATAAGCCCGAACGTTGGCCGCGAAGTGTTCGTGCCAATGGCCATCTATTGTTGAACAATGAAAAGATGTCGAAATCTACTGGCAATTTTTTGACGTTAAGTGAAGCAATCGATAAATATTCGGCCGATGGTGTCCGATTTGCTTTAGCTGATGCTGGCGACGGAATTGAGGATGCAAACTTTATCGAGAAACAAGCGGAAAATGGTTTACTCAAATTGTACGCTTTTATCGAATGGTGTAAAGAGATTATGGACAATATCGATTCGTTCCGTAATGACTATGAACTGACCCGTTTCGAAGATAAGGTGTTTACCAATTTGATGGATGATTTGATTATCAAGACTGACGTCAATTATGAAAATCTTATGTTTAAAGAAGCGTTAAAGACCGGCTTCTTCGAGTACCAGGATGCACGAGACAAGTATCGTGAATTGTGTCTCCGATCCGGTATGCATCGGAAATTGTTACTTCGATTCATCGAATCGCAAGCCATTCTATTGACACCCATTTGTCCACATACGTCAGAATATATCTATCGTACAATCTTGAAACGTAATGTATCGATTCAACGTGCACCATGGCCAAAAACCGAACTACCGAATCCGATATACCTTCAAATGATCAACTATTTTATTGATTCCTGCCATTCGTTCCGTATTCGATATAAGACCTTTCTAACACAAGGTTCCAAATCGAAGCAAACAAAATCTACAACATTGTTGAAGCCAACACATGCAACCATCTATGTGGCACGTTCTTTTCCTAAATGGCAATCGATCATATTGAGTACACTTAAATCGATGTACCATGAAAATGGTAACAAACTACCTGAAAACAAGTTAATTGCCGCCAAGTTGACTAAGATTGCTGAACTAAAAAAGTATATGAAAAAGGTGATGCCATTCGCCGAGATGCGTAAGCAAATGTTTCTCGATTCCGGTGAAATTGTATTTGAAGATGCGGCACCATTTGATGAGATTGAAGTGCTTCAATCGAATTATGATTATCTATTGTCAACACTCGATCTCTGTGGATTAGATTTCAAGTATTCCGATGAAGCTGAAACAAAAATTCAAGAAGATTGTTGTCCACAAGCTCCATACATAATGTTTCGTGTTGAACCATCGGTTCCATTGTTAATCATCAATCGACAGCCGATGGTACCGGCATTTGAAACGTATGTTTCCATCTATCAAAATGATTCAATCAAAAATTTGGCTAATCGTTTAAGTAAAGAGATTCGTAACATTAAAGGTTTGTTTCATTTTCTTTTGCTTACAATCCAATATTATATAATTTTTTCTGTTGTTGTTTCATTTTAGATGGTTCAAAGGTTAAATTTTCTCGTTTCAACGATATCGTTCTCGGCCCTCGAAAGTTTGCATCGCCCGATTCATTTGAGAAAAATGTCACTTTAGTTGAACCAGAATGTATGTTTGATATTGATCTCGCCAATAATGTGGTAAAGTTGGTTTTGGATTCTTCTGGTGGCGAGCCGATAAATTTGGGTAATCGTTTGGTGTACACGATTACCACTGATTAGTAAGTTCATTTCATATATTGTATAGAATGTAACTAATACATTATATTTATAATAGGTTATTATTGATTTTTAATTATAAAATATAAAGATATACATCACAAGACAAGACCATGAAAAATTATCATATACAAATGGTGCTAAACTTATGTACACACATGAATGGGGATAGTATGGCACTACTTTTTACGTTTTCCTGGACGTTCAAAAGATTGTTTCATGCCGCCACCATGTGTTGAATGGAATTTGATTGCATTCGTATTGTTTTTATCACCCCATGCATGATCAAATGCTGTAGTATCTTGATCCACCAAATGGGTATACTTGGTACGGCCGGCACGACCAAAGTTTTTTACTTGCATCACCGATGGTAGAACCGTTTTATCGAAATGATCTTCCAACGTTGGTTGTGCCACATCTCGCTTGAAAACGTCATGCTCTTCATCCAGATAGAACACACCTCGATGATAATACTTTTGCATGAACTTGTACTTTCCTTTGGCCGCCTTGTTTGTTATCTCACGTGGATTTGCTTCCAATGCCGCTTGACGTTCTTCTTCAGTCATGTTTCGAAGACGTTCAATCTCGTGTCGTTCATTATCGCGAGCTTCTTCCTCCTCCTTTTCACGTTTGATTCGTTTCAATTCACGTACCTTCCACAACTCGTATCCGGTTTCATCGTCCTCATCATCGGTCAAAAGTGCGGCAATACCTCGAAGGATTGATTCCTCTTCAGCTATTGCTTTGGCTGTTGCTTCTTCCTCTTCTTCGCGACGTCGTTCATTTTCAATAATTTTCATCGTTGTACGTCGTCGCTCTTCAGCTGCAAGTTTTTTTGCTGTTTCCGCTTCAGCCAATCGTCGTTCCTCTTCGGTTTCCTTTTCAATAATGGTGATTCGATCTTGTTTTGAAACAAAGATTGGCTTCAATCGAGGCATGCCTTCATCCTCTGAATATTCATATTCCGAATCATCGTCATCCTCTTCTTCATCATCATCAACATCTTCGTCATCAACATTGTCATTCTCTGGTTTGTTATTATCATCATCATTATCCGAATCCATTCGCATCTTTCCCATTCTTTGTTTAAGAGATTCATGTCGACGTTCAACATTCTCATCACCTGGTCCTCCTTCATCATTGTCAGCTTCAGCGTCGATCACTTCACGTATTGGTCGTCGGCGTCGTTTGCGTCGATTTAATTCATCTTCATCATCATCGTCATCAATACTATCACCATGTTCATCTGCCACTGATGATAACAATTGTGGCTTGACTATCGGTCTTGAAGAGTTGTCAACTTTTTCATGATGATTTCGATTACGGCGACTTGGTAGATCATCATCATCGCTATCAATTTGTCGATGCCTTCCCATTAAACGTTGCATTCGTGGATCTTGTTTCAATTTTTCCTCGTCGACAATTATTTGTTTTTCCTTTTTTGATCTTATTCGAGCATCGTCATCGTTATCCTCACTATTGTCATCGTCGTCGTCGTCGTAATTATCTTCATTGTCATTGGATGGTTTTGACAATGAAAATCCAATTGCGCCACGTGAAGCTCGTTGATTTGAATAGGATGGTAATTGTCTTTGATTTCGTAAATCCATTTCATCATCTGAAGATTCTAAACCATCAATATATTCCGATTCTTCTGCATACTTTGGTCTATTGGAAAAATACATAATTAATTATAAATGATCAAGCAAGAAGCAAGCAAACTTACTTTCGTCCAGAAATGTATCGTTGAACCTTAACCTTTTGCATGGTAATTTCACCTTTTTCATTACGAATTGGAACGGCACCTAAAGGCCGTGATGAAGACGATGAATTTGTATGATAAGACATATTTTCTTGATTAATCAATCAATGGTTCTGGATTCAATGAAGATTCAATCCAAAGTTATCAAACAATTTGATGTAACCACAACTGAGATGTAAACAAATGATTCAAGACAATCATACACAGATGACGAAACACGTGTCTACATTATTATGATCGTCAATAGATGGCGAAGGTATAGCATTTAAATTCATCGTACAAACTTCAAAACAAAATGGGTCAATATAATATCATATGTTTTTTTTCATCATCAACTTAAATTTGTTTCAAACACTCATTGACACACAAGACATTATAATCTGGTTCAACATTTTCTTCTTTTTCACACTTCATAAGTGGTAAGTTACAATGATTATCATTTTCCATAATTTACTTTTACTTTTGTCCAATCTATTGTCATAACCCAATGTGTGCATTGTCTCCGTGTTCCTGTCTGTGCATTTACCATTTAACGTTTGATGTTTTTACCGATTATCTCAACTTGTGTTTGCAAGGGGAGAGTTTATTTTTAAAGATACGGAAATTTGCGCCTTTCAGATCGAACACTTGGAAATCATTTGAATGCTTTCGTCTCTTCTCCCATACTGGAATACACTGGCAATGAAGCCGAACACAGTGTTTCCCGTGTTGCATTATACGCGACAACAACGATTGAAATCAGAAATGATGAAACTAATGCCTATCGGCTATTGATTAGAGTGTCCGATGTCCCGTTAGGAACCAATTTATGGATTCAATCTTAATTGTCTTGTATCGACTTTATTTACTCCCCCAAAATCAACATGGAACTACTGAGGAAAACCCTTTTGCTCAATCACATTCCATATTACTTGTTTATTGTTATGAGAGATGATTCATTCAAGATATAAACCATTGAACCACTAGAGAGAGAGAGAGAGAGAGAGAGAGAGAGAGAGAGAGAGAGAGAGAGAGAGAGAGAGCTAACAGGCAGTGATGCGATTGACCTAGATGCGATGCGATGTTTTAATGCGATGTGAGGATGCTGCTGCCTTTCAGGCTCTTTGTGTCTTAAATTGACCTCGTTAAATGGTCACTCTTCTCTTACTTTGTTACTCTATCATCAATTTACAAAATCCTCTATCGTACGTTCGTTTCATTCATTCAATCTATTCATTCAATCTATTCATTCATTCATTCTTTCATAATTGAGATATTTTGGCTATATTCAACCGTTCTGTTTTCGGGTATGTCAGAAAAGGTTGAAAGTGAAAACTATCGAATACAAACCAAGGCGATACAAATTTTCTATTGACTTCTGTCCCTGGCCAAAACCGGATTCCCGAAAACGAACGATTGTCGACGAATGGCATTTTCAACAATCTAACTAATCATCTCGCTTTTTTCTCTCGAGACAAATGTCGACAACAACACAAAGGCAAATAGGAAGTTCATGGTGGTGAATGAACAGAGGTAAATTTGTCACTAAGTTGAGTTTGAAATGGATCGATACAATGGATCGAATCTATCGGGAATTTTCAATTCTAAATGTATGGAATTGAGTTGCTCATGTTAATTTCGGATCATAATCGATTTGTACGTTTGTTCATGTGCCGTTCAGATGCCATATGTTGTATAACACAAACAATCAAACCAAACATCCATTAGCTAATTATTTGATCGCACACCTTGTGTGGAACAAACAGACCAGATCACTTACATCACGTGTCTTACTAAAATTGAGAGAGAGAGAGAGAGAGAGAGAGAGAGAGAGAGAGAGAGAGAGAGAGAGAGAGATGGCCAAACCGGACCAGCTCAATTAATCCAGTGACCTACGTTTGTGATCAATTCGTTATTGTTTCATGTCATGTAATCACCGCCTTCTCTTCTCTAACTTGTCTCGTTCGTTGCATTCTCTCTTTCTTGATACTTTCAATTATTTTGATTGAAATAATCAGCAAGAATTGAACGAATGAACGACAATTTTACAATTGGCCTATTCAGATAACTATGTACGCTTCTCGGCATGATTCTGTTGCTGATTCTGGAGCAATGCAATTCATTTGATTGTTCTTCAACTTGATTGTATTTACGGCTACTTTCAAATGTTTGTGTTCGATCAACTTGGACCATCTATCCTCTTTATGTTACGTAATTTAAAATGGTATAGAGAGGGAGAAAGGCAAACCAAACAATAGCCAAGTATAAAAGCAACAACAGCAAAAAAAGTTGAACCGAAATCATTTGCCCATTATTTGTTTTGTATTTGATGATGATGATTGTATCGAACCATAGACCCGAATGCACCTGGAATGGAAAAATCAGCGGACAAATTGTAAGGCCAATTAGTTTGTTGGCCATAAGTATCAACAGCAGCAGTGCAATTCGATCGAACGTTTCGATCACAAATATGAGGTATAGAAGATTGAATAGTTTAGTATATGTACACGCACAATATTGGCGTCAATACCGAATCGATCGATCGATCTGGGCCCGCGGCGTCGGCAACAAACTAACATTTTTACGTCGACCAATGAAGTTTAAGTTTGTGTATGTTGCGTGCCAATGATCATTTCTTTCGTCAAGTGGATCGTGTCCCACGCTCTTTTTCGAGACCCTTTGCTCTTTCATTTTTTTTTGTATTTCGGGAGCCGATAGAATTGCATTCACATATATTTCTTATGGTGAGAGAAGCGATATATTTTATTAATAACGCGCGATCGACTACTATTGTCGCCACTTTAACCATACATATAAAATCGATAATATTTCACCAATGAGAGAGAGAGGGAGATAGAGAGACCCTAAGCGAGCTAGCATCAACATTTTACATACTATATTTAATATTTCAACTATTGGAATTTTGAACTTGAATGCAAATAAAATATTTGATCGATTCAATGCCTAAACAAACGAAAGTTCGTACTAGAGCAAAGGTACTAACTGGTTAGGTATTGCCGAGATCAATGTGGCGACAGCGTCATATTCAAATTGAACTTGAGGACGCTGACCAAAGAGTAATAAAAGAAATTGCCAGCCAGAAACTAACTAGTTGATATTTCACTATAACTAATAGCCTTTTGATTTATTTTTTTTGTTTGTATGCCAATCATCACGATCATCATCGACACATTCGTCCTACACGCCAACCAATTTATTGCCATTGTTTTGATTCAATCACGATTTAATTTTTAAATAGACTGTAGTGAATTAATTTGTCTGTCAATAGTCTTTCCGTAATTGTCGCACCGATTCCTGTTGTGTGTTTATTATTCGTTCATCTTCATCGAACGCATTTGCAAGTCGTTTGGGAATCGTTCAATGTTTATTTATTCATTACCAAAATCATTCGTTACCATTTATATCGGTTTGTTTGTTTCGGTTTCTTCAGTGTTGCACCCGATTGAAATATATTCAGCAAATGGAGTGAGCGAGGAAAAAAATCTTTAACCAAGCAAATATGCTGGAACGTTTCAAGCAACGGGAATGCAAACGATAAATGGATGGGCTTCTTTTATCCTCAGAAATGTTTCTAGTACTAATGCGAGAAGGCGCGTCACTTGATTCTTTCGCTATTTTTGAGGTGGTTGGCATGATTGTATACCCCGGAATCGTTTTGTTGTCGTCCTGCTTCTGGTTATCCCGACATATTGCCGCTACCATTTGGAATGTGGGATGGCGCCCAATTGAGTTACGAATTTACTGTTTCTTTCTCTCTCTCTCTCTCTCTCTCTCTCTCTCTCTCTCTCTCTCTCTCTCTCATTTTTCTCTTTCAATGTATAAATTGAATCGAATGTGAGTTCCACCTTCTTTCTGTTACCCAACTCTGGTTCATTGATGGAAACCCCCTTTCGTTTTTCGTTGTTAACAAGTATGTCTCTCTCTCTCTCTCTCTCTCTCTCTCTCTCTCTCTCTCTCTCTCTCTCTCTCTCTCTCTCTCTCTCTCTCTCTCTCTCTCTCTCTCTCTCTCTCTCTCTCTCTCTCTCTCTCTCTCTCTCTCTCTCTCTTTCTCACATTCTTTCTCTCCAATCAGATGTGAATGAAAACCGAATGGAACAGGAAGCATCATCAATGGGATAGTGGGACAGTTGGTATTAAGCGTATGGTGCGACAACAATCAACGTGTACCCAGATCAAATGAAATAGTCAATTCATTTTGGCATGTCGATTGTAAATTGGTCGTTCAAATCAAGCGCCACTACCTCTACTACGAAGAATATTGAATTGGTAATTTGCTTTTACTTAAAAAAAGTTTGAATTCATTTGAAACCTCATTCCAATGCTATTTAAAACATATTTTGGACTTTACTTGGATTCCCAATTGGCCTATTGGTATATTTGAATAGATCTTTGTCATTGATGGAAGCATTGATGAAGTAATAAATGAAAAACAATCGATTGCGCCCGATGTTATAACCACCATCTGAATGGTTATGCCACTTGTTCATTCAAGCAAATCGATCGATTTCTCTCTGTCACACGGCCACATGTCTTGAAAGGTATTTATCATTTCTCTTGGTTTCCTCCTTTTTCCTTTGTTTCAATCCATCCAATACTTTTATTTAAATTATTCAATTCAGTATCAGTAATGATCGCACTTCCGAATGTATCTAATTTCTGTATTTCAGCAGTTTTCAATCTGTCTCGCAATTGTTTGCCTTGTTAACCAATTGTCTTTATACAATTTGATTTAATTCGTGTCACGTCCTCGCATTTTGTTTGTTTAATTAATCAAAATTAATGTTCCCGTTTATTCATTCATTCATCTGATTTATCTCACTCGACTGATTTGCTGATTCGCGACACACGCCACTTTGCTATGGCGTCGAACGTTGGCACATCAAGTCAGTTGGACTTGTTTAATTAATTAATTAGAATCTATAGTTTTGTTTCAACTAAAATTACTATTAGTATTTGTTATTATTTGTTGTAAAAATAGTAGTAAACATATCAAATCATGTAGTATATGTTCACAAGGGAATTCATCTCGAATTTACTTTTTCGGAACCCATCAGATTGGGCGTCAATGCATGACAAATCAATCGATCACCTATGTGGTTCGTTCAAGGGCTTTGAGTGAGGGAAATTTTGTCAATCTAACCCATCAATTACTTTATGTGTGTCTTGTGTCGACACTTTACCCGTTGTTGTCTTTTTAGCTTAAATGCCGATTGGGGATATGTCGACATGCTTTCTAATCGGCTGATGCACACAATTTGCATTCATGTTTTGCTTCTGCTCACCATGCTCACCACATACAAGCGTTGGACCTGAATGTATGGCATGTGTGTCGCGAACAAGTACACACTTTAATTTGCTTCAGGCCGTATTGTCTCGTATTATGTCAATCCGAATTATCCGAATAGTATTCGAACCTCTTCGACGCCCTCCAGTCATTACAAGTACAGTTTTCGATCCACTTAATAGCGCAAACATTTTTTTTGTCGAAGCCGACATATTCAAACAGCACAGTTTGAACATACAAAAAACCAAAAGTTTAACTATCATTTTGATGATGATATTGGACCTGGAAAGCAATCGGCTTTTCAATGGATCACATTTTTCTGTTCCTGTACTTCTTCTTCTTCGTCGTCGTCTTTATTTTCTTTGGTTAACATCCTTCAAGCCGAGTAATTAATTGGCTTTGTCGTTCCTTTATTACTATTGGACGCCATTTCCATTCTATCTAACAATTTACTCTTGCAGCTTGCTTTCTTGCTTGCTTGTTTTCATTCCCATTTCTCATATATCGCATCGTTTAATCAGACTAGAAGAGTGGTTAACATCATTCAATGATTTCTCCATATGCTCATTCACACTCATCGGTTATGGCCGGACAATTTATTGTCTCCACACTAATTATAGCAAAATGAGAAGGAAGAAGAGATTGAAAAAAAAAAAAAAAGAAAGAACGAAAGAGAATGTCGAACCGAGGGCGACTAAACCCGAAAAAGGAGTCATGAAGAGAAAGGCCGATTGGCCAGTTTGACATGCACTTTGACTCTTTACTACTTCTCCATCGTACTTTACTTTTTCAATTGGGTTTCCCGAATGGCATGCCGAAAGTGATTAACATCGCCACCGTTTTCATTGCTCTCTCTCTCTCTCTCTCTCTCTCTCTCTCTCTCTCTCTCTCTCTCTCTCTCTCTCTCTCTCTCTCTCTCTCTCTCTCTCTCTCTCTCTCTCTCTCTCTCTCTCTCTCTCTCTCTCTCTCTCTCTCTCTCTCTCTCTCTCTCACTCTCTCACTTGCATTTTTAAAATATACTTTTTTTAGAAAAGGCGTGCAGCGATAACACGATGAATACGAGCCTACGATTTCTGACCATTGACCAATTGAAAGGCTCGTCATCGTCGATCGTCTTGTCTTGCTTCCAAAGTCGCCTTACGGGTTTAGAAGAGTGAAACGGAAATAACAAACTCACACACGCACATCTTCAGTATGTTTTTTTGTGTGTTGCAGAAAGATGCCATACCACTACTTACTAGCTTGATGATGGCCTATTCCCGGCTTGTCGGTAATGTAAAGCCTGTCCAACTGGCCGACTCTCTTCTTTCTATCAATTCATTTAAACCGTTTGTTTTAGCGTACCGATTGTCTCGGCCTCATTCGTTTGTCGACGTTCTCTTGTTCCGATTTCTCTTCAACCTTCTTTTCCAATTGAACCTTTATGAAGAGAGAAAGAGATAATTCGAATGGATGATGTTGAATGTTGTATGCATGTGCATGTGCGTGTGTGTGTGTGTGTGTGTTTGAACAGGCGGAACGAGATTTTCGGTCAGGTCTTCAATCCATTTCTGAACATAAGCTCAAAGACCGTATTTGATTTGACTTGGTTTCTATTTTCACTGATTTGTTTGCCATCACCATTCATAGTCATTGGTCGTCGTTCGATGATGGTCGCTTTCCTCGATTACCCCGTCTCACCACGACGATGTTCTCTCCATTTCTCTCGCACTCTTTCTCTCTTCAATGGTGTGTTGGATTGTAACATGGGATTTTGAACCGAAACCGAATCATTTGTTTTAACCTAAATCCGTGTTTGTTTGTGCGTGTTCCTGTGAACATCGGTTTGAAACCAGTGTGATTATCAATTGCTGCTGCTTTTTTATCAATATTATTATTATTATTGTCTGTAAACATCGCAAATCATGACTTCGAACGATTCAACGTCCGAAGCTAAAGATGCCGACGACCAAAATACTCGATCATCAAATGGTATTATCACGTGCTCTAACACACACACACACGCACACACACATATACACACACAACCAATTAATTTAATCATCTTTTAATTGATCATTCTATCAAATTGATATTTAAATAATCATCTACATTTTTATTCTGTTTTGCTTAGATTCAACCGTAACATTAGAAAAAAATGTTATTGATCATTTGTCGTCGGTTAAGCCGGATACGAATCAAGAATCCATACATTTGCAGATCAACGAACTGAAGCCAAGTTTGCCTAGTCTTGAATTGAATGAATCTGCAACCAATCTAATTGAATCGATCGGCATAATGTCGATCAGTGATTGTAACTCATCGGTTGATGCCAAAGATGAATCCTTTGTCGATCACAAAAAGATGACAATGGAAGATGGTTACCATATCGTCGAACAAGATAATAATAATCAACGTGATTGTATCGACGACAATGAATCGACAATTGTAAGTAAGCCGTCGAAAACTATGGCCCCTACTACGTCGTCGACGACGACGACAACAACAACAGCGACAACTATTGCTATTCAATTACCACCAATACGATTACCAGATTCAGATGCAATCAAAATGTTTGTGGGACAAATACCGAAAAATTGGGACGAATCACAGTGTCGGAAATTGTTTGAGGAATACGGTGACATTCATTCATTACGTGTGTTACGAGATAAGGAAACAGGAAACAGTCGGGGTTGTTGTTTTGTCACGTTCTATACCCGGAAATCGGCACTAAGCGCACAGGATGCTTTACATAATGTGCGAACATTGCCGACCATGCACAATCCGATACAGATGAAACCGGCAGACAATGAAAATCGACAAGAACGTAAGATCTTTATTGGAATGTTGTCGAAGAAGTACACTGAAACCGATGTACGCAATCTATTCGTACAGTTTGGTAATATTGAAGAATGTTTGGTGTTGCGCGATTCCAATGGATATAGTAGAGGTTTGATATTGGTTTCAAATTGGTTCAATTCATATTGTTTTTTTATCTAAAGGTTGTGCATTCGTAACGTACAGCACGAAACAGTGTGCAATCAATGCTATCAAAGCAATGCATGGAACACAAACGATGGATGGATGCTCATTGCCGATCGTTGTCAAGTTGGCTGCCAATAACAATGCTACCAATGGGACAATTTCAATTGGTTCAATGTCGACAATTCAAAATCGAAGAGATTATCAAAATCATCATTGTGAAAAGGATATATCGTCATCATCGTCGTCTTCTACTATTGCTGCAGCCAATCTTCAACAACTACTTCATCATCATCAGCAGCAGCAACAACAGCAACAAGCAATGACAACCGCATTGTATTTGAATCCTCAGGTCGTACCACAACCAACACCACAATTTGTATCACTTGCAGCCGCAGCAGCAGCAGTAGCCGCCGCTGCCGCATCAGCCAACACTTCTGATCATTCACAATCAGTATCATCTTCCGGCTCGTCGACACCAAGTCATAATTTGAAATATGCTAATCGTAATCATTCACAACATATAAACAAAAATGGAAAAGGAAAACCAGGTTCATCGACGATGACTGCATCAACTGCAGCAGCAGCTGCAGCCGCTGCTGCATCTTTTGCATCAGCTAATCCATATCTTGCATTGGCAGCAGTTGCTGCTGCTGCTCAACAACAACAGCAGCAACAACAACAACAAAATCTTTTAAAGAAGAACAATGTTAACAATGTATTGAATCATGGTCAAACGGCGACAGCATATGGAACTACATTACATCAGCCAACAATAATTGGAAACCTATGTCCAAACGGTGATATGATTGGTATTGTACCAAATGGAATGGCACCCGTTTCGACAATATGCCCAACATTCACCGATATACCAATTTATCAACATCAAACGTCAACATTGATGTCAACCAATGGTGTTGGTTACAATACGATTACACCAGAATGTGCCTATATGGGAAAATCTGGAACTGATTGTTATCCGATTCCTGCTTATCCATCTGCTACGTACGGAATTTATCATATGGATGGACCATATCATTATCAACCATCGACTGCAACTTATCATCAGCATCAATCGTCGGTAATATCATCCAAGTATCATCATAGTAACCATCATCACCACCACCATCATCAATACAATGGACAATTGAGTAGTAAATATAATCACCACCATCACCACCACAATAATCATCTGCCTTCTTCTTCTTCTTCTTTTTCTCATCATTCTCATCATAATCATCATGCGAATTCTCATATAATGGCTGCTGCGGCTGCTGCTGTAGCCGCTTCTGTTTCTTCCGGTGGAACAAGACCAATCTACAATGGCCATTCATCATCGTTGATGCAATTGTCTCGTTTATCCCATCAATATGGTACCACTAATCATGCGGCATCGACTATAGCAGCTGCTGCGATGGCAGCCGCTACTGCGACTGGTCAATCGGTAACGAACCATCAAAAACCGATCCATAAAAGTTCCACTTCAATACCAAACAGTTTTACATCATCATCGACTTCATCGGTTTCATCTGCTTCATCTTCCTCATCATCATCATCGTCGTCGTCGTCGTCGTCGTCGTCGTCGTCTTCTGCATCGTCTAATAATTGCGGTACGATTGCGGTGAATGAGTTGGACATGAATGTAGGTTCGACCAATTCTATTACGCCGATCATCGACTCAACCAATAATTCAACCAATGTTAACAACAATAATGGAAATGTAGTTGTCACCACCAATACTAGCACCAAACAATGGGAAGGCCCCGATGGAGCAAATCTGTTCATCTATCATCTTCCTCCAGAATTTGGTGACTCTGATCTTGTTGCAATGTTTGTCTCATTCGGTACGATCCTATCTGCAAAAGTATTTCTCGACCGTTACACCAATCTATCGAAATGTTTCGGTTTCGTTTCATATGAGTCGCCTAATTCAGCTCAAATTGCTATTCAAACCATGAACGGATTTCAGATTGGAAAAAACGACTTAAGGTTCAACTCAAACGTACACCAGAGAAGCCTTACTGATTTCAATCAATCAATCATTTCCAACATTGGTATTGGATCTGTTATCCTTCGTGCTATTTTGTAATCCATTTATATGTTTTGGGTAAAGCAAATCAACTTAAAAAGCCAATAGAAGAAAAATATGGTTTGATATCACTGTTTTGCCGTTAATTGTAGTTTGTTTTATATAAATTACTTGTCATTTTGGTCTGGTTTTTGTTTTGGTTACTTGATAGACATTTAAATTGAAATAATTTTACTTTTTACCTGTTTTTTCATGACAAAGTATCAATAAAGGTCAACAATTCGTCAAATTGCAGGACCATTCATAAACAATTCCACTTTAACAGAACTTTTGGGAAGTTTTTTCTTTTCCAGAATATTAACCGAGATATGTTCAAAGAAGACGTAACAGCTGTGTTTACCATATGGTAACTGTTTCCCAATTGCACGTGTCCAATGGTACAACAAGCGAATAAAAGGGATAATGTTTAATTCATTTCGTGTTTGTTGCTTGCATGACCGAAAAACCAAACACACATATCTTATTTTTACTTTAGCATTGGTCAAAAGTGAATCGAACAATAATAAACATGAAGATCATCGACTTGCTTTACAAATCATTACCGACTCCACACAACATGTAACAACATTTCGGCAAATTGAAAATAATGATGATATAACAGATTTAGAATTGGTACTTCGATTTGAAAAATCAAAATTCAATGTTGAACAAATTAAATTTCACAAGCCAAAATTGGCAAAACGAAGTATCATTGAACCTATTCAATTTGGTTTTGAGTCAAACAATTGTTTTCAATTGGAGAATGTTATTGAGCAATTCGGATTTATTTCCTTTGAACCATTGATTATCAATGTTGTTTGTGTGGTTCAATTCAAGTCCATAACGGGTAAATGTATTTGTATTACATCAGATTTATTAACCATTTAATGTTTCTAGATTTTCAATATGAACATTTCCAATGTGATGGTACGGTTTGTTCAGTTTTCCATGAGGAACCAAATATTGAATTATTGAACGATTGGTTATTTTGTCACAATCATGCACACAAAGATATAGATAAGAAACATGCCAAGAACAATTTTAATGATATTAACCCTGATAATTTCAAACCTATCGTATTAAAACAATTGCAACAAATTGAATATTTAATATCTAATGAAACCGAAATATGGGATTGTAAACCGAAATTATTGTTGTTGGAATCGATTGCCAATCAAAACGATAGTATCTATCTTCAATTATTTGATTCAAACTGGTGTGCTTCTTTTTATAATTATGATGAAGATAATGATTTGTATCATTCCAATGCAAATGATTCCGAAAACAAAATGACTTTCAATGACGGTTATTTGGTTTATTATCGAATATTTACTCGATCTAGACATGAAGAAAGAAAATTGTTAACTAATTATCGAATGTCATTTGAAATCGATTGGCATAGAATTGAAGAGAAATTATTTAACCAACTATCAGAACTTTTATGTAATTGTACTCGATTGTTTGGCCCAATTCAAGCTAAACTAGAATCAAATGTGTGTGATTCGTTAAAAGATCCATCATTGTCTATTGCTTATTTAAATAATATTACATGTTACCATTAAACTATCAAGTATGGCAGCACCGGTAGTCGACATAGGACTTGATATGATTACATCGTGTGTCGTATCAATGTACGGCACCTGAACTTGAACCGACCGATGTACGAAACGATATAAAAGGCTTGTGAACCAGCCCATGTGTTTCATTACATTGCTGATGAATGATTGTTCAGCGCACACATCGCATCATGTTGACTTTATTTCATTTTCACTTTGCCTTCAATAAAGATTCAAGATCTTCAAATTTAATTTAACTGTCAAATCAAGCACCGTGCACGTGGCATGTCGACATTTTTGCTATTGCTACTCAACATTAAATCTCTTGTGTGGAAAAAAATAGTCACCAAATAGGATTCGTGTGTATAAGAGCACACGTTACACACGTTGAATGTTTACATTTTTCATTTGAATGTCAATTTTGGTATTTGATATTGGTTTCATCGCTTACATTTATCAAAGTTTATTTGAAAACTGCTTTCATATATTTAATATTATGATCAACTTTGTCTTCACGCTTATACGTACAGATTTGCTTACTTTTAATAAAAATATATTGGCCAATGACTAAAATCAACAATCCAAAATTTGTATTTTGCAACATAAATTGGTAAGTTTAATTTGTGGATAAGTTTAAATAAATAAATTTAATGTTTTTATCTCATCTTGTTGAACAGGTAGAGAAAACTTTTTATGTGTTTTCACATAAAACATTAAACCATATCTGAAATGAATGAAATGGTTTCCCTTAACTCTAGTATGTTCACTATTACATTAGTTTATGACTATTGTTGATATTATACATGTCATAGATTATTGTTATTATTATTATCAACCATTCTTCTTTTATTTTGTTGTTGTTGTTGTTAGAAAAGCAAAATGTGAAATTATTTGTACTCTATTATTATTGTATATACGGTTGCTAATCGTGCTTGCAGCGACTTTTTCCAAATTTGTCCTTTACTCGGTGTGTCATGAAGCTTTTACTTGTTTGCAATGATATTTATTACCACTTTATACAACCATTGTGATTATCATTCAACCAGTTTAGTCTGAATTAGATCAAATTGTCACATCTCGTACATTTCAAATTAATGCGCTCTCATTTGCTCACAATACTAGGACAACAATTTGATAAGTTTTTATCTTGTATCATTTGTCTTTGGACCACTATTATTTTGCAAACAATGTCAACAAACCACAAGAAGCCTCCTCAATTGCGATTATATCGCTTTTTTTCGGGTATTAGTTTTGTTTAAGTATACTGTGTTAAAAATTGCTTTCTTATCTTTTATTAATATTATTTAAGTTTTGAAAATTAGTTTTATTTCTTTATCGATTCAAAGAAAATTTACGATATTGATTTTCTAATTGTATCTCCTTTTTTTTGTTGATGATTTTCAATGTCACAATCTTTAAGTTGCTTTCACTTTTATTATGTGTTTTGTTTCATGCATACTAACCATAGACAATTTCAACACAAAACTTGAATTATTGAATTCTGCTATTGTCATAATAGGAAAGTGGTTGTCATAATTACAATTTATTCACTGAACCGTTGTTCCCGTTTCCAAAGTTTTCCAAAACCACTAACCCAAATTGAGTCATGTAAATGCTAATTGATGTCGATAAGAAAACACGAGACTCGAACCATTTTTCTGGTTATATAGTGTAGCGTGGTGTCTGAAGGTCTCTCATCCAACCGAGAACCCTAGCACCGATTCGACTCTTCCAAACTTGAATGGTGGTATGAAAAGCTACAATCTATCTGAGTCGATCGTCATTGTGTTTGTTACTTTTACTTTCTCAATCAATTCGGATTACTCTAAGACGTTTGGGTACAACATTCATGGATTTATTCATCATCACTACAATTACCTTTTCCATGAGCCTACATTGAATACGATATTGTACACGACTATCGATCTAGTGCGTATGTGTTTGTTCATTTAGTCGATTATCAAATTTCCAATTTTTACCTTCTCTCTCTCTCTCTCTCTCTCTCTCTCTCTCTCTCTCTCTCTCTCTCTCTCTCTCTCTCTCTCTCTCTCTCTCTCTTTCTATCCAGTAAATGTTTGCTTGCTCGTATGGATCATTAAGTTCACTCATTTGCAATGACTCGTTAATGGCGTTCCCACTACCACTGGCGCCAGTTTAACTGTCGTCTTTTTTTATGTTTGAACCTTTGCTTCAATTATTATTTTCCTCGTTTGCCAAACCTGCCGTACTAGTGTGTGATGGTGACTGAATGATGATGGTTGATGTTTAAGACCAGAGTGTAATCAAAGTCTTGTGACTTTGTTTTCATTTGTGCCAACAAATAAAAAAGATATAGTTTGTTCGTCTTTTTCTTTATGAGCTGCTTCAATTTAGTAAAATTGTTGTAACAATATTTCAATGATAATGATCATGAATGTTTGTTTTCTCATTTCTTTTTTTAGTTGAATCATACAATGGAGATATTGGCTTAACGAAACGTGATCGAGATTTGAATCTTTTATCGGAATCTTCGCCTTCACTGTCTAACATAAAAGCTCGATTAAGAGATCAACACAACGATTCGGTTTCTTTCCAACTTAAAAGCATGGCATCATCAAATGCCGGCTCGACATATTTATTGCCTTCAACGCCGTCTTCCAATATGAAAAATTCATTGGTCGATACAATCAATGGTTTGAAATGTAATCCCTTTTTGTATTCCCATTTATTTATTTTGTATATTAATTTGTAGATCTTCATAATGAGAATAATACCAACCATCATCACCATCAACAGCAACATCAATTGGATCATTCTAATGTTGAGGGTGCAAAGAACAACAACAATCAACAAACGTACAAGGATCGACGACGAAACTATCGATTAGAAAAGAAAAAGATGGCACAAGAATTGATATCAGCAATACAAGATCCGACTATTATTGTCATGTCCGATTGGCTCAAAATTCGTACCACTTATAAACAATGGAATAAATATTTTTGTGAATTACGACCCGGCTCATTGTATCTGTACAAGAACCAAAAGACGTACAAATCAAGCAATTGGATTGGGTCGGTCATGTTGAAGATGTGCGAATTGATCGAACGACCATCGAAGAAGAATGGTTTCTGTTTTAAATTGTTCCATCCATTGGAACATCCAATATGGTCACCGAAAGGTCCACATGGCGAAGCATTCACCTCATTAATGTTTCCATTGCCGGCTGCTTCGATCATATTTAGAGCACCATCGGAAGAAGCTGGTCGAAAATGGATGGAGGCAATTGAACTATCATTGAAATGTTCAAGCTTGATCGTTGCCCCGAAGACTACCATTTTGAGTAATAATAGTACTAATTCGGCTCCCAATACTCCATTTAGTGTGGGAACGCCACCGAACGGAACAATCAACATAGAACAACGGATGGGTCATTTTAGTAGTGCATTGAATTCAATCGATCGATCCGACGATGATATCGTATTGTCCACAAGTCATCAATCTGGTTGTGCTAATTTTAACGATTCAGAAATTGAAAAACATTTTGGTAAGATCGGTAAACAAATTCAACAAAATAATTGCATTATATTTCTTTTTATATTGATGATGATTAGATTTATGCGATGATGGTCATACCGATCTTGGTGACGATTCGCAAGAACATCACAGTTCAGACGATACGGACGATTCGTTCTTTGAGGATGAAGATGACACGGCAGAAGCAGTCGTACAAGAAGCAATTGAATTAAACGATCGATCAAAGAACGATCATCATGATGTTGCCATCGTATCTTCCAATGTCAATTCTGTTGGTAATATTGTAGAAACGCCATACATTTTCGATGGTGGAAATGAAGAATTTGGTTTAGTCGGCGATGCCGGACAGACCGAAGATGTACCAGAAGAAAATAAGTCATTGTTGTGGACCTTACTTAAACAAGTACGGCCTGGAATGGATCTATCCAAGGTAGTACTGCCGACATTTATTCTTGAACAACGATCATTCCTGGAAAAATTGACCGATTACTACTATCATTGTGATATACTTTCCCAAGCAGCAATTGAAGAAGATCCATTGTTGCGAATGAAATTGGTTTTGAAATGGTATCTCTCTGGATTCTACAAAAAGCCGAAAGGTTTGAAGAAGCCTTATAATCCAATTCTAGGCGAAACGTTTCGATGTTTTTGGGAACATCCGGAAACGAATTCGAAAACATTCTACATTGCCGAACAGGTAAGTAATGTGAACTTGACAGATAGCTTGACTAATTAATTGATTTACGTTATAAGGTTTCACATCATCCACCAGTATCAGCGTTTCATGTCACCAATCGGAAGGATGGTTTCTGTATAAGTGGATCAATATTGGCAAAATCTAAATTTTATGGAAATTCTATCTCTGCCATATTGGAAGGAACGGCTAAACTAACTCTGTTGACTCGAGATGAAGAATATTTGATCAACTTTCCATATGCACATTGTAAGGGTATATTTTTGGGACCATTAGCTTTTGAATTGGGTGGGAAGATTACGATCACGTGTGCCAAGACTGGATGTAAAACTGAATTGGAGTTTAAGTTGAAACCTTTCTTTGGCTCGGAGGATCAATGTAATTTGGTTCAAGGAAAAGTTCGTTTTGGAACGGAAACTATTGCAACTATTGAGGGTCATTGGGATTCGGAAATTTGGTACAAGGATAAACGTGGTAAAGGGAATTCTGAACTTTTTTGGTCCGGCATCGATCCAAAGGTGAAGAGTAGCCGATTGCGTCGTCATGTGGTTCCAATTGATTTGCAAACTGAAACTGAATCAGAACGATTATGGCACAAGGTGACATTGGCAATACAGCAACAAAATCAACAGGCGGCAACAATGGAAAAGACCATCTTAGAAGAAGCTCAACGTGAAGCGGTCAAACAACGATCAGCAAGAATGGAGATTTGGACTCCTAATTTGTTTAATTTTGATACAACTCAACACGATTGGCTTTACAAAATGATCGACACAAGTCCATGGAATGTTCGGTATAATAAGATATAAATGTTTTTATTTTTTATCATTAAGTTTGTTGTTTTTATACCAACACAGGACTGACATAAGACAATATGAACATGATTATGTAATTGAAACATTGACACGTCGCTTGTCAAAAAGTAATGGACAATCGATTGACCGTTCAGCATTACAAAAGGATCAAATGAAGAAATCATCTGTTCGGAAGAAGTTTCGAATTCGCCGTCAAATTACTTGGGCCGATCCATCTAGTGGCGATTACGATTACAATGAGAACAACAAGTGCGGTGCTCAGAAATTAGAAAGAGGATCATCGTCATTGCAAACAATGATTCATTCATCGTTGGATAATATTGAATCACAATTGAATTCCATCAAGAACACTTTGACCACATTGCAACGTGAACAGGATAGTTTGAGAAATGAGATGAATCAATTGAATCGTTGTGTTCGCTCACAAATAGATACTACAATCATTCATGCTCAATCATCATCATCGTCATCATCATCATTGTTACCATTCTATATCACCCGATTTCGGTTACGAGATGCAACAGACTTTTTACCAACTGAATTCAAACAAGTACTGTTAGTATTGATTGCTCATATCTTTTTCCATACCATCCATAAATTAATCTTTGCAACGAACTATTCTCAAATGATTTCGTCTAATTGGGAGGCAAACTCAACATTGAATTTGCCTTTATCAAATTGTTCATCACCATCATCATCACCTCCATCATCGACATCATCAACAACAACAACATCACCGGGACCAATTGATGTGCCAATGTCTCCAATCACTAATACATCGGCGACAACTTTGCCATCAAATTAACTTGGTATATAGTAGAGAGGTACTAGTTTTTTTTGTTATGAATTTGTTAACTTGATAAAAAATATTTATGTAATTTATTTAATAAACTGCATTACAATCATGTCATGATCCGAATGTGTACACCGTCCAATGTTTTTAATTCTGATTCATTAACACTTGACAGCATCGTTTGTGACTTGATTTCGGTTCACCGCATTGGGCGCCATGCTTTACTACTTGACCACGGTGGGGGTAGTAATAGTCACCAACCAAACTATTGTCACTGCAGTAGTTGACCAGCGTAACTTGTGACTCATTTCTGGTTCAACTCATTGGGCGCTTTGTTTACCATCGGTGATGGCATAGATTCGACACCAACCAAAGTACACGTGATTGTACTAATGGCTGAACCATGTTCCTACTGTATACGTTAGCCACCGTCACTTGTTACACATTTTTGGTTCATCTGGTTGGCCGCCATGCTTTACTAGTTGAACAGCGTCAATCTTGACTCATTGGTGAGGTGAATTAGACTTCAACCAAAGTACATTGTGCTAGTGGTTCAGTCGTCAAAGTACAAATGAAGACCGATTTTCCTTTATAAACTGGACTTTTTTTGGTTTATTGGTCATTTTTCATCGATCTATGTTAACGCCACTTTGCTTTTTGATTTTAAATTTTCTTTTTTCAAACTTGATGTTTTGACATGATCGTCAGCCATGTTTGTCAATTATGATCATCATCGAACTTGTTCATTATCGACAAATATTCATATCATCAACTTGAACGACAGCAACGATCAGCAACAATCAACAGCATTTTTTTCTTGTGAATCTAACAATCGACATGGATGATCGCTGTATTTTGTCAACGAAAAATAAAGAATCACAAAAGGTAAATGAATTATTTGTTTCAATCGCCATGCATAAAATATAATAGTCAATATATTATAACCACGATGCTTTTACAATTACATGAGAGCCTGTTCAATTGAACCAATCCGATTCAGTTAACTTTGACTTTGGTTCATTCTTTGAAACATTGGTTTGGTTTCTGCCTTTGTTATTATGTTAAATGTTATTTTTCTATTAAACGGGTATTTATTAATATGATAGTAAACATTGGTTAAAATGGCCATTTTCTCAACTTTAAAATTAATTATCTCAAAATCTAGTCCACTATTCTTAATTTTTTATTTCAGAAATGAATTCAGCATATTTTAATTAGTTTATATCAATGAAAATTTTTACGTTGGAAAATTTTTGTTGTCCAGTGTTATTAGTATTCATTATCATGATGAATAGCATCAAAGATCGTATTCGAGGGGGGCCTCGCTTATTACTTCCATGAGTTTTTGTCGAATTTTGGCTGCCTGCTTTAGCGTGAAACTATCCAATTCAACAGAGATAAAATTTCCAAATAAACTATTGGAAGTTGATTGTTGTTGTGAAACATTTGAAAAATACTGTAAAAAGAATTGCGTTAAAATTTATTAATTCATAAGTTTTTGTCGAATATTGCTTACCCGATCTGGTGTAGAGCTATTTAGCTCAATAGAACAAAAATTATCGAACATACTACTTAACCCTCAACAGTATAGAACAAAAAATAACGTAAACGGATAGAAAGAGCCTTTTAGGCTCTCATAGAAAATCAACGCTAACTTTTTATAAAATTTTTTAATTGATTTATTGGCAAGTATTGCATGTTATCAGTTCAATAGGGGGATGTGGAATTGGGATACAACTATGGTTGGGCTTGTGTCTTGTGTTAATTGTGTATTGGATCAAGGTCTTTCTTCTTGTCCGTTCTTGTGTGTGTGAGAGTGATATATGAGCGCCGCAACCAATAGAGGTGGAAGAGGGGAGAGGAAAATGTCTTGGTCGGCTCTGTGTTTTGTGTTGATCGTGTTATGGAGCAAGATATTTCTTCTTGTCCGTTCTTTTGTTGTGTTTGAAATTTGACTTTACTCGCGACCACATTTATGGGAAGGGGAGAGGGAGGAGTAGCACCAAAACAAAGTTAAAAAAAAATTAATGATTTTCAATCATGACGCCGCACTCTGTATGCAATGTGCATAAATTTGGAATATTGATTGAAGTTTTTGTTGTTGATGAGGCTTGGCAAGAGCTGATGCCCAACATCACGCTCCGCGTTCATTCTTTCCAGAATTAGACTAGGGCGATTCATTAGAAGATGCTTTGCATCCTGTTCATCTCCGCAGGTGCACTTCCCTTCAGAAATGATTCGAAACCGTTTCAAATAACTTTTGAAAAAGCCATGATTACTCATGAATTGTGTTGTTTGGTAATCAGGAATATGGGAACAGTTAAGTCTAGCTTTTACTGTTGGAAAAAATTCTGCTGTGACTCTGCCTTTTTCAGAATTTATCCATCGTTCGTTCCATTTATTGATCATTTCATCTTTTAGTATTTTGATTCCATGTGATATTGGTGGCTGTAGAAATGTTATATTCGACAAACATGTTGCCTCTTTGGCTCTCTCGTCTGCTTCCTCGTTTCCAAAATTCCCAACATGTGCCTTAATCCATTTCAAGCAGACGTGTTCCGTTGATCTTAATGCCTTTCGAATTTCATTTACTATTGAGTTGTTGTTATTTTTCTTTTGAATACTTTGAATTGATGACATTGAGTCACTATAGATTCGTGCTTTTTCTTTGTGTTTGGCGCACCATTCAACAGCTTTAAGGATCGCCAGGAGTTCCGCCTGGTATACACTACATCGGTCATCTAGTCGGTATTTTTCGGAGTGCAATTCAATTGAATTTGCGTACACGACAAATGCGCATCCCGTTTGTTCGTTGATTTTTGAACCGTCGGTGAAAATTTCTGTTAAGTGTTTACCTTTACATGATGAAAATTCGGTGGATAAAGATGGATGTTCGCGTTGAAAAAAGTTAATTGGGCGGAGAAAGTTTATATCACATAGAATCTTGTCTTGTTTCTTAAGTAAGTATCTTCTGGCGCAAAATTCAATTTTGAGGTCAATTGGTGCAAGTCCAGCCAATATAGTTGTTGCTTCTGTACTTATCGTTCTGTATCCTTTGATTATGGCAAGCGCGAAATTACGTTGTGCAGATAATAGTTTTCTTCTAATTGTGACCCAGTTCAATGCATTTACCCATGAGGATGAATCGTAGCATAAGATTGGTTCAATAGCCGCAATATATATCGCCTTTATAACTTTGCCTGATAGGCCGTATTCTTTACTTGTCATTCGCATAACTGCGTGGTATAGTTTCTTAATTTTGTTTGTGAGGTAATCGATATGTTTGTTCCAAGATTTATGATCTTCAATAATCACACCTAAATACTTCAATCCTGTTACGATTTGTTCCAAGATTTATGATCTTCAATAATCACCTAAATACTTCAATCCTGTTACGATTTCAATTTCAGAATTATTTAATCGTATAATTGGTGATTGGTATTTTCGCTTCCTCGTAACTACCATTGTTTTGGTTTTGTTCGGGTTGAAATTCAGTTTGTTTTCATTTCCCCATTTTGAAATTCTTTCCAGCGCAATGTTTGTACGTCTTACACAAGTATCCATATTCGTGGGACTGCAGAATAAAAAAGCGTCGTCTGCAAACGCCTGAAGTTCGCAATCTTTTGGTAGTTCCATTTCCAGCAACTCATTATATAAAAGGTTCCATAATAGTGGAGAACTCTTGGCTCCCTGTGGACATCCCCTTTGAAGAGTTTTTGATGCTGTGTAGTTACTGATTTTTAGCGTGGCTTCCCTATTTGACAGATAATCTTGAAATATGAGGGAAAGATTTCGGGGGATGTTGTTATTCTTCAGTGCGAGGAGAATTTTCGGCCACCATGCGGCGTCAAATGCCCCAGACACATCGAGTGATACAAGAATGCCGAATTCATTATTGTCTAATACTTGATCTCTTTTAGTTACAGTAGAGTTTATTGCGTCTTTGGTTGATCTTTGTGGCATGAAACCGAATTGTTTAGGTGAGATTCCGTTAGGATTACGATATATCCAATAACTCGTGCGATCGGTAATCAATTTTTCGAGCATTTTACCAGCCACCGGAAGTAGACTGATAGGTCGGTATGCCTTAGCTGTATTGTTCTTGTTACTATTCTTCGGTATGATTATAACTGTTGATCTCTTCCATTCTGTAGGGAAAGTGTTTCATCTCAGACAAGCGTTGAACAGTTCAACAAATATATTTGGATAAATTCGAGTTACTCTTTTTAAGATATTTGCTGAGAGGCATGGTGCATGGTGTTTTTTGGTACATGAATGAGTGAAATAAAAGTTGGAATGAAATCAAAATGTGTTTGAAAGAATTGAAAAATTGAAAACGGCGGAAAGAAGAAATAAAACCAAACAACAACAACAAACAATCGTCCACACGGACAGAATGACAATTTTTCTTCTATGTTGAATGAACCACCGGAAAGAAACATGAAGTTTTTCAATCATCAAATTTGATATTTCCCTATTCCCATTGTTTCATTAGCCTTAAATGTGAACAACATATGATTATAACAAACTATTCAAAGCATTTCATTTCTCAATCTTATGGTACAATGTTTTCAATTCAATCGATTTAAGCTTACTCAACACAATCGATGGCAATCAATCAAACCGAATTATAATATATACATTTAATGGATTCAAATACTCAAAATAAAAGGTGAATTTAAATTATTTTCTTTTGTACTGCCAATATGTATTGGTAATTGGCTGGTAGATTTCAATCATGGTTGACTATGATCCAACAAAGGTTAACTATACTCAACCATTGTCATCGATGTACAACTATGGGCAATCTTGGTCAACCATGTTCAACTATGACCTCAAGATGATTATTCATGATAAAAATATGTTTAACGATGTTTAGTTATGATCAATCAATCATGGTAAAAATATATCCACAAGGATAACGTAACTGGTATAATTGTATCGATATTATCATCAAGTTTTATTAATCATTGTCATTTTTTTTATTTCTAGAAGTTTCCATCACCCCTCACCAATGATTCATTTTTGGTCAACCAAAGTACATATTTCTATTGTAGAAGTTAGCCACCGTCACTTGTGACTCATTTTTGGTTTATCTCATTGGACGCCTTACTTTATATGTTGATCAACGTCAATCTTGACTCATTGGTGAGTGGAATTGGTCTCCAACAAAAGTACATTGTGGTAGTGGTTGAGTCGTCAATGTACAAACGAAGACCGATTTTCCTTTATTAACTGGACTTTTTTCAGTTATTTGGTCATTCAAAATCGATGGATGGTCGTCGTATGAAAATCGATGGATGGTCGTCGTATAAAGATCGACGAATGCCATCTGAACATCGACGAATGCCGTGTAAGTCAAAGTAGAACTATAAACTTAATGTTTGATATATTTTAATGTTTATGAACATCGACGGATGTCGTGTGAACATCGACGGACGCTGTGTGAACATCTACGGATGGTGTGTGAACATCGACGAATGCCGTGTGAAGATCGACGAATGCCGTGTGAAGATCGACGGATGCCGTATGAACATCGACGAAAGCCGTATGAACATCGACGGAAGCCGTATGAACATCGACTGAAGCCGTTTTAACAATCCTTTCAAGATGAACGATGAACGATGAACGATTGATGGATGGTCGTCGTATGAAAATCGATGGTTGGTCGTGGTATGAAGATCGAAGAATGCCATCTGAACATCGACGAATGCCGTGTAAGTCAAAGTTGAACTATAAACTTAATGTTTGATATATTTTAATGTTTATGAACATCGACGAATGCCGTGTGAACATCGACGGAAGCCGTATGAACATCGACAAAAGCCGTTTTAACAATCCTTTCAAGATGAACGATACGACACGACACGATACGACTCGGCACGACACGGCACGGTCTATGTTTGAATGATGATTATTATGGCGAAGAGGTACCTAATAACCAACTTTTTAAGACGACTAATTAAGATGCGTCGATTTGGATAAACATTTGAATGGAACTTTTGGTTGGATTTGAATCGATTGGATTGTTGATTCAATAGGAAGTTTAACTAGAATATTGTTTTCGTTACATGGTGGTTTCATGTATCATTGTAGAAATGTCTCTTTGGTTAAGTTGCTTCAACTATAACAAGATCAATGATGAACAATCTTGACGATTGTTAGAAAATTTGGATGAAACTTGGAGTCAAATTTGAATCAATTGGATTGGCGTTTTGATATGAAATTTAACAATCGACAAGTTTTTTCTTCAAACCAGAATGAATTATTTCATTTAATGTGGCATCATTTAAACACTGAAAAGACACCATGAGAAAATCGTTCAAGACGACGAAAAGACACTAGAAAGATATCGAAATAAAAATCAATTAAGATATTGATACTACGTGGTCATTGGGCGTCATGCTTTACTACTTGGTCACGGTGGAAGTAGTAATAGTCACCAACCAAACTATTGTCACTGCAGTAGTTGACCAGTAGTTGATCTGCCTTACTTGTGACTCATTTCTGGTTCAACTCATTGAGCGCTTTGTTTACCATCGGTGATGGCATAGATTCGACGTCAACCAAAGTACACGTGATTGTACTAATGGTTGAACCATGTTTTTTGCACATGTTAGCCACCGTCACTTGACTCATTTGTGAGGGGAATTGGTCACCTACAAAAGTAAATTGTGCTAGTGGTTGAGTCGTCAATGTACAAACGAAGACCGATTTTCCTTTATAAACTGGACTTTTTTCGGTTTTTTTTGTCATTTTTCATCGATCTATGTTAATACCACTTTGTTCTTTGTTTGAAAGTTTTCTTTTTTCAAACTTGGTGTTTTGACATGATCGTCAACCAAGTTTGTCAATTATGATCATCGTTGAACATGTTCTTAAACCATTATCACCATCCTTAAACATGTTTTTGCTACAATCGACACAAAACACAAACAACAAAGTTGATCATCGATAACATTGAATTTATTTTTGTTTGTGAATCAGTCAACTACTCAATTAAAGTAAGATTTTAATTATATGATGTCGAAGATGTTGAACCAAAGGTAAATCAATTGATTAAGTTTTAATTTATTGTTGTTAATTGTCTTTTAATTTATGTTTGCCAATCATCAATGGCCATCTTGTTCAACTGCAAGTTCATCTGGAATTCTTTTACTTATTCGCTTAGAATTTTGATTCATTCTAAGCAACATCGATTTTGTTTCATTCCATTTTAAGCAACATCGATTTTGATTCATTCTAAACATCGATTTTGTTTCATATCATGTTACATCGATTTGGATTCATTCCAAGCAACATCGATTTTGTTTCATTCTAAGCAACATCGATTTTTATTCATTCCAAGCAACATCGATTTTTATTCATTCCAAGCAACATCGATTTTGATTCATTTTAAACAACATCGATTTTGTTTCATTCCAAGCAACATCGATTTTGTTTCATTCCAAGCAACATTGATTTTGTTTCATTCTAAACAACATCGATTTTGTTTCATTTCATGTTACATCGATTTTGATTCATTCTAAGCAACATCGATTTTGTTTCATTTTATGAAACATCAATTTTGATTCATTCCATGCAACATCGATTTTGTTTCATTCTAAGCAACATCGATTTTATTTCATTCCAAGTAACATCAATTTTTATTCATTCTAAGCAATATCGATTTTGATTCATTTCATGTTACATCGATTTGGATTCATTCCAAGCAACATCGATTTTGATTCATTCCAAGCAACATCGATTTTGATTCATTCTAAACAACATCGATTTTGATTCATTCTAAGCAACATCGATTTTGATTCATTCTAAACAACATCAATTCTGTTTCATTTCATGTTAAATCCATTTTGATTTATTCTAAACAACATCGATTTTGTTTCATTCCAAGCAACATCAATTTTGTTTAATTCTAAGCAACATCGATTTTGATTCATTCTAAGCAACATCGATTTTGTTTCATTTCATGTTACATCGATTTTGATTCATTCTAAACAACATCAATTTTGTTTCATTTCATGTTACATCGATTTTGATTCATTTTAAGCAACATTGATTTTGTTTCATTTCATGTTACATCGATTTTGATTCATTTTAAGCAATATCGATTTCGATTCATTTCATGTTACATCGATTTTGATTCATTCTAAGCAACATCGATTTTGTTTCATTTTATGAAACATCAATTTTGATTCATTCCATGCAACATCGATTTTGTTTCATTCTAAGCAACATCGATTTTATTTCATTCCAAGTAACATCAATTTTTATTCATTCTAAGCAATATCGATTTTGATTCATTTCATGCAACATCGATTTTGTTTCATTCTAAGCAACATCGATTTTATTTCATTCCAAGCAACATCGATTTTGATTCATTTCTAAACAACATCGATTTTGATTCATTCTAAGCAACATCGATTTTGATTCATTCTAAACAACATCGATTTTGTTTCATTTGAAACATCGATTTTGTTTCATTCATTCATTACAACATCGATTTTGTTTCATTTCATTTAAACAAAACATCGATTTTGTTTAATTCTATGAACATCGATTTTGTTTCATTCAAGCAACATCGATTTTGTTTCATTTTAAGCAACATCGATTTTGATTTCATTTAAGATACAACATCGATTTTTCCATTTCATTCCAAGCAACATCGATTTTGATTCATTTTAAGCAACATTGATTTTGATTCATTCTAAGCAACATCGATTTTGTTTCATTCCAAGCAATATCGATTTTGTTTCATTCCAAGCAACATTGATTTTGTTTCATTCCAAGCAACATCTATTTTGATTCATTCCAAGCAACATCGATTTTGTTTCATTTTATGCAACATCGATTTTGATTCATTCCAAGCAACATCGATTTTGTTTCATTCCAAGCAACATCGATTTTTATTCATTCTAAACAACATCGATTTTGTTTCATTCCAAGCAACATCGATTTTGTTTCATTTCATGTTACATCGATTTTGATTCATTTTAAGCAACATTGATTTTGTTTCATTTCATGTTACATCGATTTTGATTCATTTTAAGCAACATCGATTTCGATTCATTTCATGTTACATCGATTTTGATTCATTCTAAGCAACATCGATTTTGTTTCATTTTATGAAACATCGATTTTGATTCATTCCATGCAACATCGATTTTGTTTCATTCTAAGCAACATCGATTTTATTTCATTCCAAGTAACATCAATTTTTATTCATTCTAAGCAATATCGATTTTGATTCATTTCATGTTACATCGATTTGGATTCATTCCAAGCAACATCGATTTTGATTCATTCCAAGCAACATCGATTTTGATTCATTCTAAACAACATCGATTTTGATTCATTCTAAGCAACATCGATTTTGATTCATTCTAAACAACATCAATTTTGTTTCATTTCATGTTAAATCCATTTTGATTTATTCTAAACAACATCGATTTTGTTTCATTCCAAGCAACATCAATTTTGTTTAATTCTAAGCAACATCGATTTTGATTCATTCTAAGCAACATCGATTTTGTTTCATTTCATGTTACATCGATTTTGATTCATTCTAAACAACATCAATTTTGTTTCATTTCATGTTAAATCCATTTTGATTCATTCTAAACAACATCGATTTTGTTTCATTCCAAGCAACATCGATTTTGTTTCATTCTAAGCAACATCGATTTTGATTCATTCTAAGCAACATTGATTTTGTTTCATTTCATGTTACATCGATTTTGATTCATTTTAAGCAATATCGATTTCGATTCATTTCATGTTACATCGATTTGGATTCATTCCAAACCACATCGATTTTGATTCATTCCATGCAACATCGATTTTCATTCATTCTAAACAACATCGATTTTGTTTCATTCCAAGCAATATCGATTTTGTTTCATTCCAAGCAACATCGATTTTGTTTCATTCTAAACAACATCGATTTTGTTTCATTTCATGTTACATCGATTTTGATTCATTCTAAACAACATCGATTTTGTTTCATTTCATGTTAACATCGATTTTGATTCATTCTAAAAACATCGATTTCGATTCATTCCAAGCAACATCGATTTTGTTTCATTCCAAGCAACATCGATTTTGATTCATTCTAAGCAATATTGATTTTGATTCATTTCATGTTACATCGATTTGAATTCATTCCAAGCAATATCAATTTTGATTCATTCTAAGCAATATTGATTTTGATTCATTTCATGTTACATCGATTTGAATTCATTCCATGCAACATCAATTTTGTCTTATTCCACGCATCATTGGTTTTGTTTCATTTTATGAAACATCGATTTTGATTCATTCTAAGCAAAATCGATTTTGATTCATTCTAAGCAAGATCGATTTTGTTTCCTTCCAAGTAACATCGATTTTGATTCATTTTAAGCAACTTCGATTTTGATTCATTCCAAACAACATAAATTTTGTTTCATTTCAAATAACATCGATTATGTTTCATTCCAAGTAACATTGATTTTGATTCATTCTAAGCAACATCGATTTTGATTCATTTCATGTTACATCTATTTGAATTCATTCCAAGCAACATCGATATTAATTAATTTTTAGCAACATCGATTTTAGCTTATTAAAGTTTCACAATCGATTTTTCTGCTCACAACGTATCACACCTCTACATGTTACAATTTTTGTGAATACGACATTTGAAATTGCTATATAAACAGTTAATTTTAGCAGCATATGATCACAATTTGTTTTGATCTTTAACGCATCACATCGTCTATTACCACATTTGAACTAAATTTTTGTTTTTTATACAGGTTCATCTCAACATCAACACTAACTATATTAAACAATCATCATCCACAATCATCAATTAAACTACCATTTTAAGCAACATCATTTTTGATTCATTCCATGCAACATCGATTTTGATTCATTCTAAACAACATCGATTTTGATTCATTCTAAGCAACATCGATTTTGATTCATTCAAAGCAACATCGACTTTGTTTCATTCCATGCAACATCGATTTTGATTCATTCTATACAACATCGATTTTGATTCATTCTAAGCAATATCGATTTTGATTCATTTCATGTAACATCGATTTTCATTCATTCTAAACAACGTCAATTTTGTTTTATTCCAAGCAACATTGATTTTGTTTCATTCCATGCAACATCGATTTTGTTTCATTCCAAGCAACATCGATTTTGATTCATTCATACAACATCGATTTTGATTCATTCTAAGCAACATCGATTTTGATTCATTTCAAGTAACATCGATTTTGATTCATTCTAAACAACGTCAATTTTGTTTTATTCCAAGCAACATTGATTTTGTTTCATTCCAAGCAACATCGATTTTGTTTCATTCCAAGCAACATCGATTTTGTTTCAAGCAACATCGATTTTGATTCATTCTAAGCAATATCGATTTTGATTCATTTCATGTAACATCGATTTTCATTCATTTTAAACAACGTCAATTTTGATTTATTCCATGCAACATCGATTTTGATTCATTCTAAGCAACATCGATTTTGTTTCATTCCAAGCAACATCGATTTTGTTTCATTTCATGTTAACATCGATTTGATTCATTTTAAACAATATCGATTTCGATTCATTTCATGTTACATCGATTTGGATTCATTCCAAACCACATCGATTTTGATTCATTCCATGCAACATCGATTTTCATTCATTCTAAACAACATCGATTTTGTTTCCTTCCAAGTAACATCGATTTTGATTCATTCTAAGCAATATTGATTTTGATTCATTTCATGTTACATCGATTTGAATTCATTCCAAGCAACATCGATTTTGATTCATTCTAAGCAACATCGATTTTGTTTCATTTCATGCAACATCGATTTTGATTCATTCAAGCAACATCGATTTTCATTCATTTTAAACAACGTCAATTTTGTTTTATTCCAAGCAACATTGATTTTGTTTCATTCCAAGCAACATCGATTTTGTTTCATTCTAAGCAACATCGATTTTGTTTCATTTCATGTTAACATCGATTTTGATTCATTCTAAACAACATCGATTTTGTTTCATTCCAAGCAACATCGATTTTGTTTCATTCTAAGCAACATCGATTTTGATTCATTCTAAGCAACATCGATTTTGTTTCATTTCATGTTACATCGATTTTGATTCATTCTAAACAACATCAACTTTGTTTCATTTTATGTTAAATCCATTTTGATTCAATCTAAACAACATCGATTTTGTTTCATTCCAAGCAACATCGATTTTGTTTCATTCTAAGCAACATCGATTTTGATTCATTCTAAGCAACATCGATTTTGTTTCATTTCATGTTACATCGATTTTGATTCATTTTAAACAATATCGATTTCGATTCATTTCATGTTACATCGATTTGGATTCATTCCAAACCACATCGATTTTGATTCATTCCATGCAACATCGATTTTCATTCATTCTAAACAACATCGATTTTGTTTCCTTCCAAGTAACATCGATTTTGATTCATTCTAAGCAATATTGATTTTGATTCATTTCATGTTACATCGATTTGAATTCATTCCAAGCAACATCAATTTTGATTCATTCTAAGCAATATTGATTTTGATTCATTTCATGTTACATCGATTTGAATTCATTCCAAGCAACATCAATTTTGTTTCATTCCACGCATCATCGATTTTGTTTCATTCTAAGCAACATCGATTTTGTTTCATTCTAAGCAACATCGATTTTGATTCATTCTAAGCAACATCGATTTTTTCATTCTAAACAACATCGATTTTTTCATTTGCAACATCGATTTTGATTCATTCTAAGCAAGATCGATTTTGTTTCATTTTATGTTAAATCCATTTTGATTCAATCTAAACAACATCGATTTTGTTTCATTCCAAGCAACATCGATTTTGTTTCATTCTAAGCAACATCGATTTTGATTCATTCTAAGCAACATCGATTTTGTTTCATTTCATGCAACATCAACATCGATTTTTTGATTCATGCAACATCGATTTTGTTTCAAGCAACATCGATTTTGATTCATTTCATTTACATCGACATCGATTTTGATTCATTTTGCAACATCGATTTTGATTCATTTTAAAAAACATCGATTTTGTTTCATTTTTTCATGCAACATCGATTTTGATTCATTCTAAACAACATCGATTTTGATTTTCAAGTAACATCGATTTTCATTCATTCTAAGCAACATCGATTTTGATTCATTTCAAGCAACATCGATTTTGATTCATTCCAAGCAACATCAATTTTGATTCATTCTAAGCAATATTGATTTTGATTCATTTCATGTTACATCGATTTGAATTCATTCCAAGCAACATCAATTTTGTCTCATTCCACGCATCATTGGTTTTGTTTCATTCTAAGCAACATCGATTTTGATTCATTCTAAGCAACATCGATTTTGATTCATTCTAAGCAAGATCGATTTTGTTTCCTTCCAAGTAACATCGATTTTGATTCATTTTAAACAATATCGATTTCGATTCATTTCATGTTACATCGATTTGGATTCATTCCAAACCACATAAATTTTGTTTCATTTCAAGTAACATCGATTATGTTTCATTCCAAGTAACATTGATTTTGATTCATTCTAAGCAACATCGATTTTGATTCATTTCATGTTACATCGATTTGAATTCATTCCAAGCAACATCGATATTAATTAATTTTAAGCAACATCGATTTTAGCTTATTTAAGTTTCACAATCGATTTTTCTGCTCACAACGTATCACACCTCTACATGTTACAATTTTTGTGAATACGACATTTGAAATTGCTATATAAACAGTTAATTTTAGCAGCATATGATCACAATTTGTTTTGATCTTTAACGCATCATATCGTCTATTACCACATTTGAACTAAATTTTTGTTTTTTATACAGGTTCATCTCAACATCAACACTAACTATATTAAACAATCATCATCCACAATCATCAATTAAACTACCATTTTAAGCAACATCATTTTTGATTCATTCCATGCAACATCGATTTTCATTCATTCTAAACAACATCAATTTTGTTTTATTCCAAGCAACATTGATTTTGTTTCATTCTAAGCAACATCGATTTTGTTTCATTTCATGTTACATCGATTTTGATTCATTCTAAACAACATCGATTTTGTTTCATTCCAAGCAACATCGATTTTGTTTCATTCTATGAGACATCTATTTTGTTTCATTCCAAGCAACATCAATATTGTTTTATTCTATTAGACTGGATTGACGATGTTGGAATGGCAACTGTTTTCAATTTGATCAATGTCCATTCAGAATGATGATCAACAATTCAAATAGGAAGATGGACGTGACCAATAGAGTGGTCAATTGGTACGTCGCAAAATGTCTGTGTGGCCAACGTCGTCAAGCAATCGTAAATCGGGTCGTTGGATCGCTGGTGGTATTGTCTGTTAGTTTGAACTTGGACACTAAACGATTCCATTGGAAGCTAGAATGATAAAATGTAAGTCAAAGTTGAACTATAAAATTAATGTTTGATATATCTTAATGTTTAATTTTTTATTATAGTTGAAATTGATTGCCAGACATGTTATACAAAGCGGATAAATGTTTATGGATCAGAAATTGGCACCTGGTTCCAAAAATGGACAAAAAAATGTGGATTATTCTGGTTTGTTTACAAGCATGCATGCCAAGTTGATCATGATGTATATGAACGTGATTATATCGATATTATCATCAAGTTTTATTAATCATTGTCATTTTTTTTATTTCTAGAATCTTCAATCTTGACTCATTGTTGAGGGGAATTGGTCTACAACAAAAGTACATTGTGGTAGTGGTTCACTCGTCAATGTACAAACGAAGACCGATTTTCCTTTATAAACTGGACTTTTTTCAGTTATTTGGTCATTCAAAATCGATGGATGGACGTCGTATGAAGATCGATGGATGGACGTCGTATGAAGATCGATGGATGATTGTCGTATGAAAATCGATGGATGGTCGTCGTGTGAACATCGACGGATGCCGTGTGAACATCGACGGATGCCGTGTGACGACGACGACACGACACGACATTCAATGCAAGGATGGCTATGTCTTCATCTGAGAGTAGTAATAGTCACCAGCATGTTATTGTAAACGTTAGCCACTGTCACTTGTGACTCATTTTTGGTTTATTTCGTTGGACGCCTTACTTTATATGTTGATCAACGTCAATCTTGACTCATTGGTGAGGGGAATTGGTCTCCAACAAAAGTACATTGTGGTAGTGGTTGAGTCGTCAATGTACAAATGAAGACCGATTTCTCTTTATAAACTAGACTTTTTTCAGTTATTTGGTCATTCAAAACCGATGAATGGTTGTCGTATGAAGATCGATGGATGGAGGTCGAATAAAAATCGATGGATGGACATCGTATGAAGATCGATGGATGGACGTCGTATGAAGATCGATGGATGGACGTCGTATGAAGATCGATGGATGGTCGTCGTTTTAAGTTCGATGGATGGTCGTCGTTTGAAGTTCGATGGATGGTCGTCGTATGAAACACGATGGATAGTCGTCGTATAAAGATCGACGAATGCCATCTGAACATTGACGAATGCCGTGTAAATCAAAGTTGAACTATAAACTTAATGTAATGTACGACACGACACGACACGACACGACACGACACGACACCAACCAAACTATTGTTACTTCAGTAGTTGACCAGCGTTACTTGTGACACATTTCTGGTTCAACTTATTGGGAGCTTTGTTTACCATCGGTGATGGCATAGATTTTGTTTCATTCTATGAAACATCGATTTTGATTCATTCCAAGCAACATCGATTTTGTTTCATTCTAAGCAACATCGATTTTGTTTCCTTCCAAGTAACAGATTTTGTCTCATTCCACGCATCATTGGTTTTGTTTCATTCTAAGCAACATCGATTTTGATTCATTCTAAGCAACATCAATTTTGATTCATTCCATGCAACAACGATTTTGATTCATTCCATGCAACATCGATTTTGTTTCATTATAAGCAACATCGATTTTGTTTCCTTCCAAGTAACATCGATTTTGTCTCATTCCACGCATCATTGGTTTTGTCTCAGTTCAAGCAACATCGTTTTTGTTTCATTTTATGAAACATCAATTTTGTTTCATTCCATGCAGCATCGATTTTGTTTCATTTTATGAAACATCGATTTGGTTTCATTCCAAGCAACTTCGATTTTGTTTCATTTTATGTTACATTGGTTTTGTTTCATTCCATGCAACATCATTTTTGTTTCATTTCATGTTACATCGATTTTGATTCATTCCAAGCAACATCGATTTTGATTTATTTTAAACAACATCGATTTTGTTTTCTTCCAAGTAACATCGATTTTGTTTCATTTAAGCAACATCGATTGTAACATCGATTTTGTTTCATTCTAAGCAACATCGTTTTTGTTTCATTTCATGTTACATCGATTTTGATTCATTCCAAGCAACATCGATTTTGATTTATTTTAAACAACATCGATTTTGTTTTCTTCCAAGTAACATCAATTTTGATTCATTCCAAGCAACATCGATTTTGATTTATTTTAAACAACATCGATTTTGTTTTCTTCCAAGTAACATCAATTTTGTTTCATTCTAAGCAACATCGATTTTGTTTTCTTCCAAGTAACATCGATTTTGTTTCATTCTAAGCAACATCGATTTTAGCTTATTTTAGTTTCCCAATCAATTTTTCTGCTCACAACGTATCACACCTCTACATGTTACAATTTTTGTGAATAAGACATTTGAAGTTGCTATATAAACAGTTAATTTTAGCAGCATATGATCACAATTTGTTTTGATCTTCAAGGCATCACATCGTCTATTACCACATTTGAACTAAATTTTTGTTTTTTATACATGTTCATCTCAACATCAACACTAACTATATTAAACAATCATCATCCACAATCATCAATTAAACTACCATTATAAGCAACATCGATTTTGTTTCCTTCCAAGTAACATCGATTTCGTTTCATTCCATGCAACATCGATTTTGTTTCATTTTATGAAACATCGATTTTATTTCATTCCATGCAACATCGATTTTGTTTCATTCCATGCAACATCGATTTTCATTTCATTCATTATGCAACATCGATTTTGTTTCATTCAAAGCAACATCGATTTTGTTTCATTCAAGCAACATCGATTTTGTTTCATTCCAAGCAACATCGATTTTTTTCATTTTAATGCAACATCGATTTTGTTTCATTTCAAGCAACATCGATTTTGTTTCATTTCACAACATCGATTTTGTTTCATTTTATGCAACATCGATTTTGTTTCGATTTTGTCAACATCGATTTTGTTTCATTCCATGCAACATCGATTTTGTTTCAACAAACATCGATTTTGTTTCATTCCACAACATCGATTTTTTTGATTCATTCAAGCAACATCGATTTTGTTTTTTTCAAGTAACATCGATTTCGATTTTGTTTCATTTCTATGCAACATCGATTTTGTTTTTTTGATTTTTTCATTCCATGCAACATCGATTTTGTTTCATTTTATGAAACATCGATTTTGTTTCATTCCATGCAACATCGATTTTGTTTCATTCCATGCAACATCGATTTTGTTTCATTCTAAGCAACATCGATTTTGTTTCATTTCATGTAACATCGATTTGGATTCATTCCAAGCAACATCGATTTTGTTTTCATTTTATGAAAACATCGATTTTGTTTCATTCCATGCAACATCGATTTTGATTTGTTTTAAGCAACATCGATTTTTTGGTTTCTTCCTAGTAACATCGATTTTGATTCATTTCATGCAACATCGATTTTGTTTCATTTTATGTTGCAACATTGGTTTTGATTCTTTCCAAGTAACATCGATTTTGTTTCATTTCATGTTACATCGATTTGGATTCATTCCAAGCAACTTCGATTTTGTTTCATTTTTCCAACAATTCGATTTGATTTTTTCACGACACGGCACGACACGGCACGACACGCCACAACACGACACGACACGACACGACACGACACGACACGACACGGTTTTGTTTTTCTTCAAACCAGAATGAAGTTTTTTCTTCAAACCAGAATGAAGTTTTTTTATCTTCAAACCAGAATGAAGTTTTTATCTTCAAACCAGAATGAAGTTTTTATCTTCAAACCAGAATGAAGTTTTTATCTTCAAACCAGAATGAAGTTTTTATCTTCAAACCAGAATGAAGTTTTTTCTTCAAACCAGAATGAAGTTTTTATCTTCAAACCAGAATGAAGTTTTTATCTTCAAACCAGAATGAAGTTTTTTCTTCAAACCAGAATGAAGTTTTTATCTTCAAACCAGAATGAAGTTTTTATCTTCAAACCAGAATGAAGTTTTTTCTTCAAACCAGAATGAAGTTTTTATCTTCAAACCAGAATGAAGTTTTTATCTTCAAACCAGAATGAAGTTTTTATCTTCAAACCAGAATGAAGTTTTTATCTTCAAACCAGAATGAAGTTTTTATCTTCAAACCAGAATGAAGTTTTTATCTTCAAACCAGAATGAAGTTTTTATCTTCAAACCAGAATGAAGTTTTTTTCTTCAAACCAGAATGAAGTTTTTTTCTTCAAACCAGAATGAAGTTTTTATCTTCAAACCAGAATGAAGTTTTTATCTTCAAACCAGAATGAAGTTGTCAATATTTTTTCACTGTTAAGCAAGATAACATAATTTGATGCTTATACATTAGAGTCTTTACCAATACATTTCAAAGTTCAAAGTTAGTTTATATGAGTCTTGTTTTGTGAATGGTCAACCATGTGAACTTGATTTTTTATGACACATACGCCCCCAAACATGTTACAATTTTGTGTGAACAAGACATTTGAAATTGCTTTATAAACAGTTGGCTTTAGCAGCATACGATCACAATTTGTTTTGAATTTGTACTGATCACATCGTTGAACATTTGAACTAACTTATTTTTTGTTTATTCTTTTCATCATCGGCTTGAAGCATCGTCATCATTGTTTAACAATCATTATTTTGTATAAACTCATCTCAAACGGCATTCATTGATATATCTTTTTATTTTTGTCAACTGTTGATGGTTATAATGATCCATTTTGATTCATTCCAAGCAACATCGTTTTTGTTTCATTCTAAGCAACATCGATTTTGTTTCATTTCAAGCAACATTGGTTTTGTTTCATTCTAAGCAAAATCAATTTTGATTCATTCCAAGCAACATTGATTTTGTTTCATTTTATGAGACATCGAATTTGTTTCATTTTTTGAAACATTGGTTTTGTTTCATTCCAAGCAACATTGATGGTCCAATCATATTTCATGTACAGATTTTATTGGCAACAAAGAAGTAGTCGTCAATTGAACTTTGTAAAAATGGTAAGTGTCAATACTTGATTCATCGAGTTGATACTAACGTATTGGTGTACATGATGTTTATTGTGAACAGGTCGTGTCGCTACTAATATTGGAAATGTGGGCAATTGAGTTGTATATAAATATTGTTTGTCGTTGATATGATCACTGTCATTTGCTGCTGATTGAACAAGGAGAAGATGATGACTGGTTGGATTTAGTCGACTTTCGCATGCATCAATTTCAATAGTCTCGATGTCCAACTTGGATGGCATTTGCGTGACATTTAATTTGATTGATTAAGGCAACTGGTTCAATGTTAAAATAGCAACTGTTCAATTTGGATTGATGATCAACAATTCAATAAAGAAGTAAACATGAACGATAGAGTAATCATTGATGCTTGTACAAATGGTAAGTGTCAATACTTGAATTATTGTTTTTGATGAAACCAAAATTTGTGTACAAATATAACAGGTTATGTTACAATATGGATTCTAGTATGAATGGTGTCCAAATACCAAAACTAAATGTTGGTTTATTTGATGTCAACAATTGGCAAGTTTTTTTCTTCAAACCAGAATGAATTTTTTTCTCTAACCAGAATGAAGTTTTTTTCTTCAAACCAGAATGAAGTTTTAATTTTCAAACCAGAATGAAGTTTTTTTCTTGATGAATGAATGAATCTCATACGATGAATGGTCGTCGTATGAAGATCGATGGATGGTCGTCGTATGAAGATCGATGGATGGTCGTCGTATGAAGATTGATGGTTGGTCGTCGTATGAAGATCAATGGATGGACGTCGTTTGAAAATCGACGAATGCCATCTGAACATTGACGAATGCCGTGTGATTGATGGTCGATGCGTCGATTTGGATAAACATTTGAATGGAAATTGTGGTTGGATTTGAATCGGACACGGCACGGCACGGCACGGCACGGCACGGCACGGCACGCACGACACGGACACGACACGACACGGCACGACACGACACGACACGACACGACACGACACGACACGACACGACACGACACGACACGACACGACACGACACGACACGACGACACGGACACGACACGACACACGACACACGACACGACACGACACGACACGACACGACACGACACGACACGACACGACACGACACGACACGACACGACACGACACGACACGACACGACACGACACGACACGACACGACACGACACGACACGACACGACACGACACGACACGACACGGTACGGCCGATTGAAAACGATTGATGGTCGATGCGTCGATTTGGATAAACATTTGAATGGAAATTGTGGTTGGATTTGAATCGGACACGACACGCACGACACGACACGACACGACACGACACACGACACGACAACACGACACGACACGACACGACACGACACGACACGACACGACACGACACGACACGACACGACACGACACGACACGACACGACACGACACGACACGACACGACACGACACGACACGACACGACACGACACGACACGACACGACACGACACGACACGACACGACACGACACGACACGGTACGGCCGATTGAAAACGATTGATGGTCGATGCGTCGATTTGGATAAACATTTGAATGGAAATTGTGGTTGGATTTGAATCGGACACGACACGGCACGACACGGCACGACACGACACGACACGACACGACACGACACGACACGACACGACACGACACGACACGACACGACACGACACGACACGACACGACACGACACGACACGACACGACACGACACGACACGACACGACACGACACGACACGACACGACACGACACGACACGACACGACACGACACGACACGACACGACACGACACGACACGACACGGCACGACACGACACGACACGACACGGACACATTGAAAACGATTGAAAACGATTGAAAACGATTGAAAACGATTGAAAACGAAATTGAAAACGAAATGAAAACGAAATGAAAACGAAATGAAAACGATTGAAAACGATTTGAATACAAATACTCAAAATAAAAGGTGAATCTAAATTATTCTCTCTTTTATTGCCAATATGTATTGGTAATTGGCTGGTAGATTTCAATCATGGTCAACTATGATCCAACAAAGGTTAACTATACTCAACCATTGTCATCGATGTACAACTATGGTCAATCTTGGTCAACCATGTTCAACTATGACCTCAAGATGATTATTCATGATAAAAATATGTTTAACGATGTTTAATTATGATCAATCAATCATGGTAAAAATATATCCACAAGGATAACGTAACTGGTATAATTGTATCGATATTATCATTAAGTTTTATTAATCATTGTCATTTTTTTTATTTCTAGAAGTTTCCATCACCCCTCACCAATGATACATTTTTGGTCAACCAAATTACATATTTCTATTGTAGAAGTTAGCCAACCGTCACATTGTGACTCATTTTTGGTTCATCACATTGGGCGCCTTAAGGCTTGCTTTACATGTTGAACAATGGGGGAAAGTAGTAATAGTCACCAACCAAACTATTGTTACTGTAGACGTTAGCCACCGTCACTTGTGACTCATTTCTGGTTCATCTCGTTGGACGCCATGCTTTACTAGTTGAACAGCGTCAATCTTGACTCATTAGTGAGGGGAATTGGTCTCCAACAAAAGTAAATTGTGCTAGTGGTTGAGTCGTCAATGTACAAACGAAGACCGATTTTCCTTTATAAACTGGACTTTTTCCACTTTTTTGGCCATTTTTCATCGATCTATGTTCACGCCACTTTGCTCTTTGTTTGAAAGTTTTCTTTTTTCAAACTTGGTGTTTTGACTTGATCGTCAACCAAGTTTGTCAATTATGATCATCGTCGAACATGATCATCATGTTCATCATCGAACATGTCATCATCATCATCGAACATGTTCATCATCATCGAACATGTTCATCATCGTCGAACATGTTCATCATCGTCGAACATCATCATCGAACATGATCATCGAACATGTTCATCATCATCGAACATGTCATCATCATCGAATCATGATCATCATGATCATCATCATCAACATGATCATCATCATCATCATCATCATCGAACATCATCATCATCATCATCGAACATGATCATCATCATCGAACATGATCATCATCATCGAACATGTTCATCATCATCGAACATGATCATCATCATCGAATATGATCATCATCATCGAATATGATCATCATCATCGAACATGATCATCATCATCATCATCATCGAACATGATCATCATCATCGAACATGATCATCATCATCGAACATGATCATCATCATTGAATATGATCATCATCATCGACCATGTTCATCATCGTCGAACATGATCATCATCGTCATCATCAACCATGATCGTCATAACCATGATCGTCATCATGATCGTCATCATGATCGTCATCGTCATCAACCATGATCACCATCGTCATGATCGTCATCACCATGATCGTCATCTACCATGATCGTCATCTACCCATGATCACCATGATCATCTTTCACCATGATCATCACCATGATCATCTTTCACCATGATCATCTTTCACCATGATCATCTTTCACCATGATCATCTACCATTATCATCATCAACCATGATCATCATCAACCATGATCATCTTTCACCATGATCATCTTTCACCATGATCATCTTTCACCATGATCATCTACCATTATCATCATCTATCATGTTCTTCAATTATGTTTATCTACTAACGTCTGGTACGTTTTTTATATGTTTTATGATTAATTGTTAACTAATAAAATTTTGAGTCTATTTTAGTGTATTCAATTGATGCGATAATTGTTGGAACATTTGGATGAACTTGGTGTTGGATGAACTAGTTGGTAAATGAATTCATTGGTAATGTAATAACTTGTTTTGATATTAATTGATTATGATTTTTATTTGTCATCAAGAATCTTTATATCCATCAACATCAACGACAACATTTAATTCATTTATTCTTGTGCTAATCAATATCATTCATTCATCAATATCAACTGCAACACCAATCAATATATTTATTCTAATTTTTGACAATCATCGACAAAATTATATTCATCAATATCAACAAAATATTTAGCCACTTTCATCACTTGTCATCGAAAATGTTTATATTCTTCAACATTAACGACAACATTCAATTCAAAGAATCAATGAATTCATAGGTAATGTGGTAACTTGTTTAACAACAACTACACCATTTAATTTTTTTTATTGTGCTTCACCAATATAAACGACATTTTATTCATCAACAACGACAATTTTTTAAGCTTTTACTCTTGTGCTTGATCAATGTCGACAACATTATATTCATCATCAACAACGACACCATATAATTTCTTTCTATTATTGTGCTTTACCAATATCAACGACATTTTATTCATCAACAACAACGACAATATTTCATATTCTTTTCGTATCTGACCAATATTAACAACATACTCATTAATATCAACGGCAATGTTTTGCTTTTTTGGTAAAGTGATAATTTTGAATTAATGCAAATATGATTTTTATTTTGGCTTATAATTTAATTAATTGAACTATTTATCCAATTAACGAGTCCTTTTTTTGGGTTAGAACATTGGTTTGTTCTGGTACGTTTTTGATTGATAATATTTTTTGATTGATAATTTACTAATACTTTTGAATTTATTCTAGTGCATTCGATTCATGTTACGATTCAATTGATAATTGTTGGAACATTTATACATTGGATTGAATTGTATTGGAATGAAGTGGATTGGATTTGATTGAAGCAAACATAGACACATACAAACACACACTTTAACTCTATCCTAACAATTTATATCTGTCCTAAATGCCCAGAGGCTCGCTTTTGTTTAATGCGAACTTGATCTAATAATTTTTGTTCCCATACATTTAGTTCAACATTGAGTGTCGCCGAAGATTTGCGACTGAAGTTTATCGTTCTGTATATAGTTGCTGTTTATTCCATTCATGATCTAATGTTTAATTTTTCTTTATTTCAAAACCGAATGGTTGGTGCTAGAAGATTTGGTGCACCTGAAACAATTATCCGTATTCCGTATTGGTAGATGGCAAACGATGCGCTTGAAGATGTGAAGCGCACGTTTAAATCAACTCGACGATTTCCGATGGGCGCCATCACCAGATGAGAAGCTGTATGTATGCGAGCTATCTATCGGCTCGCTTTTGTTTTATCGTGGTATCTTTTTGGTAGCTTTTCGTTGCCTTGAACAATTTTCTCGTGGTATCTTTTTGGTATCTTTTCGTTGTCTTGTAAAATTTTTTTGCGGTATCTTTTTGGTGTCTTTTCGTTGCTTTGCTTTGAATAATTTTCTTTTAATATCTTTTTGGTGTCTTTCCATTGCCTTGAACAATTTTGACGTGGTATCTTTTTGGTAGCTTTTCGTTGCCTTGAACAATTTTCTCGTGGTATCTTTTTGGTGACTTTTCGTTGCCTTGAAAAATTTTCTCGTGGTATCTTTTTGGTAGCTTTTCGTTGCCTTGAAAAATTTTCTCGTGGTATCTTTTTGGTAGCTTTTCGTTGCCTTGAACAATTTTCTCGTGGTATCTTTTTGGTAGCTTTTCGTTGCCTTGAACAATTTTCTCGTGGTATCTTTTTGGTAGCTTTTCGTTGCCTTGAACAATTTTCTCGTGGTATCTTTTTTTGGTGTTTTCGTTGTCTTGAACAATTTTTCGTGGTATCTTTTTGGTAGCTTTTTGTTGTCTTGAACAATTTTTTGTGGTATCTTTTTGGTATCTTTTCGTTGTCTTGTACAATTTTTTCGTGGTATCTTTTTGGTATCTTTTCGTTGTCTTGATTAATTTTTTCGTGGTATCTTTTTGGTATCTTTTCGTTGTCTTGAACAATTTTTTCGTGGTATCTTTTTGGTATCTTTTCGTTGTCTTGAATCGTAGTTTTTGGTTTTTTCGTTGTATCAATTTTTCGTGGTCGTGGTTCGTTGTCTTGAACAATTTTTTTGGTTTTTGGTATCGTTGTCTTGTACAATTTTTTTGTGGTATCTTTTTTGGTATCTTTTCGTTGTCTTGATTAATTTTTTCGTGGTATCTTTTTGGTATCTTTTCGTTGTCTTGAACAATTTTTTCGTGGTATCTTTTAGGTATCTTTTCGTTGTCTTGTACAATTTTTTTTGTGGTATCTTTTTGGTATCTTTCCGTTGTCTTGATTAATTTTTTCGTGGTATCTTTTTGGTATCTTTCCGTTGTCTTGAAACAATTTTTTGTGGTATCTTTTTGATATCCATGCAACATCGACTTTGTTTCATTCTATGAAACATCATTTTTCATTCACTCCATGCAACATCGATTTTGTTTAATTTTATGAAACATCGATTTTGTTTCATTCTAAGCAACATCGATTTTGTTTCATTTCATGTAACATCGATTTGGATTCATTCTAAGCAACATCGATATTGTTTCATTTCATGTAACATCGATTTGGATTCATTCTAAGCTACATCGATTTTGTTGCATTCTGAACAACATGATTTTGTTTCATTCTAAGCAACATCGATTTTGTTTCATTCTAAGCAACATCGATTTTGATTCATTCTAAGCAACATCGATTTTGTTTCATTTTAAGCAACATCGATTTTGATTCATTCTAAGCAACATCGATTTTGTTTCATTTCATGTTACATTGATTTTTTTCATTCCAAATCAACATCGATTTTAGCTCATTTTAGTTTCTCAATCAATTTTTTTTGCTCACAACGTATCACACCTCTACATGTTACAATTTTTGTGAATAAGACATTTGAAGTTGCTATATAAACAGTTAACTTTAGCAGCATATGATCACAATTTGTTTTGATCTTCAAGGCATCACATCGTCTATTACCACATTAGAACTAAACTTTTGTTTTTTATACATGTTCATCTCAACATCAACACTAACTTTATTAAACAATCATCATCTACAATCATCAATTAAACTACCATTCTAAGCAACATCGATTTTCGATTCATTCTAAGCAACATCGATTTTGTTTCATTCTAAGCAACATCGATTTTGTTTCATTTTGCAACATCGATTTTCAACATTTTGTTTTCTAAGCAAATCGTTTTCAAATCGTTTTGTTTTTGTTTTCAAACGTTTTCAAATCGTTTTTGTTTTTTCAAATCGTTTTCAAACGTTTTCAAACGTTTTCAAACGTTTTCAAATTTTGTTTTCAAATCGTTTTCAAACGTTTAAACTTTGTTTTTCAAACGTTTTCAAACGTTTTCAAATCGTTTTCAAATCGTTTTCAAACGTTTTCAAACGTTTTCAAATTGTTTTCAAACGTTTTCAAACGTTTTCAAACGTTTTCAAACGTTTTCAAACGTTTTCAAACGTTTTCAAACGTTTTCAAACGTTTTCAAATTTTTCAAACGTTTTCAAACGTTTTCAAATTGTTTTCAAACGTTTTCAAACGTTTTCAAACGTTTTCAAATTGTTTTTTCGTTTTCAAACGTTTTCAAAACGTTTTCAAACGTTTTCAAACGTTTTCAAACGTTTTCAAACGTTTTCAAATTGTCTTCAAACGTTTTCAAACGTTTTCAAATTGTTTTCAAACGTTTTCAAACGTTTTCAAACGTTTTCAAACGTTTTCAAACGTTTTCAAACGTTTTCAAAAAACGTTTTCAAACGTTTTCAAACGTTTTCAAACGTTTTCAAACGTTTTCAAACGTTTTCAAACGTTTTTTTCAAACGTTTTCAAACGTTTTCAAACGTTTTCAAACGTTTTCAAACGTTTTCAAACGTTTTTCAAACGTTTTCAAACGTTTTCAAACGTTTTCAAACGTTTTCAAACGTTTTCAAACGTTTTCAAACGTTTTCAAACGTTTTCAAACGTTTTCAAACGTTTTTAAACGTTTTCAAACGTTTTCAAACGTTTTCAAACGTTTTCAAATTGTTTCAAAACGTTTTCAAACGTTTTCAAACGTTTTCAAACGTTTTCAAACGTTTTCAAACGTTTTCAAACGTTTTCAAATCGTTTTCAAACGTTTTCAAACGTTTTCAAATTGTTTTCAAACGTTTTGATTCATTCTAAGCAACATCGATTTTGATTCATTCTAAGCAACATCGATTTTGATTTATTTTAAGCAACATCGATTTTAGCTTATATTAGTTTCCCAATCGATTTTTCTGCTCACAACGTATCACACCTCTACATGTTACAATTTTTGTGAATAAGACATTTGAAATTGCTATATAAACAGTTAACTTTAGCAGCATATGCTCACAATTTGTTTTGATTTTCAAGGCATCACATCGTCTATTACCACATTTGAACTAAATTTTTGTTTTTTATACATGTTCATCTCAACATCAACACTAACTATATTAAACACTCATCATCCACAATCATCAATTAAACTACCATTTTTAGCAACATCGATTTTGTTTCATTTCGATTCATTCTAAGCAACATCGATTTTGTTTCATTTTCATGTTACATCGATTTGATTCATTCTAAGCAACATCGATTTTGATTTTCCAAGCAACATCGATTTTGTTTCATTCTAAGCAACATCGATTATGATTTTTCAAACGTTCAAACGTTTTCAAATCGTTTTCAAACGTTTTCAAATTTTTCAAACGTTTTTCAAATCGTTTTCAAACGTTTTCAAACGTTTTCAAATTGTTTTCAAACGTTTTCAAACGTTTTCAAACGTTTTCAAACGTTTTCAAACGTTTTCAAACGTTTTCAAACGTTTTGTTTTCAAACGTTTTCAAACGTTTTCAAACGTTTTCAAACGTTTTCAAACGTTTTCAAACGTTTTCAAACGTTTTCAAACGTTTTTTCAAACGTTTTCAAACGTTTTCAAACGTTTTCAAACGTTTTCAAACGTTTTCGTTTTCAAACGTTTTCAAACGTTTTCAAACGTTTTCAAACGTTTTCAAACGTTTTCAAACGTTTTCAAACGTTTTCAAACGTTTTCAAACGTTTTCAAACGTTTTCAAACGTTTTCAAACGTTTTCAAACGTTTTCAAACGTTTTCAAACGTTTTCAAACGTTTTCAAACGTTTTCAAACGTTTTCAAATTGTTTTTTCAAACGTTTTCAAACGTTTTCAAACGTTTTCAAACGTTTTTCGTTTTCAAACGTTTTCAAACGTTTTCAAACGTTTTCAAAACGTTTTCAAACGTTTTCAAACGTTTTCAAATTGTTTTCAAACGTTTTCAAACGTTTTCAAACGTTTTCAAACGTTTTCAAACGTTTTCAAACGTTTTCAAATTGTTTTCAAACGTTTTCAAACGTTTTCAAACGTTTTCAAATCGTTTTCAAACGTTTTCAAACGTTTTTTTCAAACGTTTTCAAACGTTTCAAAAACAATTTGTTTTCAAACGTTTTCAAACGTTTTCAAACGTTTTCAAAACGTTTTCAAACGTTTTCGTTTTCAAACGTTTTCAAACGTTTTCAAACGTTTTCAAACGTTTTCAAACGTTTTCAAAACGTTTTCAAAACGTTTTCAAACGTTTTCAAACGTTTTCAAACGTTTTCAAATCGTTTTCAAACGTTTTCAAACGTTTTCAAAAAACGTTTTCAAACGTTTTCAAACGTTTTCAAACGTTTTCAAACGTTTTCAAACGTTTTCAAACGTTTTCAAACGTTTTCAAACGTTTTCAAACGTTTTTCAAACGTTTTCAAACGTTTTCAAACGTTTTCAAACGTTTTCAAACGTTTTCAAACGTTTTCAAACGTTTTCAAATCGTTTTCAAACGTTTTCAAACGTTTTCAAACGTTTTCAAACGTTTTCAAACGTTTTCAAACGTTTTCAAACGTTTTCAAACGTTTTCAAACGTTTTCAAACGTTTTCAAACGTTTTCAAACGTTTTCAAACGTTTTCAAACGTTTTCAAACGTTTTCAAACGTTTTCAAACGTTTTCAAACGTTTTCAAATCGTTTTCAAACGTTTTCAAATCGTTTTCAAACGTTTTCAAACGTTTTGATTCATTCTAAGCAACATCGATTTTGATTCATTCTAAGCAACATCGATTTTGATTTATTTTAAGCAACATCGATTTTAGCTTATATTAGTTTCCCAATCGATTTTTCTGCTCACAACGTATCACACCTCTACATGTTACAATTTTTGTGAATAAGACATTTGAAATTGCTATATAAACAGTTAACTTTAGCAGCATATGCTCACAATTTGTTTTGATTTTCAAGGCATCACATCGTCTATTACCACATTTGAACTAAATTTTTGTTTTTTATACATGTTCATCTCAACATCAACACTAACTATATTAAACACTCATCATCCACAATCATCAATTAAACTACCATTTTAAGCAACATCGATTTTGATTCATTCTAAGCAACATCGATTTTGTTTCATTTCATGTTACTTCGATTTGGATTCATTCTAAGCAGCATCGATTTTGATTCATTCCAAGCAACATCGATTTTTTTTGATTTTTTCATTCTAAGCAACATCGATTATGATTCATTCCAAACAACATCGATTTTGATTTTTTCTAAGCAACATCTATTTTGATTCATTCCAAGCAACATCGATTTTGTTTTTTGTTTCATTCTCAAGCAACATCGATTTTCAAGCAACATCGATTTTGATTCATTCTAAGCAACATCGATTTTGTTTCATTCTAAACAACATCGATTTTGATTCATTCCAAGCAACATCGATTTTGATTCATTCTAAGCAACATCGATTTTGTTTCATTCTTTGAAACATCAATTTTGATTCATTCAAAGCAACATCGATTTTGTTACATTCTAAACAACATCGATTTTGTTTCATTCTTTGAAACGTCAATTTTGATTCATTCCAAGCAACATCGATTTTGATTCATTCTTTGAAACATCAATTTTGATTCATTTTAAGCAACATCGATTTTTTTTCAATTTGATCAATGTCCATTCAGAATGATGATCAACAATTCAAATAGGAAGATGGACGTGACCAATAGAGTGGTCAATTGGTACGCCGCAAAATGTCTGTGTGGCCAACGTCGTCAAGCAATCGTAAATCGGGTCGTTGGATCGCTGGTGGTATTGTCTGTTAGTTTGAACTTGGACACTAAACGATTCCATTGGAAGCTAGAATGATAAAATGTAAGTCAAAGTTGAACTATAAAATTAATGTTTGATATATCTTAATGTTTAATTTTTTATTATATTTGAAATTGATTGCCAGACATGTTATACAAAGCGGATAAATGTTTATGGATCAGAAATTGGCACCTGGTTACAAAAATGGACAAAAAAATGTGGATTATTCTGGTTTGTTTACAAGCATGCATGCCAAGTTGATCATGATGTATATGAACGTGATTATATCGATATTATCATCAAGTTTTATTAATCATTGTCATTTTTTTTATTTCTAGAATCTTCAATCTTGACTCATTGTTGAGGGGAATTGGTCTACAACAAAAGTACATTGTGGTAGTGGTTCACTCGTCAATGTACAAACGAAGACCGATTTTCCTTTATAAACTGGACTTTTTTCAGTTATTTGGTCATTCAAAATCGATGGATGGACGTCGTATGAAGATCGATGGATGGACGTCGTATGAAGATCGATGGATGATTGTCGTATGAAAATCGATGGATGGTCGTCGTGTGAACATCGACGGATGCCGTGTGAACATCGACGGATGCCGTGTGACGACGACGACACGACACGACATTCAATGCAAGGATGGCTATGTCTTCATCTGAGAGTAGTAATAGTCACCAGCATGTTATTGTAAACGTTAGCCACTGTCACTTGTGACTCATTTTTGGTTTATTTCGTTGGACGCCTTACTTTATATGTTGATCAACGTCAATCAATGTACAAATGAAGACCGATTTCTCTTTATAAACTAGACTTTTTCAGTTATTTGGTCATTCAAAACCGATGAATGGTTGTCGTATGAAGATCGATGGATGGACGTCGTATAAAAATCGATGGATGGACAT